>CM029767.1:1361027-1961027 GCA_017562165.1 Ectropis grisescens
ATCTACGTGAAGGCAGGAAAACCCACAGCGCATTGTTAGTAGTCTGTAATTCTCATTTCTTATATCAAACCAAGCAGAAAAATAACGTGGCTTTGATCTTTCAAAGCAATCTTGAATGAAGCGATGTATATTGTCTGAAGAATCATTAAAATCAATTTATGTAAATTCATTCGATTTGAATAATAAATTCACCGACATTTTGTTCGATTTATTTCAAGGTTATAAGTAGTTATGTACCGCGGTCTCACGTGTTTCAGTAGACCAGAAGAGTACATCTTTTGAGGTGATAGACTGTAAAAGATTAACTGACTGAGATTTGATTTCATTACACTTCATAAATGATTTTGCAAGCTTTCAAAGCGCTTCGTGCAAAAATGCGGAACTACATGTAACATACGTAATACGTAAATGTTATCTACATGTCAAATGAAAATAAAATTATAATGTCAGGTTGCAAATTAATACTAATATTAAACACAAAATAACTGCTTTCAAATAGATATTTGATTGTACTCGAGTACATTTATTCATTGTTTTTAAACTCAAGGAACTCCTTGAAGCTATAGAAAGCCTGATTGACAAACCAGCGCCTCAGGCAAGGCTTGAAACAGGCCTGGCTAGGAGCACCAATTACGTCACGAGGTAGCCTGTTGTACACAGTGGGTTCCATGACATGAGTGAGCTTGTCAGACTTGGCTAGTCTCCTGGGAACTGGTTCTAGTTGCCCTGCGCGTCGTGTAGGGAACGCAGTCCGGTCTCCACATGCAGTGTACGTGTGTAGGTTTTCCCTCACATACAACCCTACTTGGAGTATGACTATACAGGACATTGTAAGGAACCCCAGTTTACAATTATGGAATAACGTCCGTATCGTCGAAGTTCGAAAATGACAAGGTGAGGGTGGTGTTAGTTCGTGCAGCTCCCGTGTCCACCCGATAAAGTGCAATCTATAATATGCCAAAGCATGCTAAGTGTCACGAAGAACAAAAGCGCGGCCGTAGTGGAGGCTCTGTGCCGGGAGGAGGCGGCTTAAACAAAAGACGATATCGAGTCGATTACTATCGGAATCCCAACCGGTAGTGATCGGCTCACCAGACGAAATCGGACTGACTAGTACTATAACATGTACACAACACCTTTTCATTTTCTTCTCCTAATCCAAGAAATATCCAAAAAAAGATAATTGTAATGACAAAGGTCACGGACCCCGGAGTCTGTGGAGCAGGAAAATAATAATAATAATAAAAAAAGTGTCACAAAACTCTGACAGATACGTCAATTTTATAATATCTCTCATCTAGAGCATACGTGCTGTGGAGCTGCAGTACTGCAATATAATGTAAGAACTAATGCTGGATTGCGTGCGATAGACGCCACATCGCTGACACGACATCGACACATATAAATTGACAAATCGATGGCATCATCACTATCTCTAGCACCTGATCATATGTGTTAGTCATCCAGAGGCTCACTCAGTTATTTCAAAGAGCTATGCAGCTTCAAGTGAGTGAGTGGGTAGAAATGCACAAAATATCCCGAGCTGAATGTCAGCGAAGGACTCTTCGACCCCTTAATGAGGATATGAACGTTCCTTTTTATGGCCGAAGTTATAAACTTCACTGGTTATGAGACGAAGTTCCCGTTGTGAGTAAGGTTTCAGCATGGCCGATTTGTATAATATTTTACATAGAAATGGGAAGGTGTAAACGAGCTGAAGCTACATTTCCGAAGTCGATCGTAAGTAAGACTGCAATTTTGTCCTAGTGCACAAGTCACATAACAAAGGGCTGTGTTTGTGTGTTTCATAGCACACGTCAAATAAAGTAATTGATCAACCAGTCAACCAGTGAAATTGCGTAACAAGATAAGTGGCAGCCCCTGTGACGGATTTGCGAATGAAAATAAAACAAGAACTCCCAACAAAGGTAGTGCGATCGGGATATTCAGGGGTTTTGCCGCCAGAAAGGATGCAGCAATCACAATTAGGTACCACTTCTACCTCCGTGTTGCAGAACTTGCTCGGTGTTGATTGTTTCTTTGAGATCGTTTGGCGTCACAAGCGTTTCTGGTATTTTTTTGATGGAGTGATTTTGTGATAACGGACGGATATTATAGGAAATCGGAGAAGCACGCGCTATTTGATTTAACGAATGAGCGCGCGCGGTTGCAGCGATTTTTATGTTTGGATGTTGGGATGTTTGTAGCTCAACTACTTAATTGGGCTAAAATTTTGAACATTGATAATGTGTCTGGAACAATACATGGGCTGCTTTTCATCACGGGAAAATATCGAGAATGGTAGAAACCGCGGGTGGCTGCGTGTTCAAAATGTATATTATAGTTAGGTATAGTGACAAGAAATTCGAAGGCTTTTAATGGTCAGGCCCTTTAGGGTTTGAAAAGGCGGCGCCTACTTCCGGACGACCTCGGTGTAAAAGCGGACGATACGAAATGCGAAAGGGTACTTCAACTTGTAGCCTTATTACTTTCAAACAGGTGATCAGGCTTTTACTCGAATTCAGATTTTCATATTACACTACCAGCTCTCGACGGTTTACACGCATACTTGTAAATGTTTTTAGATACATTTTGAAGAGTGTGTAGCTGATTTGCATGACCTAAAACTACCTTGCTAATTTTTCTACTGGACTGCTCGTAGCTGGAAAAGCAACATCACTTCATAGTTGACGTTTAACGACGAGGGTTGACTATATTTTTGTTACAAGAACGTTTAGGCTATGAAATGAGTTGTCTGAGTGGGTTTTTACAATAATACAATAGTTACAATCTCGGTGTTTTAAAGTCGAGAAAGAATTGGTTGCGTCTAAGTAAGCACGCTTCGTAGACCGCATCGTTGCTTGACATCAGGCGAGAGGACGCTCAAGTTTAAACCTATTACAGTAACAAAACACATGTGTAGACTACATCAATCACTGGCTGATGATAGTAATAATGAACTTATCACCGCGAGACTAGTATCGATCACTGACCACCATAACTCCGGTTTTTAATACAATTTTGTGATGCAAGACAACACAAACAGTGTAAAAAGACAATCTGGCTTAGCCGTTCCATTTGCCGAGTGAAATTTGCCAGATTTATGGGGAAACCGGGAATTATAATCCTCAAACGCTTCTACCTGTATTATGTGTATACAGGGCTCTGCAGATCACTCGCTTTCAGCCAAAAGGAAATCATTTTACATTTTATGAAAAAATTACGTGTACTATGTTTTCTTTACTTACCGTACCGTGGGAAACTAATATACCTAAAGACCACGCGATGAAACAAAATAAGTATTACGACCTCCTAAACGAATTACCAAAAAACGGCTATGTAGTTAGTTTATACGCTGTAGAAGTGGGAGCGAGAGGTATACCAGCAAAATCTCTCTATAACCTACTGAAAGACCTTGGCTTATCCAGAAGTGCAGTAAGTTCTATACTGGAACGAGTATCTAAAGCTGCACTAGTAGGCTCATATCAGATTTGGCTGGGCAGGGAGAGAAAAACGAGTTGTGAAGGTGAGTGTTGATGTACGTCAGAAAGGGGCCCTTAAACCTACGCCCGAGTCACAAGTCTCGGGAACTACTCGAGTTTTTCTCTCTCTGCCACACGATGGACCCGGCACCCGCACGGTGAATCCATGGAATGCTAAGAAGATCGTCTCTGTATAGTGACAAGACGAGCAGGATATATGTCTGATGGTATGCAACATCCCTGCCCATAAAAGCAGAGTGACACGCAGCTATTGGACCATCATTACCTGGGAAAGATGTGGTATTTCCCCAGGTGGACTCTGCTAAGAGCCCTACCACTCTACATAGAGTTCTACGAGAAAGAGTCCCTGTGAAAAGGCCACTAACTTTCGATTTTATAATAATATTAACATGAGAAGAACTAGACCCTCCTAAGTACAGGCACTCTGTTTAACCTCGGACGTGTATGGAACGACTTTTTATCATCTCTCCGTAAAGTTATTAATTTAGAGAGGACCGATGTTGCCACACCTGATGTTTTTGCTTTATTTCCCGGACGCGATGTTCGCTTCATGGAGCGAATATATAAGAAGTTATTTGTTCGCTTCGATTGGATTGTAATTTATTATGTATTTTAAAATGTTTTGTTTCCCTGTTTACTGTTTCAGTTTGTTTTTGTTATTTTTGTTTTTCTTCGCGCTGACGAAAGGAAAAGTATTTCATGATATATATTTTTTTGTTAATTTACTAACAACGGTCCGAAATTTTAAGCGAATTTTCCTGTTTCCGTATTTATCCCGTGATAAATGTAAATTAGCTTATTTTATATACCAAACTGTATTCGGCCGTTTCGATGTGATTGAACGACAGGCATATAAACTAACGCATCTATGATATCAATAGCGTGTAGAACGCCGGACGAGTAAGATACACTCATGTTCATAATGTCTAAATTACTCATTTTACATGAATACACGGGTAACTCACGTTTAATATAGTCAGTCCAGTCCGACTCAAGTTTCGATCGCGTCCGGCGATCTTTTTCAAGGAGAGTGCGCGCGCGTGTTCGCAGCTCGTTTGGCACTGAACTGTGCTGAAAAAGATCGCCGGACGCGATCGAAACTTGAGTCGGACTGGACTGACTATATTAAACGTGAGTTACCCGTGTATTTATGTAAAATGTGTAATAACCACGTTAGTTTTCATGTCTAAATTACTGTTTAGCACTGCACTTAGCTTGTCACCCATAGATATAGCATGATTTATCTCTTTGCGCTATAATCTAGTGGTAGGATTCTTGGCAGAGTCCGCCTGGGGAAGTACCACACCTTTGCCAGTTATTCTACCGCCAAGCAGTAATGTGCAAACATTACTGTGTTCCGGTTTGAAGGGCAATGTTTCCAGAGAAATTACAGGGCTTAGAGATATAAGATCTTAGATCTCTGGGTGACGAGCGCAGTGCAGTGCTAGGTAATGATTTGGACTCTTCATGTTCCAATAGCTGCGTGTCACTGTGCTGTTATGTGTCAGGCATGTTGCTTACCATCAGGCACATGTCCTGATCGTCTCGTCACACTTTATTTAAAAAAAAAAACTCAATGGAAACATTGCACTTCAAAGCGGAACACAGTAATGTTTGCACATTTCTACTTGACAGTAGGAACCTTGGAAAAGAAGTGGCACTTCCCAAGCGCAATCAGCAAAGAGTCCGAGCACAAAGAGATTAAACAAATATGGTATTGTTTTAAAAAAACTTATTGTACCTATGTACGTATCCAGCGGGTTCACCTGGTTTAGGATTATTATAAAGTTAAACATAGCTACAAAACATGTTACTCTGATGTTTATGTTACACTAGATGTCTGCCCCGGCTTCGCCCGTGGTACCCTATATAGCACTCATCGGGATCCCGTACATATGAACGGTGAAAGAATGACTGAAATCGGTTCAGACATTCCTGAGAATATCGCTTTCAAACAAAAAACCTCTTCAGCTACCTTCTACGCCACCTGTCGGAAATCGGTCGTACCAATTCAGATTTAGAAACAAAGATTAGCAAAGGTTCTTCAACTTCAACTTTTTCTTTTGGCTTCCATTCGATGATGTCACCATTGACATGACAACGATGAAATGACGTTTAGCTGTCATTTACGTTTTATGTCACGTCACACGGGAACGCGGTCGAACGGGATATTCGCCGTTTGTCCTTCTTTGATGTCACACGGGAACGTGATAAAAATTATCCTATATCCTTTTCCTGGCCCTAGGCTACCTCGTTACAAATTTTCAGCCAAATCAGTTCAGCCGTTCTTGAGTTATAAATGGTGTAACTAACACGACTTTCTTTTATATATATATATAGATTACTCTGAATTTCATGAGAATCCTCGCAAACGTTATTTTTTGGTGTTTATGTCTGAAACAGGATGCTGTATCTGGGTAAACAATACTCTAACAGTTTATGTTTCAATATCAAATCTTAATTCTAAAAAAGCCACTGTGATACAGCCATACTTTAGTACCTACATAATTTGTTTTATTTTTAACCCCCGACCAAAAAAGGGGTGTTATAAGTTTGACGTCGATATCTGTCTGGCTGTGTGTGTGTCTGTCTGTGTCACCGTAGAGTCCAACGTCAAACGGATGGGCCGATTTCAATGAGGTTTTATTTATTTGAAGGTTAATTACCGTGTGGATGTTCTTAGCTATGTTTGGCAAATATCTATTCAAGATGGCCGCCTCCACAATATGGCGGACAAAATATTTCTTCACAACTTACCTCAATATGGGTATCAAATGAAAGGACTTGACTAGTAGAATATTATACACCATAACAAATTTCAAATCCAAGATAGCTGCCACCACAAAACGGCAAATTATATTATATTTTTTTCACTACTACCTCAATATGGATATCAAATGAAAGGGCTTGACTAGTAGAATACTATGCTCTATGACAAATTTCAAATCCAAGATGGCGAGATACCATCATTACCCAGACATTTAAGATGTTTTATTTTTTGTCTATCTTGTTTGTTTCACTAATCTACCAAACAGCTGGACCAATTATGACGGGACTTTCACTACCAGATAGCTGATCGTCTAAGGCATAACTTTTTACGTTTTTTAACGTGTACTTTTTTCTTGCTTGATGAAAATAAAATGTTAATATTATTACTAGCCTACATTGTCCCACTGCAGGGCAAATACCTCTCTTCCTTCCTTGCAGATAGTCCAATTCACGGCATTAGGATTTACGGCGTTCGACAGTCTGAGATATAATGTTTTACCTCCCCTGTAATTTCTCCGGAATAAAATGATGTTTATTAAATAAACTGTTTCATTAAAAGTCCCTTAAAATTAGTCCAGCAGTTTCAGAGATTACCCAGTACAAGCAGGAAAGCAAAAAATAATAATGTTTTTTTGTCATTGGTATCATGAATCCTAGTACCTAATATTACAAATGCCAATGTTTGGACGTTTGGGTACTTGGATGTTTGTTGCTCAATCTCGTTTAAACGTATGAACGGATCGAGTTGTAATTTGAAATACAGTAAGATTATATTTTGGAAGAACACATAGGCTTAGGCTACTTTTATCTCGATAAAAGAATGGGAACGAGAACTACGCGGGTAAACCCGCGGAGCACTGCTAGTACTTTCGTATACATTAAACGTAAAACTGTTAATTTGAAAAAATACAAATAGATTCCTACTCCAACTTTATTCATTTCTTTATAGTATAATACATGTCGTACAGGGTATCAATTTTTATATATTATAATTATATTTACGTATTTGTATATAAGTAAAACTTAATAAATGAAAATATAATAATACAGCCCAAAATAAAATGTCGAATAAATTTTGGAATCACTCATTTCAATCCCTAGTGACATATTATGTGGGCGTTGAGTGACTCCTTCTACATAGACAAAATTATTTGTTAATACGGAAATGTTCCGCCCATTTTATGTATGTTGTGGGAGGAGACCGGAGACACTAGGTTTCGAACTAAATTCGCATTCAAGGCATATCCCCCGAATATCCGTGATTAATACTAATATTGTATTATCACCAGTACCTATTTATATTGTATTAATATGTAGTCTGTGTAATGTTATTTTCATTGATTTAATGTATTTTATGATTAGGTTAGGTTAGAAATTTCAACAATTTCTTGGCTTAAAAAGGTTTATTGTTTAAATAATCTTTTCACGACAAAACCATAAAAAATAGAAATAATTGTAATTATTATGCATCTACTCGGAAAACCGCCATTATTTGGATTTTGTTCCATTGTAAACATTTAGGTAGAAATATTTTTTTTGAAAAGACCAGAATCTGATTTTGTAAAGAGTTTATTCTAAAATTTCAGCGTTAAACAGCGACAAATCCTACTGAGCAGGTCAAGTGCCTAATGGTAAGCAACATGCTGGCAACATAACAGCACTATTGCGGTGTGCGATGAGGTAAGAAATACTCTAGGTCATTTGCTCGGGGTACGGCCTTAATAAATATGACCTCCAAGGTTTGTAACATTTAAACTTTGAATCGTATTTGTCGAAACCATGTTATCTTGTTTAGCGTGTGGTAAAACGAAGATTAGATCGCGAGCCGCAGCTAATATACTCAAACATATACCCGTTCAAATGATGTAAGATTTATTGATATTGGTACATTGGTTCCAGAAATTCTCCGTCACGAATCAACTTAACTGGAAAATTGGTCTTATTTCATTGTAATGTTAGTACTCATAATATACCCGCAAACATCTTTCTCAACATTATTTTCTTATCTTTTGAAGATAAAACGCGAAGATACCTGAATTTACTGAAAGGTTTTATCATTTCCCCAAGCGATTTTACGCAAGGATACCAACAAGATATTACCAAAAGATTTTGTGAAAAATTATCAATTTATCCGATTATACTCCGCTTCGTAGTCCTCAAGGTGAAATTACTTTTTCATTGGCAACATTTCTATTTTTATTTAATGTAATCGTATTATTATTAAGAATTTGTCTTGTTGAGGTACGTTTATTCCATTATCTCGTTATAGAAATTTTAATACCTTGTGAAACACCAAAAATCTTATTCTCAGAAACATTTTCGAGGGCTTTTTCTACAGGATGCGATGCGTGCAAAGTACAAAGTGCTGGTGTTTGCTTGGCTGTACGTTCAAGCATTGCCATTCAGCACGCTAATGCCGCCAGCATGCAGAGTACTGTTGCAACTAGTGGTGAGCTTGATCATCTCATTGTGTCAAGAATATTTAATCGATTCATGGGTAAATAGTATTTCCATCTGAATTATCGACAGAACGATTATGACTTTCTAATAGCATCGTACTCAGGGTAAGTAGTTAGTACTCGTAGCAGAACATACATGCCTGCATCTTTTACTAGTTTAACTTGGCCTGATTAACATTGCCCTTTACTCTTTCTCCGAGCTTGGGGTTGTTGTCAATTGGCTCTTTCACTAGATATGAAACTTTGTACAACGGTGCTCTGCGTATCTAAAGATACCGGGAATCAACAGATCATTGATACGTTGCAAATACAGCATAGCAGAGGCACCCACCTGTGAGAGAATCCAGTGTTGATAGCCATTTGATTCAACGAGCAGTCATCACTGACCAATCGTATCGAGAACCTCACAAAACCCGATGTACGCCATAAAACCATAAACCCAGACGACAAACCATAATTACAAAGCTTGCTCTTAGGGCCATCATACCAGACCCAGTCTAAAGCTTTCAAGATATCCAGGGTGACTGCAAGTGCTTCCCCGTGCTTCTCGATAGATGTGAGTGACGTACGCTAGAATATCTCCGGTAGCCCGGTTTCAGCAAAACCCGTGTTGTCGGTCACTTAAGAGGTACTTAGGTACTTAGGTACGTCCGGAGCCTGTGGTTTAAGATACGTTTCATTGTCTCGCAAAGTATTGACCTGATCAGACGCAACAGAGATGGGTTTGTAGTAGGCAGAGTAAGCACGACTGAACGACTTTTTTGAAGACAGGTTGCATGGTAGTAAGCATATACGATTTTGGTACTTGCCCAGTTCGGAGAAGAATCGAAATCTAAAACAACACGCCTGTGTCTGCACAAGAGACAATTAAAGTGCAGAAACCTTCAATACTAGAGCTGGAATACCGTCCAGACCACTGTATTTGTTCATATTTAGATTGCGAAGCACTTAGCAGAACTCATTTTGGGGAATGTGTATTTCAGGAATAAAAATTGAAAAAGCATCTCAACGCAAGCTTTCACAAACTGAGATCCAAACACGTTTGATTTCTCCATCGCGGTGTGAGCCAGCGATCTCACAGCAGTGGTAGTGAGGGGTGGCAGATGTTCGTTTCAACTATTTAGCTAGAAGACAAAACGCTTTGCCCGCAGTGTTTGAAGCCAGGGGACAAACTTTACTATTCGACTAACAGCGCGCCCTTTCGAGAATTTTCTTTGGTCTATGATATACGATTCAGGAAGTATCTGTTGAAACTTTAGAGATCTCTGCTTTGGTGACTACCTACATAGCTTATAGACGAATATTGACTCTAAAAAAAGTGAGCAGTGCACTAGAAATTACCGGTCATCTATATACTTACTGATATTATAAAGTTAAAGATTTTATTTTTTGAATGCGGTAGCCTCAGGGTCTACTCGACCCCTTTCGAACATTCTTTCACGATATGAACGTGATTCCTGAGTGCTATATACGATACGATAGGCGAAGCCTAGGCCTGCTATGTCATATTTACATGATAAAAGCGAAAATGTTTAAAATGTCGAAAGTATTAATGTTTGTTCCCATGGACTTACTAATACGTTGTAAGTCCATTAAACTAACATAATTATGCAACTTTTTCTCCTGATATGGAGTGTTCGCCTGGCGTAATTAAAAATGTTTTGCAAACATAAATTGAAGTAATCAAACGAATTAGAGTTAAATTAAATATATTATACATTAAAGATATACGATACGAATTATATTGCCACACCCAATCAGGGTAATTATGGTAACTACATATGACATGATGTACTTATTAATAAGACCAAGAAATGTACCATAATATTAGCAATAAATGATTGAGTATTGAGTATAAAGTTACGGCTGGTCTAGTCGGGCGAACGGCACCTACCGATCCGGAGACCCCGGGTTCAACTTTCACCACAATCTTTTCGAAGTCATGTGCGTAATGCTAACTTAAAACGGTGAAGGAAAACATCGTGAGGAAACCGACATGTACCTGGAATCTTTCGAAGTCATGTGTCATCCACCAACCCGCACTGGGCTAGCGTGGTGGATCATGGCCTTAACTCTCTCCTTGCGCAAGAAGGCCCGAGTCCCAGCAGTGGGAACATTTAGTGGGCTATTCATACATTACCTGGATGAAGAGAGATTATCACAAACGCGCTGTGTTTAGCCGCGTGTTACACCGCAGCGAGTACCTATATAACATAAGTAGGTCGGATGCTCACCTCAACGATGTTCATGAGGTGGCGTATGTGGTCAGCTTCGGTGTGAATGAGCTCTTTGATCACAGCCTGCCGCGCCTCTTCCTTTGGGGTTAGTTCTGTACAAACAAAAAGACACACTGTTATTTTGGAAACACTTTTAAACTTAAACTAAGCTAGATAATGATAATTATACAAACTACTGGTACTTGTATGGCTTTGACTTTCACCTTGCAAGAGATGGCGCTGAGTCCCAGCATTGGGAACATTATTCTAGAGTCACGTGGTGTTACATTTTCGTATGACCATTTTATTATTGTTTTATTTGTAACTTATTTTTTTTTACCAATAAATGTTATCTGTATCTGTAATTATTTTTTCTTCATTGATTATATTCAAATACGTAATATTTCTGTATACTGTCTTTCCGATTTTAAAAAGTGATAATGGCTGTGATGTCGAAGCGATATGGGTACGATTATAATGAACAAAGTCGAGTCAAGAGTCTTTACAACATCCATGAAACGATCTCACTTGTTTGAGGAACGAGGCAGTAAAAGTCGAATAGTAACAAGGATAATTAGATCAACTGTACACTCTTCGATATACACATATCCGATAAAAACCGATGAACACTGCTAAAACACTTAAAGGTTATTGAACACAAGAATATTAACTAACCACGACAAGGGAACGTTATTATGTTAATGATATGCACATGCTCATAAAACCCAATGGAGAGAAAACTGATATCGTCACGCATACATTAAGTATTTATCATAATGTGGGAAGCAAAGGGCTATGAATAATTTCAATGTTCCTGAAATCATTTACAGGCGGGTAAAATATTAAAATATACACCAGTGGGAGAATCTTTTTTAATATATAAAAAAATGTATCACGTTGTTTCTGCGCGATGAACTTTTAAACATCTGAACTGATTGCAAACAAAATTCATATAAATGTGCAGTTTGATCTAACTTGAGAAATATATATTGGACTCAATTGTCATATTTTGTTATTGTTGACTAGCATCCTCCCGCGGTTTATTGTCATTTTTCTGGGATGACTAAGTATAAGTAGTATGTGTTCTTTCAGACTATAACCTGTGTCACGAATCTCAACCAAATTCGTTTAAACGTTACGATATGATTGAGTCAAACAAACATCCAAACATTGACATTTGTAATATTAGTAGGATTATTTGTTTACTATATGACATTACCCGAGTGAAGCTGGAGCTTTATATTATAAACAAAAGTCGTGTTAGTTACGCCAAGGCTTAGAGATATAACATCTTAGATCTCTGGGTGACGAGCGCAGTGCTGTGCTAGGTAATGATTTGGAATGTTGCTGCAACAGCTGCGTGTCACTGTGCTGTTATGTGGCAGGCATGTTGCTTACCATCAATTATGTTTCCTGCTGTATCGTCACTTTATTTTAAATTTACTCTTTACTAAATAAAAAAACATTTATAGCTCATGAATGGCTGAATCAATCATAATGATTTTTGTGATATACGATTTGGTTTCGTTCGGAATAGAATAATAAGCATTAAAATATGATTATTCATTCACTAAAAATATTAGTCTAGGCGTTAAAATCCTAAATCTCATTTTTTGCCTCTTGGCTGGAACGAACGTCGCCAGGTCTACCATCGAACGATAAATAATGTCTTAGCTTTGATACTTGTCTCTCTTTACTTTCCGCTTCATATGATAGAGACGGCAATAGCAAAGCGCAAGCCGATTTAGTTAGGCGATAGAAGGGCGGATCAGTTTGTAAGGGATAAAAAAAACACACAGTAATGAAAAAATTTTAACTCCTAAAAATGACAATTCTTTTACGGCATTTTTTGGTTCATATTCTGCGAGTTGGCACCAAATTAAGGAAAGCTGAAAACTTGTGACATATCTCTCCTATCTCTTGACCATTGAACCTAAGAGTTCAATGGTCCTAAATAGAAGAAGCGGCACACGCTCCTCAACGACGGCGAAGTAAAATCAGGTGACGTCTCCTGAATGAGATCAGTCGCTACATGAGCGACAAATGGAGCGCATGTGTGCTAATAATTCCACAAATTCGATTTGAGTTGTTACAATGCCATTTTGTGTGTATATAAGGTGTATAAAAAAATCCCAAGACCAAGACGAAGTTTCGTCGCATCAATTTTCATACGCAATTACAAAAAATCTTTAATTTTTTTCATTTAAAATAATATTTTCTGTTGTAAACAATTTGTCATTCGTAAAAAGGAACATATATACATGACGTTAAAAAGAGGGACACGACCAGCGATATGTTAATTGCAGTGATAACGGGTAAAACACTCTTCTTTCACCCCAGTGTGTGTCTTCGAATGTCTTTCTATTCTTATAAAAAAAAAAATTAATCGTGTGACTGTGGAATGTATGGCTGTCTCATTCCCATCTACTGCCAATTTGCTTTGATGTCTTTGTCATTTATCAAAACGTATCTCACGATGGAAGTGTAGTTGTGTGCACGTTTTGTATTTGTGTGAAATGTTCGCCACATTATGTTATTTTCATATTAGAACGTACCTCATCTTCCTTTCCTTATTTGTATCAATGGTTAGGAATGTATAAGTTCGAGGGTCGTGGGTTCGATCCCCCACCCTGTGCAAATATTTGTGTGATGAATTCAAATGTTTGCACTGTGTCTGGGTGTTTCTATGTATAATAAGTATGTATTTAAAACTATATAAGTATTATATCAGCTATCTGGCTGCCATCACACAAGCTTTGCTTAGTTTGGGGTCAGATGGTGTTGTGTGTGAATTGTCCACCACCAATATTATTATATTTTATTATTATTATTATAACCTATGTACTAAGCATATTCAACTAATATTATAAATGTGGCGGTTTGGATGTTTGTTGCTCAATCACGTCGGGACTATTGAACAGTTCGGGTTGAGATTTTGAACACAATTAGAGTATAGCCTGGAACGGCACAGATACTATATACTTTATATTGCGGCGAAATAAATAAATATTGGTGGACAAAAAAATAAATATTAAAAATATTTAGAAATAATGAGAACACAACCAACGCGGGTAAAACCACGAGCCGTTGCTAGTGGTTCTGTATCAACGAAGCCTCTCTCTAGGGTATCACACATCCTAACAGTCATATGACAATCCATTAAGCAAATTGATATCCTTTCGTAACAACCCATTATTTTAATTTGACTTGCATTACTCCATACGAATGTTTTTATTTGTAAAATGTCTACGGTTTTTTTTTACTGTAAGCGACGATGCGGTCTACGATGGAGCGTGTTTACCTAGAAGAAACCGATTCACTCTCGATTTGAAGACACCAAGATTATAACTATCGGGAAAAACCCACTCAGGCAACTCATTCCACAGACTAGACGTTCTTATCACAAACGTAGAATCAAACCTCTTTGTCCGTGTCTTTGGAATATCCACCATGAAACGGTGCCGCTTCTTCGAGTTACGAGAAGTACGATAGTAAAAAGGGCAAGGTGGTATAAGATCATGCAGATCAGTTGTACACTCTCCGAAGTGTATCCGATAAAAAACCGATAACGATAACGGTCCGCGGTGTAGCCCACTGCTCAACAGCCTTTTACTTTTACGAGATATAAAATAGACTGCCTATATGTATTATGTACTACTACGCCGGTTCACCCGATACAAAGATGGTACAGACATACACACTTCCAAACACACAAACTTTCGCCTTTATAATATATTTTTTTACTTATAGGTTACACTTGACCGCCATCTAGTGATGTTAAGTGACGATGCGGTCTACGTTGCAGCGTACCTACCTAGAAGACGCCGATACTCTCTCAATTTACAGACAAGATTGTAACTATCGGGAAAAACCCACTCAGGCTATCCACAGCCTAGACGTTCGTTCACAAATGTAGAGTCAAACCTCTGCGTTCTAGTCTTTGGAACGTCTACCACGATGTTCGAACTAGGACCAGTCCAATAGAAAAATGTTCAAAGTTGTATTAGATCATATAGATTAGTTATAAGTCTGATTTACGTCTAAACGAGCAAGACATGCGCATGATTGTAAGGAACATGCCAGCTTATAATAGCACAGTACCAACCAGCTATTTGAACATGAAGAGTCCATGTGACTGTCTAGCCCTGCACTCTACCTCTAGCACTAATATCTTTGGCCTGCAACATTCCTGGAAACATTGCCTTTCAAAGTCGGGACACAGCAAAGGTGGTACTTTCCCCATACTATTTTTGTTCTATTTCAAAGTCAAAGTCAAAGTACTTTATTCATAAATGTACAATTTACACGTCAATTAATAAAAAATAAAAACAAAAGAAAGAGCATACAAATTGTATACATTTTCAAAGTTTGAAACGACTACTTTACTGTATTACAATAATTATTGTACTAAAAAAAGAAGTGTGGCACTCGGAGACTGCCGCGGTAAAGCTATTGCATGTTGCATGCGTTTTTATCAACATAAGCAATAGGGATGTTAACAATTTTTCGGAATTGCTTTTATTTTGAAGAGTGACATATTTGTTTACCATAAAAATATCACGGGAAATCCGTTAAGTTGGCAACACTGCTAAGAGCATTTAGTCTGTAAACCTAATAAAAATAAGATTCAAAGTCGAATGACCGAGTGGGGAGGACGGCGTTACGGTCTTCCATCCCTCTTTCTTGTGAATATAAGAAAGAGATGCACGATAACTAAAATTCGGTCCCCAGGCCCGCGATAAAAGCTATGCAATAGCTTAAAACTGTCAAGCATTATACGAGTATAATGTCTTTATTGCAATTGTACTAACCTATGTCAAGTTTATTTATTTACATTTTTATGGGAACTTTGCCATCACTCTCTAAAAATTCGCTGTAACTATAAAAAGTTTGATCGATAAGCCAGCACTTTAATCTGTTTTGAATTTTAGTTGAGCATTGGTTCTATTTTCGAATACACATTCAGTTGTGATTGTACATGTGTGCCTCACCAATTGAGAACCACAGATATCTGAATTGCACACCGATAACCATGTTATTGAGTGGTGACCATGAATCGGCAAACGTAGTGTAGACTAGATGGGTGACGAGTGAGTGATATACGGATGACAGCAGCCAATTAGAGACTTAAAGCCAAGGATAAGGCTGAGTGGCGAACACAGGACAGGCTAATGTCCAGCAGTGGATAAAGATATGCTGATGATGATGATGAAGCAAAACAGCGACCTAGGATGTAGCTCACTTAGCTATCTATAAATTGTTATGCAAGATTTAAATTTGGAGTTTTAGAGATCTCTTTAATTTAGAAATCGTTCTATTTTCTTTGGTTGAATTGGTGAAACACACATAACTGTATTATTTGCAAATAGGGAGTATCAATGACGCTACTAATAGACGGGCAGCTGCCGATAGGAGCCTTCAAAGAGTTGATTACCTGCTTTGACATTTCCAATTACCCGACACTCGCGTAATTGGAAAATTTCTGTGTAGGATACCGTGAATGAACATCAAAGGTAGCATAAGCCTCATGACTAAGAGTAGGTACAAAGTGCAGACACAGACTGGCCTCGTGGCTTAGTGGGTAGTAACTCTGCCTGCGAAGCCGAGGGTCGTGGGTTCGATTCCCACCCAGTGCTAATATTTGTGTGATGAATTCAAATGTTTGCACTGTGTCTGGGTGTTTCTATGTATAATAAGTATGTATTTACAACTATATAAGTATTATATCAGCTATCTGGCCGCCATATTACAAGCTTTGCTTAGTTTGGGGTCAGATGGTGTTGTGTGTGAATTGTCCACCAATATTTATTTATTTATCTAATTATTTATTTCCGATATTATTATTATTGTTTATGTTACCTATATCTAGGCTCAATATAAAATCAAATTGCGACACTCGATCAAATTTTATAAGAAGCAATCACTATGTCATACAAATAAACCAAACAAAAGAAGAACCATCGAAATCGATTCACAATTGGTGGAGCTATCGCGCAACATACCTAAATACAGTAAAAAAAAACATACAACTAAATTGAGAACCTTCTCCTTTTTTATGTGTAAAACAAAAAGAGATTTTTGTGGTTTAAATGATAAAAATAAAACCCGTAAACCATTAGGTGCAAAAACAATGTGTACCCCTTATTATGAAACTCGTAAGCACAATATTAAGATCTTGGTCGTTTTACGTTGCAAAGGTACGTGCTAAATGTGGCACTGGATGCAATATTAACTGTCTTGGAACTAGCTGGTTCCTCACACTGATAAAGAAAAGCTTTTACCGTTAAAATCAATTGTGATGCCAAGCTTATACACTTGCACTTAGAAAAATACTCAAAGCTGCAGATCACGAACCTACGACCTCGAGATTGTGAACAATCTAATGATCTCACCACTAAGCCACCCCGACTTTTTGCCTCAGTACTAAAACATAAAACTTGTGATTAATCGAAAACACTTACAAATAAAGCCTCTCCCCCACTTAAGGTTATTTTTACGACAAACGAAATATCGGTCATAGTCCGCATCAAACCGCTTAATTGAAAGGAATTGCTTGCAAACTGACTCAGGGGGCTTGATCGACTTCTTCGATAACGACTTATAACCATTTTTATAAATCAATTAGCACCCTGTACCCTGCCACGCTTCGCTGTGGCACATTGTAATGCAAAAATTAGATAAAAACAATCCTTGATGCGGATTATATATCATTCTACAATTTGAGCTCAATCGGTGCAGAACTTTTTGAGTTTTTGAAGCGTACACGAACCAAAATAACGTTTTTTTTATATATAGAGATAAAGTCTCAGATCCCGTTACAACATCACCGAACAACACCGAACAACCGATCATAGACAACGACCATCACCGAACTGTTTATTGGATGAAAAGTATTTATAAATATCCCATTTAATATAAGTATCATCAAATATATTGGAAGATGGGTTGCCTAAAAAATTCACGTTGTCACGTCAAACTGTGATCAAAATTTTAATACCGGCGGTAAATCTACAAAATAAATATAAAACATAAAAAGCAGATTACAAAACGTTGTGTAAATTTAAACGAATTGTTTCTCTTGAATCCTCAGTCTGAATCAACGATCATAATACGAATACGGGCGTCCTTCATTGTGTGACTGACAAACAATCGGACGGTTGTCCGTTTGTCCCGACAGATCCCCGCTGCATGCACCGCTATTGATATCGTAATTCCTGGGCAATACTGGGCCTAGTAGGTATTAAATCCACATATCATTCATAGCCAATAAATAATGTGAATATTTGAACGCAATTCTGTTTACATTTGCATTAAGTTTGAATCCCACTACTATCCTATTATCGTATCGTACTAATATTATAAATGTCAATGTCTGTATGTTTGTTGCTCAAGCACGTCGTAACGTCGGAACGCGGTAAAAACCGCGGCACACTGCTAGTAATTAGAAAAAGTAAAAATTGACAGTCATAGTAGTCGTAGCTACGTAGGTAAATGTAGTTATGTTGTAGTGCTTGGACTCGTGGCAGAGTCCCCCTGGGGAAGTACCACGCCTGTGCCAGTTATTCTACCGCCAAGCAGTAATGTGCAAACATTACTGTGATCGGGTTTGAAGGGAAATGTTTCCAGAGAAATTACACGGATTAGAGATTTAATATCTTAGATTTCTGGATGACGAGCGCAGTGCAGTGCTAGGTAATTATTTCGACTCTTCATGTTCCAATAGCTGCGTGTCACTATTCTGTTATGTGATAGGCATGTTGCTTACGATCAGGCACATGTCCTGCTCGTCTCGTCACTCGATGCTATGATAAAAAAAACGTGTGTCACTAGGGGACTGCCCCGGTAAAGCTAATGCACAGCATTTTTTTAAAACTTATGCTATTATATTTTTTTAAACAGACTTCCGTAAAGAAGGAGGTTATCAATTCGAATACGATGATTTTTTTAATGTATGTTACACAAATAGGCACTCAATGGCGAAAAATCAACTAAAATCATTATTATAAGCGCTACTCACTCATCTATTTGAAGTCGGTGCCAGCCAAATCTAACAGGTAGTTGATAGATACCACTTACCTGTACCTACTTACCACTAACACGAATCCATACTATTTTTCCTTGCGATAAAGTGCGACGCGCAAAATAAGATTTCGCTTCAAAAACATTTAATTTAATAGGGAGAAATACGAAAGGTCACGATTCCAGGTCGAGCAGAATATTTAAATGACGGATCTAGTTAGTGTCCAGCCTTGCAGTTCGTTGTGCAAGACGCAGTAGGCGTGCAAGTATTGTGCACTGGGTTGTTTTATATACAATTCTAAGTTCATTTTTACGCGCAGTCGCTATGTCTGATAATGTTTTTTGAATATTTTGTTATTGGACAAGAAATATTGATTCATTTTCAACGGTTTTGATCGTCTGATTGATACAAGTAAACCTAAACCACCGAAAATATGAAAACAAATATTCAAAAATAATTAGACAGAGTTGACATGAATTCGGATTCTGTGCTGTGATTATTTTGCACTTAAATGTCTAATTTTAAAGCGTGACAACGTAAAACAACCAGACACTGTCTGAAAACTGAGAAAATATATTTTAATAGGTCCTTAAATAACGCAGAACATTTGCAGACAACTGAGGATCGGGAGGGTGTGTTATGGGAGAGGCCTGTGTCTAACTAAAATCCCTAATTTTCAGTAACATTGCGAAACAAAATGTCTAATTACCCGTGTTTCCGTAGATTATGTGCGTAAATGCTGTTTACCAAATTAGCCTACGACCACTAATATTATAAATGTCAATGTTGGAATATTTGTTGCGTTAAGGCTAAAAGAGATTTCGTTGAAATTTGGAACACAGATTACAGCCTGGAAAAATACATAGGCTACTTTTTATCCCGGGAAAATGACGAGAACGGGAACGATGCGGGTAAAACCGCGAGCCGCCGCCAGTAAACAATGGTTTGATGGTGTGTATGGATGTTCATTACTATTTCACGCGAGAAGTACTTCAGAGATTTAGTTGAAATATGGTACATAGATAGATAACAGTCTGGAATAACAGAAAGGCTACTTTTTATTCCGAGAACTAATAAGATCAGGAACTACACGAGTGAAATACACTACGAGTTTTCCCATATTGTAGCATATCGTATTGCAACATACCTACTCTTCATAGTCTCAATACTGTTAGTTGCTTGGTGGTGTTACAGTGGTTTTCCTAAGTTCTAATGAGGATCGAGTTAACTAAGTTGAACATACGCAGTTCTGATTACTATGTCTCTTTGAACGCCAGTTCATGAACTAAAAACAACACTGTTATTGAAACATGTATCTACACGGATAGTGCAACTAATGTTTGACATAACATTGTTTTGTTTATGCGACCTATTGCTAATATTTCGATATCAAATTTTATTATTTAAGAAAAGTTGAAAACTTGTTTAATATCTCTCATTATACTCAAGCACGGAGGTGCAAACTTAGCTGGCGAGTAGCGAGGCACAATGAATCCATACATTTAGATTTTTTTAATTAATTAATATGTTAGTACTGTAATTTCCAACGTATGTGTCCTCAAACGAAATGAAAAATCAAAAAGACAAGGTTAGCATAAGTACAAATATATTAAAAACAACATCTATTATATTTTACGCTATTATTTTACGCTAACAAATAATTTTTATTAAAAATCGAATAAAAACAGTGTTCAAATTTTATGTGACACGTACCTATATCATTGTTATTTTTTTAAATGTTTTTCTATTTTAGTTTAGTAAATTTTCAAATATTGCTCTAAATTTCGCATTTCATCTCAAGATACAAGTCTTGTACTTGCTTGGACTTTGTATTTTAGTAATACATAAATGTAACGTAAAATTTATGTTATAAATTCTTGAAGTCTGATACTGTGTGTCACTACTATGTGTTGGTAATAAACTACTTATATTTGATTCAAAATAATTACCATCAAAACGTAATATTGGTCCACAGTAAATCTAGTAATTTTTGCAGTGAAATAAAATTTAAAAAAATGCTGTATAAAGGCAAACAGATCAATAATATCACATTCAATATACCTTAAATCCTTTTAAGAATATGTAGGTACATTTTAAATAAATTTATTTCAATTCTCAGGACATTAAAAATCACTCGTACAAATTGTAACATTGCCAAAGGGTAGACATATTAAATAAGTATGTAACAAACTCCCGACCAGAATATTGCTCGGAGGTAACAAGGAAATACACACGGGTTTATTATACTTCTACATATTATTTTTATGTCAGTTACCAGCTTTACAGTCTTAAAATAAGTAATACAGTGTGTACAAGGAGAGCTTAAAAAAAGTAGTTTCATCTTGACTTTGACTAGACTATAGGTGACTATAGTTCACGGTGATACGAGTACAAATACCAATACAAAAACTATGTTCAAATAATGTGTAGGTAGTTATAATCTTCTGGCATTTTGTTGTACAGGACTCTACATACTTATCGTTTAGAAAACTATTTCAGATATACTGTTTTATAGTTCCCATTATTTGAGTCAGCTTCCTTGACTTACAAAATGAAATGTGTTATTTATATCAGTCAACTTGTCAGCGTATTACAGTTAATACCGATAATGTGTGAGGAAATCTTTTTATTTCTGGCTAGTAACGGGCTTCTAATACAATCATTTGATAAATCCTAATTACGAAGACAAAACATGGTTTTCGTCGTATATCCAGCTTTCTACGTAATCTTTATTCTTGGAAGAAGAAAATTCAAAGGATATTTCCTTCGATAATATTGTTTTGTTATATAAGATCGAATAAGCCTAATTATCTGTTTTCAGAATTTGTTTGATAACAAATTGGTCGCTGAATTCAGACAGATTTATATTATACTAGATGCCCGCCCCGGCTTCGCCCGTGGTATATTATATAGCACTCATCGGGATCCCGTACATATCCAACGGTGAAAGAATGACGGAAATCGGTTCACTCATTCCTGAGAATATCGATTTCAAACAAAAAACCTCTTCAGCAACCTGCTACGCCACCTGTCGGAAATTGGTCGTACCAACTCAGATTTAGAAAAAAAAAATAGCAAAGGTTTATATTCAATGCACAGATTACTGAAATTCAATGACGCAATCTTTGACACATGCTGTCATGTGTCATGTCAAAGCACGAAACGTACGAAAACTCTCAAAAGGAAAATATTTTTTCCCCGATTTTGTTACATTCTTGTTTCATGCTCCACTTCAATTAATAGTAGAGTTATTTTCTATAGCCTAAAGCCTTCCTCGATAAATGGACTATCCAATAGAAAAATAATCTTTCAATTCGGACCAGTACTTCCCGAGATCCTAGCGTTCAAGCAAACAAACAAACAAACAAACAAACAAACAAACAAACTCTTCAGCTTTATAATATTAGTATAGATTAGCTATTCAGTTCATCTGTCAAATTTACTCACTAAGACAAATTGGTACAGTAATTTTCAATGTTTGTGTCGTCAAACGAATTTAAAAGAAAACGTTGAGCTTAATTTATTAGTAAAGACAAAACTGAGCTCAAAGAAAAATTGAGCTTAATTAATTGACGAAAACTAAATCGAGCTTATAATGAATTAAAACAAAATTGAGTGAAGATTGTAATATGCTGATCATTCAAGGATTAAAACTTTGATACACTGGTAAATACATACACGGGTAACTCACGGTTGATATAGTCAGTCCAGTCTGACTCAAGTTTCGATCGCGTCCGGCGATCTTTTTCAAGAAGAGTGCGCGCGCGTGTTCTCAGCTGGGCTGACTAAATCAAACGTGAGTTACCCGTGTATTTATTTTAAATGTGCAATGACCACATTAGTTTTCATACTAAAATTGGTATAAATACATTCAACGTTTGCCCATAACTAAATGCTCCCACATCTGGGACTCGGAACATTCTCCCATAAAGAGAGACTTCAGGCCATAATCTACCACGCTAGCCTAGTGTGGGTTGGTGTTATAAAAAGTGTTGTACACACTTTTCATCACCACTGTCTTCATCTTCAGAAAAACACTAGTGTAATCTGTCAGCTCGCACTTGGCCAACGTGGCGAAATAATGTATCGACTTTAATTATCGTTAGAGAGAGAGAATATATAGCCGGCTGTTTATGTTTACGGTTATTCGAAGAATTTTTATATTGTAGGTCTTCAATCATTTCAGTCACTATTGCCACAGTAATTGGCTGTTTCCATTGTAAGGGTTACTAGCCTACCCTTATAAACGAGAATGTTTGTACGTATATACTTATATGGATGTTACTATTTTCCGCAGAAACCACTAAATGGATCTGAACGCTATTTGGAGCAGAGATGATTACGGTTTTAAATTACCTACTAAGCTACTTGAATGGGAATAAAAAATAACGCACAAAACTAGTAGAAATATTTTTAACAAACTTCTAACAGATGTTGTGTGTGAATTGACCACCAATATATATTTATGAAAAAAAGGAGGAGGTTCCAATTCGGCTGTATGTTTTTTGTATGTACAATCTATATATTTAAAACTCAAAGGAAACTGACTGACTAACATAGTGATCTATCAACGCACAGCCCAAACCACTGGAGGGGATCGGGCTGAAATTTGGCATGCAGGTGACGATGGCGAAATGACGAAATTTGGCATGAGATGTTATGACGTAGGCGTCTGCTAAGAAAGGATTTTGATAAATGCTACTCCCAAGGGTGTGAAATAGGGGATGAATGATTGTATGAAACTTTTTATTCATTTAACATATTTGCATGAAATTTCGTATACATTTGTTCGTAAATTCGAGTTCGGCTGAAATCATGAGTTACGTATTACAGAGTTTATTAAAATTCAATCCTCAAAGAGGTGAAATAAGGGATGAAAGTTTGTATGAAACTTTTTATTCCTTGAACATATTTGGATTAAATATTGTATGATATATAAGTACGGATAATATAATGAGTTATTTTAGTGGTTTTTTTTCTAAATGCCAATGTTTTCTTTTTCCAATGTAGTAAAATTAAAGATGAAAGTTTATGTCGTTTTTTTATTCCTTGCGACACACAATGCAAATGCATTAAAATTTGTAGGATTTGATTTGATTTGTACCTACGGGAGAAATAATGAGATATGTAATACAGCGTTTTCCGAAATTCAAAGACGATTATACCTTCTAATTTTTTTCTTTAATGGACGACTTAGGCTTAACGTCGCGTCAGCCGCTCGTCAACGAACGTATGACGAGCGGTTGCCGCTTCGTGGACGCAGATTTCATTGTTTCTACGCAAGATGCAAGCATTCGTCATGCATTCGTCTTACAACCGTCAATTGACGAAAGCGTACGTTATTCGCGGCTACGCGGACAGTTGACCTTAGAGATTGCTTCGTAAGAAATTTGGCGGATCGTCTGAATTTAATTTTAAATTGAATTTTAGTCGGTATTTGTATATTTGGAGAAAGTAAACTTAATAATATTTAATGTTATCACTTGACGACACATCTCAAGAGGTAAAAAAAATGACATAGCAGTGTTACGTGAAAAATAAACATTTTTTAAGTGAAAACTTCTTGAGACAAGTAAAATTCTATGGGTTCGGATCACCAACATGCTAATTCAGTATCGGAGCGACGGCGGATGTGAGAAGTCGTGTAAGGTTTGCGTCTCTGATGTGCTTCATATCAGTACCTACATCTGTAGCGTACAGGTTACGCATTAAGCGACATTAGTGCTATTTTATACAAAAATTCAAAGTTATACATTTTCACTTCTATTGGCAGTGGATATGACTGTCAATTTTTTATTTCAAGTTTAATGCACTGTCATTTGGAACTTTATCGTTTGGGAATACGGTTTATTCTCACAGCGGCATTACGACAGTAATGAAATAAAAGAAAATTACAAAGTAATGGTTCATTTTGATAAAAAATGCAACGGACAGATTCTTTTAGACCACGTCACGAATCACGTAGTGTCACGAGCTGTTGTTACAGATAATGTAGGTATAGGAAATGCGGTCGTGGCGCTCCCATTTAACCGTTCACAGCTGTTGTTGAGGCCGTTCCTGATGTTGCCTGATGACGGATCGCGGTAATATTGGGAAATTACCGACAACAATTAAGGTGCGATTAAGTTGAGGAATTGAGGCAACGTGCTCCGACACTCAGCATCCTATGATCATACCTATTGTCATACTTGTGATACCTCTCTATATCTGTGTTATTAATGTTTAAACGAACTATCTTTATGTATACATTTTGTATGCTTTTTAAAATGATTTTCGTCGTATTTTTTTGTATCTGGGTATTTTCGAAGGGCTATATTTCCAGAGAAATTACAGTACTTTAAACCCTTTAAAAACAATTAGAGCACGTTAAAAAATCACAAGATAATTAATGTTGTGAAAATTTGTTTACAAAATAGTAAAGAGTGCTCGCAAAGTCTTAAAATGATAATAATGGCATACGGTGACTATTTTAAATAAAATAAAAATGGTTACAAGTGGAATCCAATTTTCTAAGAATGCCAAGAACACACGAACGACAAACTTCGGTCTAGACGCCCTAGTACGTTGTTAACTTATGATAACGTTGAAGACATTAACATAAAATGATGATGAAGAATCGTCGAATCACTACAAAAAAGTTGCTGATGATTTTTTTTAATAAGAATTGACGAGACGAGCAGGACATGTGCCTGATGGTAAGCAACATATCTGCCACATGACAGCACAGTGACACGTAGCTATTGGAACATGAAGAGTCCAAATCATTACCAAGCACTGCATTGCGCTCATCACACACAGATCTAAGATGCTATATCTCTAAGCCCTGTAATTTATCTGGAAACATTGCCCTTCAAACCGGAACACAGTAATGTCACATTACTGCTTGGCGGTAGAATAACTGGCAAAGGTGTGGTACTTCCCCAGGCGGACTCTGCTAGGAGTCCTACCACTACATGCTAGGAGTCCCACCACTACAATCGGCATTTGTTTTGTAACAGGAAATTATAACGAATATTTTAGAGACACGTTTCATGCCCAAAAAATTTGTGCGAAGATTGTTCCCCAATTTCTATTTTTTGTTGAAAAGAAACCTTACCCACTAAGCGTTGCTCAAAAGCTCTCCAACAACGTCAACGATGACCCAAATTTACTAAAATGTGATGGCAGGTTAAAAAATGTAAGATAAAAGGTGATAAAGAAACATGATAGGACCGCGTTTTGCATCGATTGCGGATATTAATACCGCATCGCTAGATGAGCTGAATTCTATATCGAAAAGTGCTTATCAAAGTGCTTTGAGAATTAATAGAAACATTGTCAGAAACTATTTATTTATTCAAAATAAATAAATAGTTTTTGATTAAAAGTCACATAACCTTTTGAACACACTCGTAGGTATACTATATCATAAAACAAATATTCAATATCGAATTTAATATTACAGTACAGATGACGAGACGAGCATAGCATGTGCCTGATGGTAAGCAAAATGGCTGCCTATAACAGCATAGTATCGCTACTACTACTAGCACAGCACTGCGCTCGCCATCCAGAGCTATAAGATGCTTTATACGTATGTTCTGTAATTTCCCTAGAAATGCTGACGGAGGGTCCGAAAGAAAACTAGAATTGCTTAGAACGAACTTTACTGTACTTAAACTCACATTAAAATCTCTTAAAGCAATTTAACCTAGACGCGAATGCGTTCGATGTGAGAACGACACTCACATCATAGGATCTTAAGCCTATCTAACTTAGGTGTGAATGCCTTCGCTGGTCGAACGACACTGACTTCTTTATTGAAACTTCCTTTGATGAAGGGTCGTCTAGGTCACAATTTAATGAGGTTATCGTCAGCGAATTGTAGTAGGCACGGGGCAGGTCACTGCTGATGCCGAGTTCTGGTGAATTTGCTGACTTGAACCTCGTGATGGAATGCAGCTCACGTTGGAGGGACATGTGCAGGTACTGGTACGTAACACCGTTCAAACCGGAACGCAGTGATACTTGCACATTGGGCGTGGTGGTAGAATAACTGGCAAATATGTGGTTCCCAGGTGGTTTTATGTGGAATGCGTTGTTTTCGATCAATTTTACAATATCTACTAACATGCGCAAGTAGCCACAGGCTATAAATTTTGAATAAAAGTCAAAAACAAAATTGATTAACGAGGAACGCGCCTTCCATTAAGTTAATTATCGGAAAATAGATATGCAGCACTGAATTCAAGTTTAGTTTGAATACTCGTAGTTATGAAAGAAAGTGAGCGAATTGACTCGGTTTGTACAGAGTGAAAACTACAGAGCTGATATTAGTTTTAAACGACTTCAAAAAAAGGAAGAAATTCTCAACTCAGCTGAATTTTTAATGTTTGTTACCACAGAACTTGTGACTGGGTAAACCGAAGTTTAATCGAATTCAAAAAAAGAGGAGGTTCTCGGTTTGGTATTATGGGTATTATGTTTTTGAATTGATAACTTCATTTGGCGCACCACAGACAGATTTTTCGTTGGCTGTGAATTGAATTCTAGCGTCACGCTCGGGAATGATAAGAAATGGTCGGGTAAGCTCGGGACCATGGCCATTGGTCATCTAGAAATGTGTCAGCATTTCTAGCTAATGGCCATCCGTTTTCAACCGCGTAGTTTCCAAAGTAAACTATAGGAGTTATAGGTTTTCACTTCTATCGGCAGATCCTATGACAGCCATTTTTTTTCTATGGAAGTACCTATGTTACGCGATAGTACCTAAATCCACTCCGACAATTGAAAAACGATTTTGATGTTTTTTTTTTTGTAGATTACACTTCAGAGGCGTCTCATTTAAATTTTTATACAAATCGGTGTAGTGTATTTTGAAATATCAACAAAAATCTAACGTATTCGTCCTACTTCGCTTTCTCTTTCGAACAGTGTAATATTAACAAAAATATTATATTAGATTATTATTACTTCTAATAAAATTGTTAATTTAATTTATTAAGTTATGTTATACACTAAGTTACGGCTGGTCTAATCGGGAGAACGGCGACTACCGATCCGGAGCCCCGACAATTTTGTTTAGAACATTTTGTTTCTTTTGCAAATTGCTCAAGAACCGAGAGAGAGAGGGGTACTGGTTCCAAACAAAAACTGAGACGAGGTCCGCCGGCCGGTGCACGCTATCAGGTGGTGGTAAGTGCCGCGAGAAACTTTGTTCGTTCGTTATGCTCGGTTTTATGTTGTCAACATAAATTGCACCTCTGCTGGTTGTTTGGGCGTGCGCGCTGCAAGATTTGGCCCGCTTCAGGTTGTACAAGTTGACTTTAAATTATTAAATTTGAATTCACAAATTTGCAACGTTGAAAAATAGTATATCTGAAAAACCAATATTTTTTGTTTGTTTATTTCAGAAACGCTGCGTGGTATGAGCACGTCCTCATCCATTGTCAAATTTAGTGTGCTGCTGATGATGTTATAAATTCGTGAACTGTGTGAGTTTAATTTTTGAATTGAAGTCGGTTGTTTCGTTTACTGTAAAGTGATTATTCATAAATAATTGACTAGACGAGCCATGGATTCAGCTTTTCGGAAAAATGTCGGAAGGTTTCAAGTGTAAGCTTCTTTAGACGAATGAACGCATCTTTGAAATGGGCAAAATCAATTTCAAACTCATAGAGGTATAATTTCAACGAGCTGAAATATTAATAAGCCCTGCCCAAAATGATGGAACTAAACCAGAAAATCGAAAGCGCTTCGCGTGTACAGCAAAGAGCGCGTCAGTGATACCGCTTATTTATTACGCATGGATGGATGCGTAAATATTAAATGTTAGTGTTCAATGTTTATATGTATGTAGCTACACTAGCTGCGCCCCGCGGACTGGAAAGCGCATTCAAAGAGTTTCACGATCATTTATTTCGCAATATGATTAACGCAAATAAATCTCTTCATTAAGTATCCTATGAAACTATTAGCTTTAACGGGATAAAAAAAAGCCTGTGTACTGAGTACAATGTACTTAAAGTCTTTCAAATTGTGCGTAGGCGCTCAAGTAAACATTTTATGTGTATTAGTGAAATTCAACCATAAAGCAATATTACCATTTTTGGAACCCACATACTTAACAATAACCAAAAAATATTGCAGTATTATAAAAGTGTGCTTCTTGTGTGGTTCATTTCATTTACCTTTTTTCCTTTTTTTATGTATAAATTATAAGTGTAGGAAGTTTCATACTCCTCCGTTCACGCTATTTTCGTAAAAAAGCATTCGCAGTTCTTGCTTCACTATTAATATATTTATGGATTATAAAAACGTTGGGATTAATATGAAATATTTATATGTGAATTATAACAACATGTAGGTGCGTTTTAAACTGACCTTTTTCGTAAAGTAGTAGAGAAACCGTTGGAGCATTTACAAGGGCCTTAAAACATTCTAACTTTTCCATTGTTCACTCGAATCCTACTCAAGTGCAGGTTGAAGAACAATCACAAATGACTGCTCATATTAACAATACCTTCACACTGTGAGGGGCTTTTAGAGAGGCACGGTTCCATTCGAATCAAAATTTATTCGATTATAACTTTTAATCAAACTATTCGAAACAAGACTCCAAATTATGTGACGAATTCGTCTCACTTTATACCTACTTAATTTGATGTCAGCTCGAGGATAAACCAAGAAAACCGAAAGAAAAGTTACAAAACTCATCCGTTTATAAATTGCTAAAATAAATTAGTTACTTTCATGATTCCTTATTTTATTTGGCACAAAAAAAAAACATCCAAACATGGAAATAAGGACGAGTAACTTGTTGGAAACCGTTATCGCTTATTTTAATCGTTTCACGAATAAGCTCTACGTAGATTAGAACTTTATTTGTTGTCTATTACGCAATCGAATCGAATTTGTAACACGAATTCATAAATCATTCGAATTTTTCAAAGGACTCGATTACTAATAACAGAGAATTTCAATTTTGTTTCGTAAATGGGTTTGAATGGGATTATTTGACCTGTTAGCTGTGATATGACTGAACCGCCGAACCGCTTGTTTTTGTCAACAAGCAAAATAGGACAGAATAGGCTGGGATCCACCCTTGCACAAGTATACCCATGTTAGGGGAGGCAACCCGTATTAAAATAGTAAATAAAAATTGGCGTCATAAGGACTGCAGATGGTAGTGAAAGCTTATAACTTAACTTATAAGACCTACCTGTCTTGCTAGTTATAGTCACTCTATATATTTATATAAACATACAAGCCTTCAAATTTTTATTTATACATTTATACAAATTTTCAGGTAAATATATTCATGATTTATGTACTCACTTATAAACTATAACAAAATAAATATGTGGACAGTCGTGAAAGACGAACATGTTTAAATTTTAAACGATCTCATAAGGTATTCAAAAGGTTGGTTTGTTTATCTTTGTTGAATGTACCTTGTACTCTCACTGTGCATGCACCACTAATCTTGTTTGTCCGAGAACACAACAGACAGGGTAATCGTTTGGTTGGTTTGTTAGCTTTTCTAATTTAACTTTATCTCTTTCTAGTTGCCCCGCGTAGCTCCCGCCCCTATATGCTACGGCTATGGCTTTGCTATTGTTGTCTCTATCTATTTAAGCGAAAAGAAAAGAAAGGGCGACAACAAAGACAATTGTCGTTAGGCGGTAGAACCCCCGTTCCCGTCATTTTCCTGAGTCTAAATGTAGCATATTAATGCGTTCTTCCAGACTATATAGTACCAACGGTCGGTAGGTCGTTCCAACGTGACTGAGCAACAAACATCCAAACATTGGCTTTGGCCATTTTAAAATTTAGTAGGATAGGTACTTATAGCATAAGTTATAAATTATAATAAGGTTAATAGGTATAGTGTAAGACAACATCATCCTGTCCCTTTAACGAACTATGCGCAGTCCAATAGATAAAAGGGCAATGCAGTATTAGGTCATGAATATCAGTCGCACACTCCTTTTACGGACAAGAATTTCGTTGCCTTTTGACACGTCTCTCGATTGATTCCAATGCTACTAGCTGGTACTTGACCGACCCATCCCAAAGGTGCGAACAGTACTTCATACAAGAGTCTGCGCTTGGTAAAAATTTATCCTTTATAATATTAGTTGTATTATTCTTCGATAATTCCCATTCTAACTTTGACCATTATTTGAGCGTGATCATACTACACTGTTGATACATTTTTGTTGGACCAATTTTATGAATATGAAGAGCACTAAATTGTTTAATAAGTTTAATTTTCTTCAACATACAATAATATAAATAAGAATTATTGAATTACGGACCTTTTGTATTGTTGACATTTTATAGTTTGACATTTTTTTATTGACCACGTAAGTACTGAATTTTCGATTGGTACATTTTTTTTATATTTTGTCTGTATACCTTACCTGGTGAAAATTAGAGATCATTTACTAATTCAGACCTATACGCCTAGATAGAACTATATTGTATAATTACTGTTACTTAATTTTAGCAGACCAATAAAGAATTGAATTGAATTGAGCCACGTCTGCGGACATTCCGGACAGGTTCCATGATAGCGGTGGGCTCGTCCGTCCGTGGATCCTGCGGTCCACATTACTTTAAAGGGATGTTTATGTAAACCTGTGAGTGGTTACAACTCATAAAACGACGGCAAAATGGTAATTATGAGATTTTACTTACTTCACAATACACTGCTAGCGAGTTTTTATGAAATTAAGGCGTTGAAATATATATTTCAGCTACCTAATAGTTTTAGGAGGAAAATTTCGCACGTTGCATATTTACTGCAATGGGGAAAAAGTAATTGAAATCGCTAGATTATAACCGATACAGACACCGCCATACATAAGTAAGTATAAGTACATTTATATAGTGTTTGTATGTTTTGTGATTTATCTTTTTGTAGTGGTAGGACTCTTGGCAGAGTCCACCTGGGGAAGTACCTCTTTTAACCTTTTAAATTAGTTATTAGATATTCTATTAGATATAATAGCTTTCTACGTGTATGGTAAATAAATAAAGTTTTAGACGAAACCACTGTACAGCAAAAGTTGTCTATAAATATTATACAAAATAAATTGTTTCACATCATAAACTTACAGTTGGAGGAAGTTGAAGGTGGGGACTAATAATCTTTCATAATGTATGTTGAAAAATATCAATTATGAAACGGGTTAAAACACAAACATATCTTGTAAATCACAATGGAATATGACGAATCTATGCAGTAGCGTTAATAATATGTATTTCATCACTTCTGTTGTTATCAATTGAGACTGTGATTCAATTCAAATAGGCAATTATAACATCGAAGTCATGATTAATGATGAATTTATATTCTACTAGCTGTTCTTTATTATATTCTACTAGCATTAGCTGTATTATATTCTACTAGCATTATTAATGATGAATTTATATTCGCTTCGCTGTGGCACATATGTGACTGATGCAAAACTTAGATAAAAACAATCCTTGATGCCGATTAAATATCATTCTAAAATTTCAGCTCAAACCACACAGCACAAACCAGATAACATTTTTATGTATAAGAAGATTTTCACCAAATTCATAGCTGCAGTGCATGCAGGCTTGCTACTAATAAGTTGAATATTTATTCTAATAAACAAAACACTTTTGTAAACTACGCACAAAAATAGTTCCTTCTCTTAACTAATTTGACACTGAGGTCTATCAAATTGTATTACCAAAAACGGAGACCATTCGTAATTTCGAGGCCAAGGTTTAACCGTTCGTTAATTGACAATCGGTCACTCAAACTAACAATTAAACTACGGTTATCTTTTGTCCTTGAAGTTAGATTTCATTGGCAAATGGACTGATTTACAAATCCATTTGTCTATAAAACTTTTGGCCATCTACCTCTACAGGGCTAGTCGGACCGGGTACGTGTAACATGAGCAGGTTGTTCTTTTGCTCCTACTAAAGTCAAGGTAATGAAGGTGACTGTAAAAATTGGCAAAATCATATTTATACATTAACGTGACCACAAACTAGACATTTTTATTTAATATTCATGCCATATTTTATTATTTTTATAATTTAATATATGTGAATACGTCCCATACTAGCCGTTTATATAGATGTGATTTAGTAATTAGTAGTACTCATCTATTACAAAGCAATATTCATCTATTCCCAATTTGACCACAGATTATAACAATAAACAAAAGAGTATTTATTCGTATGTCTAATGTGTTTCTATTGATTTAATGTATTTTTTATTTTCAGTGGACAGATTCACTACCTAACCATGAGACCAGTCATACCCTTTCTGTGTAAACCGAGCCTATTTAATATTCAATGGAATGATTTTAAACTTCTATCCAATAATTTAAAGTGGGAAAGGTAGCCAAATCTAAGTGTCAGTCCAACTATAAATTTAAACCGTGATTCGCCCGTCCTTGGAATTCAATTTCAAAGTAAATGGAATTGTTTTATAAATATTTGAGTGAATTATTCCGGTGTTTTCCAAAAAAAGAAATGTCACGAGAGTAAATAATTTTAATCAAAAAGAACCCACTTTGATGTGTTATTGACATTAAAAACTTTGCGCGACATAATCCGTAATGAGGATATTCGCAAAAGAACGAAAGTGGCCGACATAGCTCAAAGAGTAAGCAAGCTGAAGTGCTGAAGTGTGAAGTGAAATGAAGATGTGGCCTGGCCACATCGCTCGCAGAGCTGACAACCGATGGGGAAGAAAGGTTCTCGAGTGGCGACCACGAACCGGAAGACGCAGTGTTGGACGGCCTCCCACTAGATGGACAGATGACCTCACAAAGGTCGCTGGAAACCGCTCGTTGCAGGTTGCGCAGGACCGTTCGTTGTGGAAATCTAGGGAGGAGAACTATGTTCAGGAGTGGACGTCTTGTGGCTGATAATGATGATAATGGCATTAAAAACGTTTACGTTTCGATAATGAACTTTACTCTGTTAAAATTGTGGTCGAAATTTGTTTACGACTTATAACGTTTTTAATAACACGAGTCTAACGTAAAGAGGCGTGTTAATTTCCGTGCTCGGGAGCGATTAAAGTTCATAATTTTATCTTTTTTATTACGTGCTTATGATTTTAAGAACAAGGTTTCATAATTTTCCAAGTAGGTACAGATGTTGGAGTTTATTTGGCCCAACGTACAGGCATTGCCTACCGGGCACGTTTCCGATTGGTAGTGGACTTGATTGTCTTGATTATCTTTAGACTTTCTATGGTCTATGGATAATGCAGATGTGCTTAGTGTGTGTCAGTATGTAGTGTAGAATTGTTGTCATTGTACTTAATTTAGATTTGTCAATAAAGAACCTGTCCTTTAACAAGAACAAAATTAAAAAATTTGATTAACCCCCGACTACCTTGGTTTTTTTATCTGTACAACATTCTACTAGTCAATCAAGCCCTTTCATTTGATACCCATATTAGGGGAGTTTTGAAAAACGAAATGTATTTCACCATATTGTAGTAGCGGCCATCTTGGATTTTAAATTTGTCATAGTGCATAATGTTCTACTAGTCAAGCCCTTTCATTTGATACCCATATTGAGGTAGTAGTAAAAAAAATATTGTAATTCGCCATTTTGTTGTGGCAGCCATCTTGGATTTAATTTTTTATAGTGTATATTATTTTACTAGTCAAGCCCTTTCATTTCATACCCATGTTGAGGTAGGTTATAAAGAAATATTTTGTCCGCCATTTTGTGGAGGCGGCCATTTTGAATCGATATTGACCAGACATAGCCAAGAACATTCGCACGAATATTAACTTTCAAATAAAAAAAACCGCATCGAAATTGGTCTATCCGTTTGAGCTCTACGATGCCACAGACATACACACACACAGACAGACAGACATTGACGTCAAACTTATAACACCCCTTTTTTTGGTCGGGGGTTAAAAATACATATATAGATGTTCTAGTGTGTCACTGGTTTTGACGGTGAAGGAAAACATGGTCAGAAAACTGGTTTGTTCCAAAAAAAGACAAATTTCGAAGTCACGTGGCATCTGCTAACACGCACTTGACCAGCGTGGCGTATTTGTTCCAGGTCTTGACTCTCTTAGCCCCGAAAACCTAAAAAGCCTCGAGTTTCAGCAATGGGAAATAGAAACAGAGATTTATTTTGTAGAGGTACAACTCTTGGCAGAGTCCGCCTGGCGAAGTACTACACCTTTGCCAGTTATTCTACCGCCAAGCAGTAATGTGCGAACATTACTGTGTTCCCGTTTGAAGAGCAATGTTTCCAGAGAAATTACAGGGCTTAGGATATCACAACTTAGATATCTGGGTGACGAGCGTAGTGCAATGATTTGTACTCTTCATGTTCCAATAGCTGCGTGTCACTGTGCTGTTATGTGGTAGACATGTTGGTTACCATCAGGCACATGTCCTGCTCGTCTCGTCAAACTTAATAAAAAAAACAGAGTGGGCAACTTGCGCCTGCTATCTGGATCAAAATCACTTCTATATATGAGAGGTCGCTTACGCTGACCAACGTCGCAATCCGACGGTTAAATTTTAACAGCCAAGTCATCCATAATTCAAATGAACGTAATTCGTCTAAATGGACTTCCGCATCGCTTTGATGGCCACCGTTTAATTCGCCGACTTTAATTTTGAATATTGCAAGGTTTGGGTGTAACAAATTATGATATTAAACATTTTACAGCTAAGCCATCCCTTTTCTTGGCAATGTATACAATCTCTACATAATAGATCCATTTTAATGAATACTTTTTGGATTTGAGAGGAGTGCAATTATTTTTCAGAGAGAGAGGTAGGTAGCGTAGTGGCTCTTTGCAGGCTCCGCTTGGGGAAGTATCACACCTTTGTCAGTTCTATCGCCAAGAAATAGATTAAAAAAGAACTGGGATCCGGTTTGAAGGGCAATGTATCCAAAGAAATTACTGGGCTACGAGATAATACTTTTTATGTCTCCGGGTGACGAGCGCAGTGTAGTGCTAGGCAGTTATTTAAATTCATTATGGTCAAATACCTGCGTGGCTCTTGACTGTTACGGGCAGGCTAGTTCCTTACCATCAGGCGCGTCCATTGTTCGTCTTGTATATCTTAATTAAAAAAAAAGATTTCCCAAGTGTGAGTTCGTAGGTTCTAAATACGTCTCGATGCATCAACGTTCAAAACTTTGAAGTCTTTTTGGAATAAGGATGCCGACCGTACTTAGATAAAGTATAGGTACCTACGAGTAAATTTATATTTATCGTCTTTGGTACCGTAGTACTCATAAACATCCCACTACACCTTTAAACTAATATTGCACAGTTGCACACTCATAAGTTTCAATTTGCAAGTAAGAAAGTGGTCTATTAAAAAGGAAGAGACACTTTTATTTACTTTTCTAATACACTTTAAGTCCGCGTAACTCGCCACAACGACATCCAAAGTAATTGAGAAGACAGTTTATTAAGGGGTTTCAAAGCGTCACCTTAAACAGTAAACAAATAACCTTTAAGCCACTATATCGACCTACGCTGTGCAAGTTTACACCTAAAGGTGTAACCACACCGGGGCAGCCGCATAATAAGCCGCATAATGATAGCGGCACCGATAGCCGCAGAAACCTTAGCTTATGCTGCATAAGCAGTCCACTGTACGTTTTTAGATTGTATATGGTGACGAGCAGAACTTGTGCCTGATAGTAAAATAAAGAGATAGATTAACTCTTTTCTTTACATAAAATTACAAAAGAAAAACATAAAAGTATTAATATACGCCAATAAAGAGTTGAATTCAATTAAAATAATGACAGCAATTTAATGAATTAGTTGTAAACAAACAGTACACGGCGGTTCCACGCGCGTGTTTTTCGATCGCGTAGTTTTTCCGGTTTAAAAAAGTGCATAAATGTCGTTCCAAACTATTATCATCTATCTAGGTACCAAATTTCATCTAACAAATTCCTTCAGTGGGCTGTGCGTGAAATAGTGAGCAACATATCCATATATTCCTTTGCTTTTATAGTATACATTTTTCTCAAAAAAATAAAAATTTAATTTTATATAAAAATTTTGTGTTAGATAAAAAAACAATGCCATGTAAAAATCATCAAATTTAAAGTGGATTGGTTACGTCACTGCAAATTTGTATCATAAAGCTGTCGACAACAATCAAAATGTATTTATTTATGTTTGTGAACAACGAAAAATATTAACCGTACAATTAAAAAAAAATACAGACTAACTATTAAGTTTTTTTGTCGTCTTGTCTATTCTACTACAATCTAATGCGTCACGACCCTATACCTAAGTTAAGAAGGTATTTAGAGTAAACGACAGTGCGACTTGGCAAGCCACCAATATTTATGTATCTTGTTTCGCGCTCGCTATAGGTATGTAACCTAATTGCGAATTTAATTTAAGCACACGAAGCTTTACTTAAACGTTTTGTTTTGCAATAATGAACTTTGTTAACTCGTGTAAGGAACGTATGTTTGTTCATCTTTGAGTTTTTCACACAGGTTTTTGTGCCGAGTGTTGACGGGTAACCAAATAATTTACATATACTGCGTACAGAGTTAGATTTTCCGCACGGTTCCTTTGTGTCAATCGTAAGCAGATGACGTGCATACTTTCTATGGCAACAGAGTGATGTGCTGCAACAAAAGTATGACACTTCCACAAGAGCGTGAAGGCAAGAAAGATGCTACCCTTGCTTTCGGTGAAAAGCGTTTGTGCCAACATTATACGTAATATATGTAAACTCTTTGCGGCTAACCATATGAAGTTTCTTATCTTTATTTAAAGACTAATAATTGGCCGTACGAACTCAGAAACCTTTTTTGGCTCCTGGACAACAACTACGCTAAAGATCATAAGATATCAAATGCATAGTTTACGATTCTATAAAATACATATAGACATTTTATATATTATGGCGTTCTGTCGTTTATTTGGCACAACGCATAAGCATTGCCATTCAGCGCGGTAATGCCGCCAGTATGCTGGGTACGCTTTCGATTGGTAGTGGGCTTGAACATTTTGTTTATCTGTAGGCCTTCATCGGTCTATGGATAATTCAGGTGTGCTTAGTGTAAGTAGTTTAGGTATGTAGTATAGTTTTCTTATTGTATTTAGTTTTGTTAATAAAGGATCTGCCCCTTTAATTTTATATATATATATATATGTATATAGATAAAGTCTACTTTTGACCTGGTCAAAGATAGAGCATGTATTCCTAAAATGTACCTATTGTTTATTCACTAAGAAAGTCGATGACTTAGAAAACGAAGAAGATGGCAAGGTATTTCAAACCTTGGTAATTCTCACTAAACACGAAAAAGCATTTTTATCGATAAAAATAGGTTTGTACTAGACCGTCATCTTGCCTGATGTTAAGCAACGATGCGGTCTAAGATAGAACGGTAACTAAGAAGAAACCAATTCATCGTAAATTTGAATAACATCAAACTATATCCAACAGGAACTCTCGAGCAACGCATTTCATAGTTTAGTCACTCAGACTCTGGAATTTTCAAATTCGGTAAAAATTGTAACAAAGTGTAACTCTACAAATCCGAAAACCTGTAGAAACCTAGTAACTTATTCATTGTTACTTAATAACTTTATTAATCTTAGAAAATTACGAAATTTCAATCTCAAGTTCCGCTAGTAAAGAGTGTTTTGGAAAGAGGATAACACAATTAATTCCTAGCATTTTTTAATTATAAAATTAAGAGAAATTTTCTTCAACTCGAAATGCCATTCCTGAAACGCTTGAATTATAAACAGATAGAGAGGAAAAATTCTTATTCTTCGACTAACTTCGTTTCGCAGTTTCGTTCTTCTTGGTTTTGATCTAACTCGGTTTGATCTCCTAGCGATTTTGATTAAAATTAACTTAGTTTTAAGAGCCATAGCCACGGCCACGGCCTAGAACCGATTTGCCATTGAAGGTCATAGGTTAGAATCCGGCCAGCATTTCCGTGTATTTATATTTTGACGTGACAACGTCTTATAAATTGGTTTGCCGGGTGACACTTCAAGAAACTGCGTTACGCTCCGCTCACGTTATGCGCTCACAACGACAGCGAGTGAGAGGCACGCGTCCCTTCCACTCGGGCATGGTTAGCCCGCCTAAGAGCGAGAGAGACAGACATAAAAAGTGAAAGGCACGCGTCCCTTCCGTAAAATTATTTTACCACTCAAAGTCGTTGTCACGTAAAACTTTCGCCCGTATACCGACTTTACAGGCAACCAATTTTTTACCACGTGAAGAGATGCAGTTTGTATCACCAATAGGAATGTGAATGAAAACATCTTTAGAAAAATGGCGTGTTCTACGAAATGTCAGTCTTTGATGGCATATGTCGCTAACCCTCAATTGGCTAACAAAAAACAGTGAGTACGCAGTGTTTAACAAAAATGCTACCTAACATTTTCTTATAGGTTGCACTTGACAGCCACTCAGTGCTGGTTTTAGTACTATTAGCGCCCTGGGTGAGTTTTCTATGACGCTCCCTAACTGCAAAATTAAGTTAAATTTCGGTGCCCTGGACGGTCGCACTACCCTAACGCACTGCCGCCATTGACGTTTCCTTTAAGTCACGCAACGCTAGCAAATGGACGGCAAATTAATTATTAGAACAGCAGTTGTCATTTATGTTCTATACTCTATAATTTTCGAAGAGACGCATGGCAGTTGTCATCAAGTGACCTCTACTGCTTACCGAACTATTATTTCACGCGTTTGCTAGCGTAATCGTACGTATTGTGTGATCTACTCATACGTGTAAGTCATTTACTACAATAAGCCGCGCGGCGGATGTTTGAAAAGGATTTTCTCGGGAAATTTTTCAAAACTAGGAAACCGGAAAGTACGCCATCAAGCGCATTTTCTCCAGAAACTCCAAATGTTTTGAAATTGACAATAGTTTTAGTTACGTTTATTACCATGGAATGAAATCGCTGGAATGCCTACAGTTGGCCCTTAAAAAGGGTCGCGCGCTCCTTGACATGGAAATCCCGTTAGATAATGGCACGGCTAAGGGCTCTCTCACAGGCCGATTGCCCCGAACTGCTCTTAAAACTGTAGCATACATTCAATGACATTGTCAATAATCTTTATCAATATAGGTATAATATTATTGACAATATTTCGTGGTATAATCTGAGTCAGTCGCACAGCAGCTAGATTAAAGTGCTCCCGTTTAATACAAAAGATAGAGAGAAAAAAAACATTGCATTAATTTAATCAACTAAAACAACAAAAAAACGACACGATAAATTAAGAAATGGATGATAAAAAATAAATACTGACGAGTATAGTTATTTCAGTTATTTTCCGTGAGTTTTTTGTTTATTATCAACACTTTTTTGATCTTTACAATAATATATAATAATACCGCAATACAGTATGTTAGTACATTAACACGTAATATTATTGACAATATTATTGTGTATGTGCGGTTAGCCTAACGATTTCTCGGAAACTTCAGCTTTTCTTAAATATTTGTACAAGCTCAGAAAATCAATGTTTTTTACGAGAAATGCAACTTAAAAGCTCGGTTTTAATAAAGTTTTAACAAAAATGTTCAGTGACTATAACAATTATGAATAGGTTTGCACATGAATGCTAAATACCAATTCAAAAACTTGCAGTTTCGCCACATGTAAGACGACGCGACGCTGTGGTCTATTACGAGTGTACCCAATAGAGGGCGTTTTCCTAGAAAGAACATTGAAAGCTTTTACATTTTTAAGTACAGGAAGCAGTACAAATACAGATATGTTTGAATTTTGTAAAGAGAAAATAACATTTTTGGTTATTTATTATGGCGATGAGCATTGTGGATGACTTGTACTTGTTGCTAAGCAACAAGCCTTCCCATAACAATAAAGTACCACGCAGATATTCAAACGTGATGAATGCAAATCATTACCAAGCACCGCATTGCGCTCGTCGCTCGTAGATATAAGATTAGATAATCTTAGCCCTCTAATTTATCTGGTAACATAGCCTTTTAAAGCAGAATACATGAATGTTTGAACATTACTGTGTTTGACGATAGAACAACAGACACTGACGGGGTACTTCATCTGGCGGACTTGAGTCTTCAAGAGAAAAAATGCTTAGTAATATTTTGGAATAGTGATGAAACACTTCTAGGTTATACTCGATTTGATTTAAGTAAAAATAGTTTTTTAAGCTATTGCATAGCTTTTATCGCGGGCCTGGGGACCGAATTTTAGTGATCGTGCATCTCTTTCTTATGTTGACAAGAATGAGGGATGGAAGACCGTAACGCCGTCCTCCCCACTCGGTCATTCGACTTTGAATCTTATTTGTATTAGCTTTACAGACTAAATGCTCTTAGCAGTGTTGCCAACTTAACGGATTTCCCGTGATAATTTTTATGGCAAACAAATGTCACTCTTCAAAATAAAATCAATTCCGAAAAATTGTTAACATCCTTATTGCTTGTGTTGATAAAAATACATGCAACATGCAATAGCTTTACCGCGGCAGTCCCCGAGTGCCACACTTCTTTTAATATTTTTGTTCAATCCAGAATTGAATAAGTTGAAGGTTGGCGCGATAGGTGGCAAACCGGACCGGACGGACGCTTTTAACCGCGATACGAATACATGCACTATGAGAAGGCTAGGTTAAATTTCCGCAACAGATTTCAGATAACAGAGTTCTGTCTCGGTTGGAATTTCATCTGAACTTTTCATCGTGGTCAAATAATGGAAGAAAAGGTCCAGTCTACACTGTTATTTGTGCATGAAATCATAGTTTTAGATTTTTATGTGAACAATATGTCTACAAGAATTTTGGATGGTGGCCTTTATCTATTTGGTAATTTTATTAAGCATGTTTTAATGATAAGATATTAAGTAAAAAGAGACACTGGTAATACAAAGGGATAAAAAAACTGACAACACCAGCTTGCCAGATACAGAATTTTTACCGTGAATGCGAACCGAAAAGGAAACCGAAATGAAAAAATTATACAAGCTATTGAAGAAATATTAATTATTAAACTTAGATAGGTACGCGCACGATGTTCAATTGACCACTTCAGATTCTTATAATCGTCTGTTGCACACGTTCACATTCATATTAGGGGTTAATGACGTGAGACTTGAAAGGGGTAAAAATGTTTTTTTACCCCTTTCAAGTCTCATATTACTACTACATCGAAATATTACTACATCGTGATGAGATAAATATCACCTGTACTTATTTTTTTGGATGTGGAATTTTTAAATCGAAAAACCGTGTGTGACCTTGGCTGTCCGTTACTAGGCAACAACTTCAAGGCGAGGCGCCACAACCACAGACTAAGTAGAGAGTTACACTGCCACAACCGTCGACTTGGCGTCTATTTAAAACTTTTTTAAGGGACTTTGTAACCTGTTTACAATAGTAGAAAGATGTGATGTTCTACAACTAATCGACGTGTGCAGTTGCAGTGAGCAAGGGCGTGACTTCAGGGCGTGATGGAAGTTTCAAAATTCAAAGAATTTTTTTTCAAAATTTACTCAAATACATCACGTGGTTATACGGTTATGAACGACCACTTGTGTGTATATTTACATAACAAATCTTATTATTATTATTTCCGATGCAAAAACGACGGTGTTATAAGTTTTGTCGTGTCTGTCTGTCTGTGGAACCATAGCCCCTAAACGGATGAACCGATTTTTATTCTGATTTTTTTGGTTAGTGAAGTAGCCGGGAGTGTTCTTAGCTGAGTTTGGTAAAAATTGGAACAAGATGGCCGCCGTTACGAAATTACGACTTTTTCACAATTCCTTCAATTTCATTCTTAAATGAAAGGGGCTTACTAGTAATATACACTATAATTAACTTCAAATCCAAGCTAGCTAAGAGATAAAACACCGTATACTTCCGGGTGACGAGCGCTGTGCGGTGCTAGGTTTATTAGGCGGATTTGGACTCTTCATATTCCAATAGCTGCGTGTCACTGTGCTTACCGTCAGACATATGTCCGGCTCGTCTTGTCACTCTTTACAAACGCACTCACCACAAAATTTCGGGGATTTAAAAAAATCCGTTATTACTATTGGCATTTATACTAACGCTTTTTTTTTAATAATCCTAATTCTTTGCCGTCTCGACAGCTGCATACTCAACGATTTACACAGCCTCTATTATCTACTGGTCATGGTCTATGATACATCTGAAATGTTTTTTTTTGTTAACCTAAGAAATACGAGTAAATTATTTTCACACAACACCACAACTTTGTTCTTTGATTTAGGTTTGACTCTACTTTTAAGATATTGGTGGACATTTCACACACAACACAAACTAGACCCAAACTAAGCAAAGCTTTTATATGGGAGCCGGATAGCTGATATAACACTTTTTTAATTTAATTTTTGCCGCTCCACATACTCCGGGTCCGTTTACAGTTATCTCTTTTTTTCCTATGTCTTGGAATAGCAGATATAATACTTAGGTAAGTGTATCATTGTAAATACGTCGTTTTTCCTTTTATCCTATAACGGCTGCAAACTATATTTTTCATAATATTTACAATTATTAATAGGTAGCATTATTGCAACTAGCCTTTCCGATCACAAACGACTGTGTTTTGATTGGATGGCCTGACAAACAGGCATAATTGAGTTTCTCGATCACATTGTCTGTCAATCATGTTTTGGTTTCGGATTGATTGTGATGCAGAATGCACGACCGTGACACACAATCGACTCAGGACTCATCTGCTTTAGAAGCTGATGTTTGCGAACTAGTGAAGCGACAGAGAATCAAGGTTACCGGACGTAGCTCGGCGCACTTGCAAACGGATGTAATAGTGAGCCGGTCATCTGTGTGAGAGCCAATATCCGTTAGACACGTTCTCGAGTGGAGTTAGTCAATATACAAGGGCGGGGCGAAATGTTCTCGGCCTGATGCGCTCGTAACTTTTTAATCAACAAACTTTTATTTTGTATGCTTGGGTGCACGTATCGTGTTGTAAGTTCGTATAACAAATTTAATTTTTTTCTTTCAAGTGGTTGCTTGATACTAATTTTTGCAACAGACGTCCTCTGTGGTATTCGTTGAAATGGATACACTTGCATATCGCACGGTCTTAAATGCTTTGTTTTGGATGGACTAAATGCAAAGAAAATTCGTCTGAAAGACGTGAAGGAGAAGAGTCCCTAAAAAAATTTGACAACACAATTTTTTTTGGGACTCTTCTCCTTCACGTCACGCGACGTCGCAAAATTTACCGTCGCATTCTAATATATTTGTAACAGTTTTTCATAGTCTAAAACGCGCATAAAACGGCGTTTTTTTTAAATAAAACCTGGCTAGATCGATTTATCGTCCTCGAAACCCTCTGTATACATAATTTCATGAAAATCGTTCGAGCCATTTCCGAGATTCAGATTCTATATAAATACATAATTATATACATACCTACAAAAGTTGCTCGTTTAAAGGTATAAGATTTCTAACGGTAATCCCTATGAAAAAACAATATCTATCTGCCAATGTTTTTAAGTGACATTTTTTGGCGCACCACCGTGCAGAGCGTGACGGCTTAACCTCAGTGCCGACGAGTACGAGTTTACCTGAGTGAGAAAGAAACAGCCAGCTGCTCTTCACTTCTGTGTCACTATGTTTACTTTATCAAATTTATATGTTATAATTATTATTATCAATGCCCCCAAACAAGCATTGGCTCACAATAGCTCTTGGCTCACAATGGTCTCTATTGGAGGGAAGGCAGAAAATTTAAAATAATAACTTTTATTTCGGATTTGTTTCTTATTTACACTACTTCGTAATACAATCCGTAATAATACTACATAAAAGATAATATTTTTTACACTTATAGGTATTATAAACATTATGACGGCCGATGATATTAAGTTTTCGCTTCTGCAGTGCGATCTTAAGTAAGATTTTTTATGAGACATAATCTTTACACCTCATGTCATCTAAAGTCTTAGACGGCACTGTAATCGCTAAAACCAGTTAGGGCCAATTTTAGTTCTTGCTATACAGGGTTATTGGTATCCAGTCTGCATCCTTTTAAGGGCATGTTAATTACATTGTATATGACAACTTTTGTCCAACAATAAAAAAAAATCGTACGTTTTTTCCCATACAAACTAAAAAAGGAATTATTTAATTATTGTAGATCAAAAAACATCGATTTCTTTGTAACAACAGCGTGTGCGCTCTTTGACGCTTGATTATTGAAATGCCGACGCGAATAGAGTTAAACAGTGCTAGAGAGGACAACAAAAACTAAAACTAATTTTTGGCTTTTAGTACAAATCGCAGAACAAGATCGTATGTGAAAATAAAATATATACAGACCATGCCCTTGAATGCAGGCTGATTACCAGTGACCCTGTATGGCGTAGAGAGTTTTAAATGACAAGTGCACTTACTCTTCCAATCGAAGTGTTGTTCAAGATTTTGCTCGCTTTCGGCCCACAGCAGGTAGGCGAGCGCGTCGTCAGGCACAGACCTCACTTGGAAGCCTTTGAGTGCGGGCACTCCGGAGCGCGAGTACTCCGCCAGACAGCTCGACAGCTCATTGTTGCCCTGCAAACAACACAAACCCGGTTTGAAGTCCAATATTTCCCATTAAAAAACCGCAACGAAATCGGTCTGTCTGTTTGAGCTCTGCGGCGCCACAGACACACGCAGACTACGTTGTGATACGAGTATGTTAGTTTTAGATGTAGAATTAGTTCAAAACTGAATCGTTGACACTACAAGACAGACACAGACATCGACGTTAAACTTATAACACCCTTTTTTTTGGTCGGGAGTTAAAAATATGTTTCATAAGAGTAAGTGAGTATGTGTAAGAGTCTTACATCTAGCTAAGCGTAAATAATCTTCCTATTCAAATTCCATAAACACTTTAAAATAGGAAACTTAAAGTGATGGTACGAAATGAACCCTATTGAATAGGAAATGGAGTCTAATTTATTTTACGATTTAATCTTCTGGGATTATGAAGCTAACCGATATCGATCTCAATCAAAGAGCGACTTTAACACCCTTATTAGTGTTCAGTGCTAACCAAAACACAAGGCCGTTGGACTGCGCAGGGAGCGCGGAACGGCGTCATAACGCGTATTGCAGCCATAAAATTGTATCAGACACACCTACATCTACAATAGGCGTTTATTGGCTATAGGGAGAACGAAAAAACTGCCTCAGGTCTATACATTTTCTTCTACAATGCCTTCCAGTCTACATTGCAAATAAAAAAACCTTATTTTCTTTTATATAACAAAAACCAACTTCAATTTGAACTTAGATAAATATGCTCGACCAAATTTAATTAAAATTTATCACTACGTCGCGTCGTCTAAATACATGAAAGCAAATTTTAGTTTATTATTCTTATTTCGAAAACCGCCCCACCGATTCTGCTGAAACTTATATGGGACCACTTTAGAACTATGATGTACCAAAAAAGAAAAATCGATGCACAATTGGCAGCACCATAGCATAACATACATTACAAAAAACGGAAGACCTTATAGAAGTCGATTAAAAATAATGTAAAGAGTATGACATCACTCCTTTTATATTTTAAAATAACGGTCTGCCCCGTCTCTGCACTTGGTACACGTATAGCCAGTGCATCCTCACTCGCTCAAGGTCGCGCGGTTTTAGCCTACAGCTAGACCGTTCCTCGCACGGAACAAGTGCCAGGCGGTTGTCGAACGCACGTCTGAGCGCTCGCGCTACACGTTTACCGCGCAAAATTACGTCGCCATATATTGTGCTGTATATGGATGCACGAGTCAACAAACAAAGAATTATCATTTTTTCCTAGTTGTACAAAATATACCATTATTTTTTATATTCTTCTGCTAACCGTACAAAAAGTACGGTACATTATAAAATAGCTTGTAATCGAAGCTGGTTGTATGTATTAGTGTAGGTAAGTACATTAAAATATGTTACAAATTTATCAAACAACATTTAGACGATCAAGTAGAATAAAAACAGTCAAAGTATACTTTTATTGTTTTAATTTCAATGTGTCCGACCCTATGTTACAGCCTCTTCTAGCTGTCTTGCGCGTTACGAAGTAAATAACTAAAATATATAATCTGAGCTACAATGCTGACTACCTACGTAACGAAAGGTTAATTTAAATTTTTATTAGATAATATGTCGACAACCCTTTCGATGCGCATCATTCCGCGCCAGACAGCAACAGAGTTACGCGATAGAAGAAAGCGCAAATGTTTAGGTTAAAAAATTGCGATAGGCATTGAGCGCTAATGCGAGCTGAATTGCACTTTGTTGCGTCCCAGCAAGAGTCGCTATTTATATAAAAAAAATCGCTAAGTGAGGGTTCTGTAGTAATATCTATTCTGTGGTATAGCTTACACCACTAAGATACTACATATATATTCAACGGTGAAATCGTTTTTTAAATCAGTTTCGTAGTTTCTGAGATTAGCATATTATAATATTAGTACAGATCTGCGTTTGTTCGTGATTTGCTCAATGATGTCAACCAATAGTTTGGTTCATGCGTTCGGAAGCTATAATGTCATAGAGAGACATATAGATAGACACGTAATTTACAACACTCTGTCGTTTTTGCGTCGGAGGTAAAAAAAAACAGTTAAAGTGAAGTTGGGACGAACGTACATGTAGTTTAAGCACACTAACGCAAAAGAATTGTGTTTGGGTGAGCAAGCATATGCCCCAAGTCCCTGCTATGGGATGATTAAGATGATTAAAATTATAAATATCCCTATATTTATATTTTTTCTTAGCGGTTGCTTTCGCGGTCCCAGTCCAGGAATTTCTTTCAACCTTGTATTTTGTAAAATATTTCTTCGAGATACGACGAACGCTTAAGATAAATCTGTAATCAAATTAAACATCGAATTAAAATTTTATCCATAAAATTCAATAAAGTAATGAATATGAATATCGAAAATCATCTACTTATAAATTTATTATTAACTTTGCATTCTAACGGTTAAGTCATCGAGTTAAAGCTGCTTTTTGCATACTTTTATTGCGTTATTGTGAATGAGGCATCTTTGAGGACTGAGGGTAGCTACTTGTTCAACAAAGGGCCAAGCCGGAAGTGGACAAAGGAATAAGGGCCAAAGTGGCCTGTACTGAGGGTAACCGGAAGTGTGTGGTTACAACAAGGGCAGACCCAAAATTAGCTTGTATTTTTCACAGCATGAAAAACCGCAAATAGTACTTAGTAATGCTTCAAGCTTGACTTTGTGAGATTTTTTAACAGTTGTAGGTTTGCATTTTAATCCGTCTTACCTGATGTTAAGCGAAGAGGCGGTCTACGATAGAGCGTATTTACCTAGAAGAAACCGATTCACTTTCGACTTGAAGTTTTTTTACCACCGGGGAAAACTCACTTAGGCAACGCATTCTACAACCTAGACTTTCTTATTACCAAAATAGAGTTAAACCTCCTTGTTTGAGTGTTTAGAACGTCACCAATGAAACGATGTTGCTTTTTCGAGCTACGTGCGGTCTGATAGAAAAAAAGAGAAAGGTTAAATCATGCAGATTAGCTGCACACTCTCCGATCTACATAAAGTGGTGACACCAATCTCTTTATTCCAAACACAGAGGTTTGCCGCTACTTTTGTGATAAGAACGTATATGCTGTGGAATGAGCTACCTGAGTGCATTTTCACCGAAAGTTATAATCTTGGTGTCTTCAAGTCGAGAGTGAATCGGTTTCTTCTAGGTATGCGCGCTTCATCGTAGACCGCATCGTCGCTTAACATCTGGCGAGATGGCGGTCAAGTGTGAAACGTATTCAGTTAAAACACAAGTACTATTAATAATTATTATAATTGGATTTTATCGTGGCTGTGTGGTAGAATGAATTTATAATATAATTGTGTAGCACTGAAAAAGGCTGCATGTAACTGCGTCAAATATTGGGAACTCATAACGTAATACAGGTAATAATTAACAAGCGTTTTCAGAATCACAGATATGAGGGATTAATGGTTAATGGCAAAAAAAGATCTCAAGTTATTGAATTGATGCGTGACATTTTCTTACCATTTTATTTTCATTACTAGCGGTCCACCCCTGCTTCGCCCGTGGTACATAATATTTAGACTACCACTAACAAATCCAACCAGGGACAACAACGGTGAAAGGAATTTTTGAAATCGGGCAAGTAGTGTCTGATTATTCCGCGTCAAAAAAAACCTATTCAAATTCAAAAAATATTCTAAAAACAAGAGCTGCAATTGACTTAGCAACGCATAGTGTAGGGTAAATCCATCATATAATAAAGCCATCATTCTAACATCGGCTCTTCCAAGGAAGTTGTAAATAAAGGAAGGTGTATATTTTGTTGAGTTTCAGCCTGGTAAATACAATTAATTAATAAACCACGTGTCAATTTCTTTCTGCCGTGCTATTAATGAAGACTAGACAGTCTATTTAAGATGATTCTGTCAATATTTTAATAACTTTATGTATTATTTCTAATTTAATAATATTATTATCAAACCACTGTATTTAAACAAATGTCGTTTCTAGGCCCACATAGTTTGGATTACAATACAGTTCTGTAGAATATACTCTTATGGTTATAGTTTGTGTTTATTATTTGAATGAATTGAATGAATGAATAAATAAATAAATATTTATGTATATTTTTAGTTGCCCTTAAACACCGGAACACAATAATGTTTGCATATGTTTGCTAGATGTAATAGAATAACTGAAAAAGTACTATAGGGGTGTCTGCAGAGAGTCATTACCACTACAGAACCACGTTTATCTCGCACATGATTTTCAGATAATTTTGATCATCGACGACCTACGAGTTCCAGTATATTTAAAATGTCGGACTCTTTGGTGTGTTATTGTAGCTGTCAGTGTTTCTGTGGCTTGGAACATGAAACAGGAACGTTAACATCCCGCTGACCTCACGTGTCACGTGACGTGCGATCCGGATTTACGTACCAATTAAAGTCAAAATATAACTTTATTACTAGATGTTTGCACTCGGTGTCGGCGTCGTTTTGTCTGAATGAACGGAGATTATTAATTGTTTACACCATTAAAATAACTACAACAGTTTAGGAATAGAGAGAGACTAGTGAAACAACTGTTGGTCTTATCGCTGAAAGCGATTTCTTCCAGGCAACCTTGGAATGGTTAAAATCTGAAATATTGAATTCAATTGATTACAAAACTGCACAAAAAATATGCAAGAATATATTTCATAAGAATATTAAATACTTACTCGTTTTCTTGGGTCTTTTAATATTTTCTTTTAGACTCAATTAATCCACATTGTTAAAAATAGAGTTTTTATTATTTTCAGGAAAAAGTGTTGTGCCTTTTAACACAGCGTAAGTACGAGTATAAGTAGCCTAGTAAACTTTCCCACTGTTGAGAGTTGAGGCCTTCTCTTACAAGCAGAGAGACGAGGCCGTAATGCGCCACGCTGGCCCTGTGTGCAGGATGGGGATTGACGCATGACATCGATAGATAAAAATATGAGATTCGCGTCTTTGACAATTTATTTTCAAAACAAAAAAAGTCGGCTCATTGTCCTCGACAACCAACTATTCCATTATTGATAGATATCTATACTAATCTCAGGAACTGGCGCGATAGTAAAAATTCTCTCATTGTTGGATATCTACGTGAACCCGGAGTATATACAGGTATGTACCACGGGCAAAGCCGGAACTGACCGCTAGTTTCTTTATATTTAAGGCCGGCTCCACACGTTGGTCCCAACGCTCGTACCAACGTTGGACTGCAAATTCGCTGAGGCGTACACACGTTGGCTAATGAACTAGTTGTGTTCCGTCAGGGCCAACGTGAAGATGTCCGATACAGAAATCGAAACTGCTCTTAGCGCGGTTATAGAACTGAGTACACATTTATATTTGTTACTGCGAAGGCGATATGCGCTCATTAATGATTCTCGCTTTTTTTAAATCTTCAATTGAGAAATGAATTCCCATATTCTGTTGAAAAGTGCGCCATGCATCAGCTAATAATTTTTTATTTTTTGATCCTTTCGAGTTGCATCCCATATTATTGGATGTGCTTGATAAAGTTCAATAAATTCCATGACTTTTTCATTTGCCCATACCGGTGGCGATTTTGTGGATGAGGAAGCCATTCTCGCTCGACGTAAGCACTCGCTGCGTGTTGCAACAGAACTGAGCAAAGCGCCAACGTGTGGACAGATCGCGAGCGTTGGCGCAGATTCCATTGATAAAACCGACACGAGCCAGCCAACTACCAACGCTCGCCCCAACGTTGGGACCAATGCTATTTTCTAGATTCACACGTTGGACGAATAGCGTTGGGGCCTATATTGGGGTCAACGTGTGGAGCCGGCGTTAAAGTACACACATTTTTGAGAATCTATCCAAGACATAAGCTGCACACTTTACATTTCCGTTATTGGGGCTCGAGCCAGTCTCTCGCAAGGAGAAATTCAAGGCTGTGATTGACCACGTCGTCGAAACATCTTGGAACTAGGCCACCATGATTTTGAGAATAAAAACATCAGAAGTGGTTACATATTTGAGCAATTTGCTGTTGAGATATTGGGCCCCTATGGACCGGGAGCTCATTTTCAAAAGCCTTTCCAAGCGCTTGGTAGGCCGACGTGCGGCCAAGATGCTGGCGTTAATTTGGCCCTGCGTATAAGCATTGCCATTCAGCGTGGTAATGCCACCATAATGTTGGGCTCGTTTCCTTCTGGTAGTGGGATTAGTCTATCTGTGGATAATTAAGACGTGCTTAGTATAAGTAGTTAATAAGGTATTGTTCTGATTCTAATTTAGTTTTTTTGAGGATTGTAATAAATAATTAATATAAATCTATTTCTGTTTACTATTACGATGATAAATTTCAATTGATTTACACTTAAGTGACCACATTAATGCCCAATGGCTTTGAGCGGCTTCCAAATCAAAGCTAAATACCACTAGTGACCTGAAACGTAGGTAATGACTCAAATTGATATTGAAATAGTTCAGTAACTGGAATTGATTAACTCAATTAATTAATTAGGTTGTAACCAGTATTCAATTAAGACTGAATTTTTGACGTGAATACTTTTTTAGCCGCGTCTAGAAGTTAGGGCTGGTCCCAAGTAAATCCCACGCGCACCACTGTGCTTTCGAAGTCATGTGCGTAATGCCACTAACTTAAAACAGTGAAGGAAAAATCGTGAGAAAACCGATATATATGACCGCATGTGTTCAAAAAACTTTTATTGTCGAGTAAGCAGATAAATAAGATAAGTGTTTTTAACTAATTCACGGCCAAATCAGGCGTGACGTGGCCAGTCCAGTCCAACTTAAGTTGCATCCAAATCTTTCAGAAACAAAAGAGAAAGAGTCACAGGCTTGCAACTCTACTAAAAACAGGACGCCGGATGCGACTGGAACTGAAGTCGCATTGGACAGATTATATCACGCGTGAGTTACATATTTGTCAAATAATTAAGATGTAGGAACAAATAAATATTGAATAATAGAAACATAGAAATAAAACGTATCCGTTTTTATCACACTGATATTTATTTTGAATGGGAATTTACCCCATGACCTACAGGTTAGTATGTGGACTCACTACCAACTGAGGCACGAGACTAGTATTGATGATACCCAGATCAAGAAAACTTACTTAGAAAATATATATCTAATTATTCCCCGAATCGCTGTAACTTTTACCATTAGCCGAACGGCTTCCCCGTAGCCGTTCGATTTTGATAATATTATCTACGCTAAAAGCAAATAAGTATACCGTTTCTGTATACGCGGCTCCGTCCTCAAGTGGTGAAATGTCAAATCGAAAGGGCACTCGACAATAAGGTCAGTATAATAGTGACCGTAGTACCGGCCGCGTCAACACTGAATTCCTGTGGCAGAAAAGTAGCAACTATGCTATTTTAATAGAACGGTCGGAAAACGAGGTAGTGGTGCCATCCGACTGAGGCTATCGGCGGTGGCGCGGGGTCTGGGTAAGGCATAATTATTTGCCGCAGCGTAGACAGCACGGACAGCTAACATTTGTTCTAATGCAAATCAAAAGCAGGAAAATATAGCATTTCTATTGAAATTCATATGGCTAGTAGTTTTTTTCAGGTTATGATTTGTATTATCGCTAAACTTTGAAAATCGTTGAAAAACTTCCTTTTCTAAAACGCGTGGATATCTAATATATAAAATTCTTCTGTCACGGGTTGCGTAATCGAACTCTTCCGAAACGGCTGGACCGATTCTCATGAAATTTTGTGAGCATATTGAGTAGGTCTGAGGATTCTCAGACCTAAAAAAAAGATGTTTTTGAATTTAGAATTTAGAATGATCTTTTTTTCACACCCCTAAGTGATAAGGGTCAACCCTAAAAATTTTTTTTAATTTTTTGTTATTTTTTTTTGTTTTTATTTTTTTATAATGTGGCATTAAAAATACATACAACCCTAAATTTTTACTCTTTTATCACCAAGCCCTATTTTTTAATCTATATAATTATGTAAAAATCAATGCCACTTTTCGTTGTAAGTGAACTCCTTCTAAACGGCTCGACCGATTTGAATGATTTTTTTTGTATACGCTTGGGTTTTGCTGGGCCCTGGAAGGCTTAGATTCACAAATTATCCGGGAAAGGCCGCTAGTATTTTATAACAAAAAAATAAAACGAACTTTTCTTTAAGTTTAAGAGATGAGCGCATGATGTGCTTGATGGTAAGCTACACGCCTTTCCATAACACCACAGAGACACGCAGCTATTAGAACATGAACACGCTCGTCACCCAGAGTATGTATGACTACTTGGTGGTAGAATAACTGGCAAAAGATGTGGTACTTGTGGTAATTGTTTACTACACATTGAACAGATTCACAATTCCGAATCAAGTATACCGGTTTAATCATCAATACGTATCACGTAATTCAATAAGGTAAACGATTGAATGAACTTCGGTTCCGCTAAAATAACCCTAAAGAGCTTTCCCTCAATGCAAAAGATAATCAAGGTTAGGTGGCAGATTCTGACACAATCGACATAACAATAATAATATTCTAATGTGTAGAAAAAGTTGTTAGATCTTTTTATTTATGTATGTGCCCATGTCCGTAATATGACGAGTCTGTGTAGTGGCGTTCATACATAATTTCTGTAGTTGTATAGGTGAGTGAAACGTTACTTTCATGACAATAAATAAATAATAATAAATATTGGACCCCAAACTAAGGAAAGCTTGTCATATGGCGGCCACATAGTTGAAATAATATTGTGTTCTATTTTATTCATGCCTAAATTTAGTGTTTTCAATTATAATTTTATACGATAAAGTTCCCTCAAGTTTTTAATTGAGTTCTAGTAAGTTTAGTAAAATAAATAAATATTTGTGGACACTTCTCACACAGAACCATCTAGCTCCTAACTAAGCAAATATTGTGTTATGGGAGCCAGGTAGCTGATCTTATCTATTCCAACATTATAAGTTGAAGAGTTTTTTGTTTGAACGCTTTAATCTCAGGACTGGACTGATTTCAAAAATTCTTTCACCATCTTATATGTACGCAATCCTTGAGTGCCAAAAGATATATTGTACACTAGCTGTACCCTGCCACGCCTCGCTGTGGCACATTGTGATGCAAAAAATAGATAAAAACAATCCTTGATGTAGATTATATATCATTGTAAAATTTCAGCTCGATCGGTGCAGAACTTTTTGAGTTTTTGAAGCGTACACAAACCAACATAACATTTTTATATATAGAGATATATATATTACCACGAGTGAAGCCGGTACGGACCGCTAGTACAGATATAATTGTAAACACATATTTAGGATACATGGAAATATCCAGGCACAGAAGAAATATTTGTATTCATAATACGATCATTTGCAATGAGTGGTAATCGAACATACGCCCCACGGATTAGCGGGCAGACTTACTAACAACTAACTAACTAACTAACTAACAATCCTTGCAGTGGATTATGTATCATTGTAAAATTTCAGCTCGATCAGTGCAAAACTTTTTGAGTTTTTGAATCGTACACAAACCACCATAACATTTTTATATATAACGAAAGAAGAAGATGTATAATTATTACAACAAAATACAGAGTAACACATGTTTTTATTATTCGTTTCGGTATAAAAATTTAAATGACAAATAAGAATTCGCTGTAGAAATTTTCATCACGGGACAATAACGGAAACTGGAACAAAGCGAGTGAAACTGCGGGGCGCGGCTAGTTCGCAAGATATTTTCAAATGAGTTTAGTGGATCTCGATCGCGTCAGAACAAGGACCACGCTGGAGCTATTGGAGGCGTATTCCAAAGGCTCTATAGATAAGTTAAGCGCAGATAAATTACCCGTCGTTAAGGTAACGTAGTGCCATAGTGGAACGAAGACAGAATTATTACATTGTCCATTTTGTACAATACTTTTCATTGGGATATTTTCATTTATTTTGCATAGGTCAAACATCTGATTGACTGATGGATATGCATGATTTATTAAGTGACATATTACATATATATACCATATTACATTTAACCTTTGACGCAAAATCGACGGGGTATTTAATGAGTTAGACGTGTCCGAGCGTGTCAGTTGTGTGTGTGTCTGTATGTGGCATCGTAGTTCCGAACTGATGAACCGATTTTGATTCAGTGTTTTTAATTTAAAAGGAGAATTACCCGATAATGTTTTCAGCTACATTTGATGATAATGGATCCAAGGTGGCGGATTACATATAATTTCACAACTTTCAATAGGGTATGATAAATTGTAAATCCAGGATGACGACTACCATATAGTGGCAAATTTATTTCTTTAAATTTAATTAGCTTGTTTGAACCAAACTAATCTTTTTCATTGCCTAGCTACCACGGCACATTTGATTGGTCAAATTAATGTAAGTAATAAAACATTTTTACAAGCGGCTATTTTTAAAATACATATTTTAAACATTAAAGTACTATAAATCGCAGCACTTTCTGTACATATAATATTACTCCCAAAGAAGGTGTATCTCGCCGGCTTTTAGCTGCTCCCATAACAAACGTCTAACGTAAGGCGTTGGGTGCTGTTTCCCTACTCGCGGCCCTTTACCGCGTAAAATAGCCCGTTATGGCTATTGCCCTCTCTTTAATTTCGATATCAAACGAAAGAGATATACAATGGCAATAGAGGTAGACGGTAGCCCCTTGGTGCATAACTAGGTCACTGACTAAGTGAACGTTCCTGGTTTACTCGTAGCAAGCAAACGTTACGTAATCGCCGATTTTATTAGGAAAATATCTCGTAGCGTCGTAGCTTACTACGTAGACTACGCACCCTTATTTTTTATTCGGCTTACCAAAAAATAGTTTTACGTGTTTTGGGATCACGTATGTTTCGTGAAGCCACCGTTACTTGATTATTCAACCGATTGAAAGCTAATAATGAAAAGTGAAGAAGAAGACTTTAGCAGTTGACTATTATTGTCATTATATAAATTCAGACCAATGGAAACTGTGTTGCCAGACATACTGCATGCTTCTAGAAGAAGAGACCAGTTTGTATGGGTAAACTTTAAATTATTTTTGTACACTTTTTGTTAACTTGTAAACAGCAATAAAGATTTTTGTATTTGTAACTTTTAAATGTCTATTTTGTACAAGTATAGACAGAGACGAAAATTTAAGTAATTAAGTGTTGATTTTCCTTTAAGAGTATTATAAAAGTTTGATTTGTAATCACAAACAATTAAATAAAATGTATTTTTTTAAAGAAATCTCTGTATAAAAATGTTATGTTGATTTGTGTATGCTTCAAAAACTCAAAAAGTTCTGCACCGATCGAGCTGTAATTTTAGCATGATATATAATCCGCATCAAGGATTGTTTTTGTCTAATTTTTGCATCACAATGTGCCACAGCGAAGCGTGGCAGAAAACAGCTACCGACACAACTGTATTTACGTATGTATATTATCGCACCTTTAGAAGATGTACGCTTAAAGTGGCTTAACTTGACAACAAAATCAATTTTTGGATGCTTTTCTGGGCTAAAGAATTTAATCTTCAATGAAAAAAGCAAAAACCGACTTCAGTTTAAAATTAAATTCAGGAGGGCCTTAGCCAAACCGAATTTTATAAGAAACCATTTATAAGGGACCACCTCTGAACTTTAAAATACAAAACAAAAAAAATCATTAATATCTGTTTACAATTGGCGGAGCTATAACCTAACAATCATAAAAAAGACAGACAACTTAATTGAGAACGTCCTTCTATTTCGAATTCATTTAAAAAGTGAATTAAGTACAAATTGAAAAATTGCATGTTTAAAGTCACTTAGGTATGAAACTAGTTTTGTTATTTGTTTAATTAAACTACTTCAATTAGGAACGTGCGACAAATTGTGTTTTCACTTCTGTCATCACCACCGGAGTGTCACTCTTGTACTTTTTAATTTATAGCAATTTTCTAATCACTAATGTATTTCTATTTTTGAGTTCTAAAGATTATATGAAAAAAGTAGACCATGCGTAGCGCCGAGGTCGCCGATAGCTACGACCGTTATTGCTACAGCTCCGTAGTTATACGTTGTTCCAAAGTTTCGTAGCACGTAGCTCTATCAAGGAAGATTGTACTACAATCTGAAGAGGTCAACCACAGGTCAATGTTATGTGCATAAATCGATATATTTAACTTCTAGCTACTCGCAACCCTTACCACAACCACTAACTTTAACGGGATAATAAGTAGCCGATGACCTTATACGTATTTGGAATCTATTCGGGCGTTACAGAGACACGTGAGAACACGCTTATAAGCCCAAAAACAAACGTCTTTATAAAATTATCGTGATTTAAATTTGCGGTTATTATAATTTAATAGTTTCTGAAACATGAAAATAATTTACTTTCATATATCTAGATGACTTAGGAAATTTGGTCGAGCGTCTCAATTTAATTTGAAATGAAAGTCGATTGTGGTTTTTTCGGTGTAAATAAATTATTCGATCCTAAAGTTACCTGGAAAATATCGCTTTCAGTGATAGGACCGCCTGTCGCGCTAGTGTTTAAATAATTTTATCTCATAAATTATTTTTATTATCGTATGTGAAATTGGATCAATTATTTAACAAACCGACCCAATTAAACAAATGTATTTAAACAAATATTGTTTCTAGGCCCACATAGTTTGGAATGTAATACATTCATTACATCTAAATCTAAAATACGTCCAGTTTATGACATTTTTTTTAAAAGCATAATCAATCTTATTATAATGCATTAGCAGCGAACCGTGGTTTCGTCCGCGCATTCCCCGTGTTCAGTAGCCCATGTGCTATACCTTACGACATACATTCTAACTGTGTTCCAACTTTCAACCCAATCAGTTGAGACATTTCGACGTGATCGAGCAACGAACCTCCAAACTTTGACATTGCTATAATACTGGATTGCAGGGATAACTTTGTCGATGTATCCATAGAAATTTACATACTTACTGATAAAGCAGCTTATATCTTTGGGTGACGAGGGCAGTGCAGTTTTCGGTAGTCTGTTTGGACTGTTCATGTTCGAATAGCTGCGTGTCACTGTGCTGATATGGGTAGGCATGTTGCTTACCATTAGGCACACGTCCTGTTCGTCCCGTCACTCTTTACTACATAAAGAATAAACAAAAATACAAGAAAAAGAAGACTTTAATCAGCTGACTATGATTTTTTTTAAATTAAGACTACAACAAGTTGTCTTGCCAGACATATTGCATGCCTTTCGCAGAGGCCAGTTTGTACAGGTCAACTTTTAAAATGTTTTGTATCACCTTATCTTACCTACAAACAGCAATAAAGATTTTTGTATTTGTATTTTGTATTTGTAAAGAATTTATTTTTGACGGAAAAAAATCGATTTCAGTTTTCAAATTTAATTCAGACATTTGAGCAAATTTAATAAGAATCTATCTCTATATATCGTCTAAATACATGAAAGCAAATTTTAGTTTTTGTTCATATTTCAAAAACCGTTTCCGATAAAATTTATATGGGACTACTACTGCTAAACTATCATCTACGAAACAAAAAAAAATAACCATTAAAATGGATTCACAATTGGCGGCGATATTGCCTAACATACAAACAAACAAAAAACCATACATACACTCCTTCTTTTTTGAAGTCAGTTAAAAAATAAAAATAGTCGGTTAAATTTTTGTTCTGAAAACTCCGAAGCTCGTTGTGGGGTCGGCGTTCAATTGCTCGACTTACTGGATGATGAAGCACTGTTGAGTATGTTCAGGGCCCCAGGGTCAATCTGTCACTTACCACGAGTTACACAAGCTGAACAAAATTGAGGCATTTTAGTCAAGATACTTTTTACGTATCATTACAGACAACGGTACTGATGAAAGTATGTTATATTTTTTTTAAGTATAGTGACTGGACGATCAGGACATGTATTGACATTTAGATGGTAAGTAACACGCCTGCCCATAACAGGACAGTGTCACACGGCTATTGGAACATGAAGAGTGTAAATCATTACCTAGCATTGCACTTCGGTCTTCACCCAGATATATTAAGATGTTTTATTTCTATGCCCTGTAATTTCACTAGAAATATTGTCTTTCAAACCGGAGCACAGTGATGGCTTCACATTACTATTAAAAACATCACACACACACACTATAGACCCGGCACCCGCACGGTGAATCAATGGAATGCTAAGAAGATCGTCTCCCCTTGGAATGTATTTCCTGGGTAGGTATTTCTGATATAAACAATTAGCGTGTTTTCAAGTTTAGAGTGAATCGGTTAGTAGGTTAGCGCGTCCCATCATGGACCACGTCACGGATTAGCACCAAGTGAGTTTGTAATCAAGAACAAACCAATCAATGAGTAATGTTTGAACTGCTGGCGGTTGAAAACTGTCAAAGGTGTGGTACGTACTTTCCAGATGAACTCTGCTAAGATTCTTACCAATACAGAACAATTTTATTAATAGATTTCATTTATCGTCGATTTCATTGTTTTCATTGTATTCGAAAGGTCAACAAAAAAAAACAAAACCCATAAAAGTCTCTATTTAACAAAACAAAGCCAATTTCATTGTCCTTGGGAAAATTTCCTTATCGCAAATACCATTGTTTTATTTATAAAAATGAAACGATTGGAAACTGTCTCCAGGCACCGTCAACAAGTATACGCGGCAGTAAGGGTACGCGGTAAGGGTATAAAAGCTGGAAAGAATATGAATATGAAAGAGTGATGGCAAAGTTCTCATAAAAATGTAAATAAATAAACTTGACATAGGTTAGTACGATTACAATAAACACATTATTCTCGTACAATGCTTGACAGTTTTCTGTACAATAATTATTGTAATACAGTATAGTAGTCGTTGCAAACTTTGAAAATATATACAATTTGTATGCTCTTTCTTTTGTTTTTATTTTTTATTAATTGACGTGTAAATTGTACATTTATGAATAAAGTACGTTGACTTTGAATACTACCGCTATATCTTCTCTTATTATTTGGTACCTACGGTAGGTTAGGGTAATTTATAATCTGGCTTCGTTAGATTGTACACTGATAGATATTACTAATACTCGATATCATACTCGTATACATGTGTATATATATATATATACGTAGATACGAGTACATACGTATATCTTATGGTCGCACACCTGCACACGCCCTGAGACATCATCACAAACACACAAAGACACACCCTGGCTCCCTGTTAAACATAATATATTTACACATTATCCATGGGAGGAACCATTGCCACCAAAATACAGTTACCTATGACTCGTTCGGAACCTAAGGGGTTCTTATCGAAATCATTGTTAACTGTTATAGTGTAAAATTATTTTTATTTATTTTGTATAGTTCTTACAAAATTGCAGTGACTTGAATATAATTTGTATCTGCAGAAATAATCAAAACTAAATTACAACCATAACACACTACACCATTTGCTTAACATCGGAATTATTTTTAAATTTAAACGTAATCAATACGAGCGAGCACACAACCAGTCAGAAGAGTTCCCAGCATACTGGCGTCATTACCACGTTGAATGTTATATACTTTGAGCTAAATAAACATGTGTTTTGGTCATGTTACTTTTGGGGTCATTACGATCCTGTATTGGTAAGACTCTTAGCAGAGTCCATCTGGGGAGGTACCACAATTTTACTAGTTATTCTACCGCAAAGTAGTAATATTTAAATATCACTGTGTTCAGGATTTAAAAGACAATTTTTCCAGAGAAATCTTAAATCTCTAGGTGACAGACGGAGTGCAGTGACAGGTTATGATTTGGACCATCAGTCACATGTCCTTTTCTACAAACAATAAAAAAAATTGGTTGCCTGTAAAGTCGGTATACGGGCGAAAGTGTTACGTGACAACGACTTTGAGTGGTAAAATAATTTTACGGAAGGGACGCGTGCCTTTCACTTTTTTATGTCTGTCTCTCTCGCTCTTAGGCGGGTTAACCATGCCCGAGTGGAAGGGACGCGTGCCTCTCACTCGCTCTCGTTGTGAGCGCATAACGTGAGCGGAGCGTAACGCAGTTTCTTGAAGTGTCACCCGGCAAACCAATTTATAAGACGTTGTCACGTCAAAATTAAAATAATTTTCGGGTTACGAATTTCGTGCTAGTTTCACTTGTCCTAGGTCCTTACGTTTCAGTTACGACTGTGTTCTGTATACATCACTCTGCAAATCTTATTAAGGCTTCTTCAGTCCGTAATAAAAATTTACGATTCGATCTCAAAGTTGCGCAACTTCAATCTGTTTATTCGATACTTTGCAATCGATAACCGAAGTAACTCCATTGCCCGAATAGATATGGGTTACTCGTAAAAGATAGAGATAATGCAGTTACATTTTTACTTACGCACTATTCTATTCTATTCTTAGAAGAGATATCACAAAAAACTTATGTTCAGATTAAAGATGAGCTCGAGGGCAGTTATTTTGAATAACCATGGTTATTTCCTTTGTGTTTTCATAGCTGAAACTCGTAGCTGTCTTCCAAAATCAATCATGCTGGCCATGCACGGATTGGTGAGTGAAACAGGTCTTTGAAATATGCATGTTTTTTTGTCACTTACGTTTTAATTCTTCGTTAAAGCGAGCGGTGATGGCAAACTAGAACTCGAACAGAAATACTTAGAGGGGCAGATGCGAACTCACGATGGTGAAACAGAACATTCATAATGAGTCGAGAACGTCGACCGCGCCACCGAGTGCCATCAGAGACTTAAAAAACCCAAATGGACATAAAAGATCGAAGTGCGACGGTGATAGAAGCTCTTCGCCGGGGGAAGCCTTTTTTGGAAAATATATCTAAACAGTTTTGGAGAGAGAGAACAGATTTAAAATATATTAGTCTTGCATAAGCAAGGCACTAAATGTTCCCACTGCTGGAACTCGGGGCTTTCTCTCTCAATGATATAGTCAAGGCAGTAATCCACCACGCTTGCCAAGTGTGGAACACATGACTTCGAAAGATTTTAGTTACCTGTCGGTATCCTCACAATGTTTTCCTTCACCGATTTTAAGTTAGCGGGATTACGCACATGACTTCGAAAAGACAGTGGGATTTGATCTCGAGGCTCCGGATCGGCTAACCCCGTTCACTCGACTAGGCATCTCAAATGAAAGAGTTAGATTAAAACCAAAGACCCGTGGAGATAAATAAATATAAAGAGTGACGAGACGAGCAGTACATGTGCCTGATGGTAAGCAACACACATAACAGCACAGTGGCACGCAGTTATTGGAACATAAAGGGTCCAAATCATTACCTACCTAGCACTGCACTGCGCTCATCATCCAATGCCTGCCTGTATTTTCCTTGGAAACATTGCCCTTCTAACCGGAACACAGCAATGTTTATTACTACAGCATTACTGCTTCTCGGTAGAATAACTGTTTTGTCCGCACACAAATGAATTATATATCTAGCATCCACCGCAGCTTAGCTTTATCATGGTTAACATAGTAAATACTAACTGAAATATTATTCTTGTGATGGTGTAGATGCGTGCAAACAATTAATTGAATAAATTCATTTACAGTTAAACTACGGGTAGGTACATACAGTCAAATTAATCTATTAATCCGCTTCTAACTGCACCTGGCACAAAGGTGCTCATAACGCTAGCCACATTGCCTTGCTGAAAAGCGATAAAGCGCCGTTATCCATCATAATACGTGGCCGAAATTAAATCTCTTTCACTAAATTCCTCGCCTCTGCATTGTCTCTACCGCAATAGGTACTAACTGATAAGCTGGCTTCGTAGTCAAAAGACCGTTTTTTACTAGTGGCTTAGTTGGTAGTAGCTCTGCCTGCGAAGCCGAAGGTCGTGGGTTCGATCCCCACCCAGTGCAAATATTTGTGTGATGAATTCAAATGTTTGCACTGTGTCTGGGTGTCTATGTATAATAAGTATGTATTTAAAAACTATATAAGTATTATATCAGCTATCTGGCTGCCATCACACAAGCTTTGCTTAGTTTGGGGTCAGATGGTGTTGTGTGTGAATGGTCCACCAATATTTATTATATTTATTTATTTATTTCTATTTACTATCAGGATCTTCGGCAGCCAAACTCAATTCATGAATTGAGGCGTTCCATCCACACATAGACTGTCTGTGTGTGGATTTAATGAGCAAAATGACTAGCAACAAGACTCACACAAGTCACGTCTTACACCAAGCACTTCCCTTTCTTCCAGACTGCTAGGGTAAGTCCATGTGGTGTCTTCCCATCAGACCGACAGACGCCAGGAGGGCAAAATGCAAGTTGAAAATTGTCGCTTTTGACATCACTACGTCGCAGTTCTGTCGCTTTTAATGTGCGCAATTATTTTCACTTGATTTTGATGGCCAGTTCCATTTTCTTGTGGTTTTTAAGAGACACTAGTAAAAATTAGACAAATTTAAATTAAATAAATATTGGTGAGCATTTCTCACACAATACTATCAAGCCCCAAACTAAGCAAAGCTTGTACTTTATTTTGAGTCAGATAGCTGATATATATGGTCGTAGGGGTCTTTGCACAGTCCGAAATCAGAGAGAGAAATAGCACACGCCAGTTATTCTGCCACCAAGCAGTAGTGTGCAAACATTACTGTGTTTCAGTTTGAAGGGCAATGTTTCCAGAGAGTTTAGTGAGCTAAGATATAAAACACCCTATATCACCGGGTCACGAGCGCAGTGTGGTGCTAGGTTTTGGACTATTCATGTTCGAATAGCTGCATGACTCTGTGCTGTTATGGGCAGACATATAGCTTACCATCAGGCACATGTCCTGCTCGTCTTGTCACTCTATATAACAAAATAAAACGCTTTAACACGTTCAAATCACTGCAATAATTTGGCTCAACTTTTGAATTACTTCAGCATGGTAATGCTGCCAGGATTCTGGGCACTCTTCCGAATGGGCTTGATTATCTTTAAACCTACATTGGTATGTGGATAATAAATTCAGATGTGATTTTAGTGTACGTAAATACATAATAAATATATACTGATCTTTGTGTAGTTTTATAATAAGTGTGTGTTTTTCATTTACTTATTTCAATTACCTAGTTAATTACAATATTAGAAACCTATACTAAACATATTTTACTGCAGCATCTTTAAAACTCTACATGACTAAAATTGAACATAATATTAGTAATCCGTAGTTATTTTTTGATTCCTATCTTCATTTTCTCTCGGTGGATACCAAGCCTTATAATCGACGGTCGACGAGGCCCCCACATTATATAAGGCTCTTGGATATATCGCGTGTTTCTGATTAAACTCTAGATAGGAGCAACAAAGGTGTACGATCTAATAAAACTTGAGGATTGCAATATGCAGCTTTTAGTAACTTTTATAAAAGAGAAAATGTTGCAACTAAGTGCTAGGTATTTTGTTGTTACCTTGGTTTATTCAAGGTCACAGAGGTCAGGTGTTAGGGCTGTGTACATTACGTAACTTTCGCTTATGGTTCTCAGTAGCCTGTGAGCATGTACTTTTTGACAGGGCTGCCGAAATAAAATGGTACGCGTCTGCTTTTTTTTTGAACTGAGCCACTTTGATTATCAAAATGGGCTTAGTGTAAGTAGTTTGATAGATATTTAGTGAAATGTAATTCTCTGTATTATTAGGTTGCAGGACTCATTTCAGAGTTCGCCTGAGGAAGTGCCACAGGCTTGTCAGTTATTCTACAGCCAAGTGGCAAGTTTATCGGTTTATTTTAACGGATACATTTCGAATAATTTGCAGCTGATCTAAAATATCGAATCATAGAAATCTAAACAATATATTATTTAGATTTCTGTGGATCTAATAATATCGTCTTCTTTTTTTATATCAGACTGCGCGTAGCTCTAGAAAGTGATCTCGGTTCATGGTTGTGTTCGAAGTACGTTGCCTGAGTTGATATTTAGTTATGGTTATAATTTTGTGTCATCAAGTCAACAGTGAACGGTTTTTCTAAAGGTTTGCAGGCTTCATCATGGATCGCATCACTGCTTAACATCAGCCGAGATGGTGGTCAAGTGCAAAGCTAATATCAATACAAAAAGAGACGCTTTGTGGGGAGTTCTGTTTTCTTAATGTGAAAGAGGACCAGCTAGATACACTTGCATCCCCAAAAACTATTGTTTTAGACTTCTATTTCGTTTACGTATATATACCACATTTTCTAATTTCGCGCTTCACTCAAGTGGTTATCGAGTTACCTACGTCGCATTGTAGGTAGTATTTATTTAGCCCCTGCACTCCGCGTTACCTTAAAGAGCGGTTTAGGTACTTTACTCCAAGAGTGTAATTCTTTACCACTAAGTTCAAAAACCAACCTGACCCCAATGACCCTTTCTGCATGCTCTGAAACATTTTATGATAAGTCTTTTGCTTTCCACTTCAGGTTGTTCAACTGTGGAACGATCTCCCAGTGTGTATTAGGAAAGTGCATTTGTTACTTCCCTTTGGATATCTCGTGAAAGTGTTTTAAAAGTATAGAAAGTAGGTATGTATTAAAAATTTACATATTTATTTCTTTTCGCTTTCTTTGATCACATAAAATATTATATTAACATTATTTCATATCCGTTAACCGTTAGTTGCTTGTCTCTTTGGTAGTGGAAGGACTTTTTACACAGTTGGCCTGGGGATGTACCTTTGCCAGTTATTCTACCGCCAAGCAAGCCAAATAATTTATTTATTTACTAAATAATGTGCAAATATTACTGTGTTCCGGTTTTAAGGGCAATGTTTCCAGTGAAATTATACAGAGATAGAACAGCTTATAGCTGCGAATCACTGTGCTGTTATGCGGCAGGCATGTGGCTTACCATCAAGCAGTTGGCCTGCTCGTCCCGTCACTCTGTACCACCGTGAGGCTTATATTCTGTAATCTGTGTTTATATTTGTGTTTGCAGTCACGTGACAATAGATTATAAATATAGCATCTAAAATCATTTATAATAACTACTACTCAACGTAATATTATATTATAAAAATGTGATTCTCGATATTCTAATAATACAAACTACCATAAAAATAACACTAAACATTAATTTGTTTTTAGTGTTAACATCCCAGGACATAACATATTACCAGGACATAAATATCCTATTTATAAAACTGTTTAAAAATACGTTTTTAGAAAATAAATACGTTATAAATACGAAGTTTTAAAACTTCATTCAGATCTCGTGTCATTTAGTAATTGTCATTGAAACGAAAAAAAGTTTTCCATTATTCAGTATGTGTAAAGACATATATACAACATGACACTACATGAGAAGATGCCGCTTACTGCGTTTAATTACATTTTCGCTCTTAGCCGTAAAATGAGCATAGTACAATAATTACAATTCATTACAATTGGACAGGACAGCATGACTTCGACTACATCAAAACTGCTCAAGATTTTTATGAAACAAAACCCGACAAATCTTTGGCAAGCTGCGGGCGACAGAGAGATTCGACCAAGTGACTTCAAAAATCTTTGTGGGCAAATGTTGTCGCTGGCAGGAAAGTAAAAAGTAATGTGACCAAGTGACTATGTTCAAAGTTTATTATTTTTGTTTCCGTGGATATTTTCAGATTTTCTGAAACGGTTTTAATAAAATAGTTTGAATTTTTACCCACAGACGGCATATTCGATGCCGAATTTATTAAATCGATGACAAAATACTACAAAATTAATAAGAATTCAAGTACATAGCTATAAAACATACCCTATTAAAGAGACAAAAAGCTACGGTCCTAGTACGGGCTAGGTAGCTTACAGACGTCAACACCCATTTTTTCCCCCATAAAATTATCTAAATAGACCGCGGAGTCCACGCTTAAAACTAGCAATTTTCCTGCGAAGTTCAAGACTCTGAAGTCGTTTTCGAACATGGGTCTCGTTGATTATGACAGTTGTTTGTTCTGTCTTTCGATCGATTCCAGGGCCTCCAACTGATACTTAGCTGATTCATCCCAAAGGTGCGAACAGTGCGTACTCCATCAAAAAGCAAATTTGTACTCGTTATAACGTTAGCAACTGTACAGACTTGACGTACCTTCGCACCTTCAAAAGGGTCCCTATTTTTTGGCAGTTTATTAAGCCTTGGATTTAATATATGAGCCAAATGTATTTATAGATTAAAATTATGTACTTACCGAATCCGCACGACTGCTTGCTGGCGCGCGAATCCGCATCGGGGTCTGGCTTCCCGCCATCATGAATTAAATTAAAACAACAAAACACAAAAAAGCTAACTAATTCAGAAACCAAATAAAACGTTCACATAATATAGGGATATAGGGTACATCATAGAGGCAATAATATGCAAATGAAAATACGAAACGAAAAATAACTTCCACGATCAGACCTGCGTAAAAATAAACGTAGATTAGGAAAAGAAATATTATTTTCGTATTATAAGTTAATAGGGCTACAGTTACGGTGTGATGGTACAGGTACAGGGGTACACACAAATGATATACTAAGTCGAAAGAACGTATTTTTGTGACCAACTTTGAATATAGCGCTTTTTAGATGGTGGATATATACTATTTTTAGTATTACCTATCTGGAATGATTTTTATAACTCCAGAAGCAGAAACGTTACAATTTTAGCAATTAAACATTGTTGTCTTCGACTTAGTATTTATTTTCGTGGAACTGGCTGCCAACTATGAAGCGTTGTCCTATAGATGTTAGTATTTACCACAAATTGCTCATACTGTTTGTGTTGTCTCGGACGTGACATCACATATATAGCCGTCTCATTTGTCAAAACATATTGTACATATTGTATTTGACAAAACATATATGTAACAAAAGGTTGAAACGAAGTGATAACAGGATCGCTGGACGTCTGATAACTGAAACGCAAGAAAGGCTAGAATGCGAGCTATGATTACTAAACTGCAGTGTTAAGCCGGATGAATCGGCGGTTGGCATAAACAGTCCTCTAAAATACCCTCGCTGCTGTGACTCAAGGACAATGACAGATTCAAGGACAGAATCCGCGACGCTGGCCGCTGGTTTACAGATGACGCATGACCTCGAAAGATTGTTGCAACATAACCGTTTTCACGTTGCTAATAGTAAATGTTTTTGCAATTCACCATTTCTAAGCTTATTTTTTATGCTTTTATGTAATTTTATGCAAAATATTAAAAATATGTATTAGCGTTCTATACTACACTACATAAACTACAAGTGTGTGAAATTCATAAAATAACAGCTTGAGGAAATAAGATCCCATTAACATTATAAAAGTTAAAGTGTGTAAGAATGTATGGATGTACGTTTGTTACTTTTTAACGCAAAAACTACTGAAGGGATTTTGATGAAATTTATAATACCGAGATAAAAAATAATGGGATAAAACATAGGCTATTTTTATCGCAGGAAACTAACAGGACTGAAAACTAGACGTGAACGCGAAAGTGCGGGGCACTGCTAGTTAATAAATAAAATTAAGTTATTTCAAAGTAATGCTTGGTCGGTTTAATTATTGTTGACTTCGTATTCTATACTAATATTATAAAGAGGAAAGATTTGTTTGTTTGTTTATTTGTAATGAATAGGCTCCGAAACTACTGGACCGATTTCAAAAATTCTTTCACCTTTGGAAAGCTACATTATCCCCGAGTAACATAGGCTATATAATATTTAAAATAAATTTAGGAATCCTTACTAAAACTCCAATAATGTAACATAAGGTGTAAAAAAAAGACCTGAAAAATTCCTTACGTCGCGTGCGCTACGAAAACTATTGATGATAGAACAAAATCATTTACTACGACTTTGCAGAACTCATCATTATCTACAAAAAGTGTCGCGAGTCAATGTAATAAAATAAAGTGCCGCGCGGCTCACTCGCGCGATCGGCTCCCTACGCAGCGGTCGTGTGCGTGATCGTATGATTTTAGCTTGAAAATTTTTAAATTCGCTTTAAATTCATTTCGTAGGTAAATAAGTATATGATAATAAATATTATATTTTAATGTAACTTTTCAAACTGCTTATAGTAGTATTTTATGGGTATTCATTCCTGTTCAAAATTTAAGCAAAAATTTAGTAAAAGGTAGTTTTCTGCGCCCATATTTTTAATTTTCTTTCAATAAGTACCTACTACTTACCTGATAATAAATATTATATTTTAATTATTCAAACAGCTTAGTACTAGCTAACTATATGATAGTTCAATAAGCAAAAATTTAGTAAAAAGCCTGTTTAATTATTTATTTCCTTCTATTTTCATTTTATAATGCCCTAAAATGCCAAAAAGATCAAGATATCAACTTTCTAAACATAGTTCCCAGGCGAGGGCAATAAAAATACGGCGTAATGATCGGAGAGAATACGCGTCGCAATCGCGTACTAGAGAGTAAGTAAGTATCGAGCGTTCGCAGCGGCTTGCTGAACAAAATGTTATCACTGGCCCAGCAGCTGGTCAACTAGCTCATATACCGAGGATACCGATGATTCCAACTGATCTGCCAATCCCTTTTAAACGACTTCAGTTTCCGGTGAAATCATCTTTCGCGTTAACTATTAACAAGTCCCAGGGCCAAACCTTCGAATTATTAGGGATCGACCTACGAAAAGAATGTTTCACTCATGGCCAACTGTATGTTGGCCCACGTGTCGGAGCTCCTGAAAATCAATTTATTTTGCTGCCACAAAATAAAACTACTTCAAATATCGGGAAGTTCTGACTCACTAAAACTAATGGCATTTTTTTTGTAAATAATATTATATATGTATAAAATTTTAAAATAAAAAATACAAAAACACATTAATAAAAAAAATCATAAAAAAATTCAAACTCCCTTTATAATTTTACTTTTTTTTTAAGCCCGATACAAAAAAAAGGGTGTGTGTGTGTATGTACCCGTGCGAAGCCGGGGCGGGCCGCTAGTACATAAATATTGGTGGACGCTTCTCACACAACCATTTAAAAGTATAGAGTGACAGGACGAGCAGATACGAGAGTGCTTTATGAGAAGCATCACGCCGGCTCATAACAGCACAATGTCACGCAGCTCTCGGAACAAGAAGAGCACAAATGATTACAGCAATGCGCCACGTCACCAAGGACCATAAGATGAGATTTCTGCATGCCCTGTAATTTCTACGGGAACATTGCCCTTTTAACCAGAACACAGTGGTGTTTGCGCATCATAAGTACTACCAAGTAGAATAACTGCCTAACTGCCACCAATATTTGCACTGGGCAGAAATCGTACAGGAATCGTACTTACGACCTAATTTGATTTGATGATTCTAAGGCTTCATAATCTTAAAACATGTAAATTACGCGTCACGTTGTTTGTCCGCCATGGACTCCTAAACTACTTAACCGGTTTTAATCAAATTTACACACCGTGTGCAGTTTGAGCTATTTTGAAAGATAGGAAGGATTTATTTTGTAGAGGTTTTTATTTCGATTAATAGTCTTTATATGACAATATACAAGCGTAGCCGGAACTGGCCACTAGTATTACATAGAATGCAGAGGTACACCTATTAATCAGAACCTATTAATCAGAACAAAAACAAACTGCCTCATAGTATTTTTTTTACAAGAAGCATATTAATATATATGTTTATAATAAGGAACGCAACCCTTTTCGTTTGTTACACAGTTTTGCAGTCAGTATTGGGCTCAGAATTTTCGATAGAATATTCCTCGGTTCTAAAAGCGTCTAAATTTTCAATCCCTTTATCCGCTATGAGTGACGGATACCGACACTAAAGAACATGTTATTTTTACCACGGCCGAGGTATCACGTCGAGGTATCGATACTGGAATTCGATACGTTAGCTTTTCAATATAGTTTTTATAATTATAAATATAACACTAGCTGGCCCCAGCAAATGTTGTGTTGCCATATAAATCATGAAAGAAATTTAATATATAAATTAGAAGTAGAGTAGAAGTAATAAGAAGGTAAAAAACGTGTTTGAAGCAATACTTTGAAGATAAAAAAAAAGAAATTAGTTCTTGATTGCACCGATGTTATCGTTTTATTTTCTCAGTAAACTTTTTATTATTTCACTAGTTATGAATAAAAGATTAAAACTTAAAAATAGCGGTTTGATAACGTTCGCGACTTTCCAATTGATTGATTAATACTAAATCGAATCTCAAATTGGCTAGATATTTACCTTAATCGTGATCCATCACGGAATAATCTTATTTTGGAGCTAATTCATGAGGATATTGGGATCGCGGGATCTCCGATACTAGGGTTTGCGTCGTCAATATATTTTTTTACCAAGGAACGTATGAATATTTTCAATTACATTATAACAACAAAATCGAAAATTTTGAGCTACTTACTCCCGACTATCTTGAATTCGAAATTTATGACGGTGAATATTATTTTGCTAGTCAAAAGTCCTTTCATATACCTAGCGATAGCAGGCTAGCTCTGTGAAGTGTATTTATTCAGCGCGTCCCGTTGGGTGCGTTAATAAAATGTTGAAGATGTTGTTGAAGATAATATGGCACCCGTATAGGAGGCGTTATGAAAAATATGTTATCCGGCATTTTATGGCGGAGGCCATATTGGACCGAGTTTCAGCAATATACATAGTTAAGACAATCTCTACTAATTAATATTTCAAACAAAACAAATAAAATCAAAAAATCGGTACATCCGTTCGGGTACTACGATGCCACAGACACACACATGTATAACTCCGTCGTTTTTGCGTTGGTGGCTAAAAAAAATACAAGCTGTTTTTATTGTATACTGAACTAGGTACCCGCCCCGGCTTTGCACGACTACAATGCAGTTACTAAATATAAGTATTAAGTACTAATAAACATGGTTATCGTGCGTTATTCTTAAGAGATAAACATAATTATACTATTACAGATTTTTTTTGTGAACCTTTTGAAGGGGTACAATATTGCTGTAATACATTATTTTGACCTAGCTCATAGGGTTCAGCCAGCGTTTGCAGTGTAAGCGCAAAAAATGTGTTTATTTATGACATTACATTAGAAATATTTAAAATTATCCGTATTTCTCTGTTGTTTTACGCACGTTTTATGCAAATCCACTTGAATCACTCTATCTATTAAAAAGAAAAACAAATCATAATCTGTTAGGTGGTTTTAAAGATATAAGCATATATATAGGGACGGACAGACACGGGAAGTGACTTTGTTGTGTTGAACTTTTTTAGTTATGTAGTAGGTACTTTTTTGATAGGGAAATGTAATTGGTGCCCGTCACCGAGGTGATAATGTAGTGGCTTAGTGTCGTAGCTTTACTGAACAAGATGGGGTAATCCTGTGATTTGTACTTCACCGATTACGATTAAGAGAGTATATCTGTAGATTTATAGACGACGGTTTGTGCAACATTAGAAATGAAATGAAATTTATTTATTCAGTTTAAAAACATTTTTTTTTAAATTAAAGAATGACGAGACGATCAGGACATGTGCCTGATGGTAAGCAACATGCCTGACACACAATATCACAGTGACACGCAGCTATTGGAACATGAAGAGTCCAAATCATTACCTAGCACTGCACTGCGCTCGTCACCCAGAGATCTAAGATCTCATATCTCCAAGCCCTGTAATTTCTCTGGAAACATTGCCCTTCAAACCGGAACACAATAATGTTTGCACATGACTGCTTGGCGGTAGAATAACTAGCAAAGGTGTGGTACTTCCCCAGGCGGACTCTGCCAAGAGTCCTACCACTACAAAATATTACTTAAAACATTATAGCTTAGGTACTCACATAATATGTTCAGAAAAAGTATCTAATTATGTGTACACTGGTACCCACGTTAGTATTTTTACTATTTTAGTTTTTAGTGCTGGTTACTATTAATATTCCAGGTTACGTATAAGTTTTCACTTCCATCGGCAGTCCCTATGATTGCCAATGTTTTAAAGTCCAAGCCTATTTGAAATGTAAGCGGTAAAACAGACTTTGAATGCAGAGAAACACTCGAAAGCAACATTTTAAGTTCAATTCTCTATGTTTAAAATCATTCGATATGAAATAGAACGTACAACTCATTATAAGTGTTGATTACTCAAGCAAATTTTTAGCAGATCTCTCTAAAAAAGCGACGAGACTTAGCTTGACAGTAGAATACTGGAAAAAGTATGGTACTTATTTTAGGACTTTTGGCGAACTCAGCAAAAAGTCGCACTGCTACAAACTATTTTATCTGATAAACATTTATGTACAAAACTAGCAGGCCTTCTCAACTTCGTTTAGTTTGAACAACTATTCGATATAGCCTATTGAGGCACCAGCTGTTTGATAATCATGGAACTTATGATCAATAAGAATAACCACAATGGTAATCAGTTTGTTGTTAATTATATTTACATTATTCAAATCGAGAGTGTATTGATGTTTTCTAGGTATAAACACGCTCCATTTTAGACCGCATCGTTGCTTAACATCAAGGAGAAATTTAAAAAACATAAATCGAGATAAAAACTATCCTATCACGCAAGTTAGGCCAAATTACACACAAATTACAGCTTTCGTGAATACCGGTTGACTTTAGTGGAAGGTACCTAACGTCATGGCACTAGATTTTTGTATATGTATATGCAATATTGTATATGTTTTGATGTAATATTTTCAACATCGAATGCTTTTAGAAATTAGAGTCCTGGTAGCGAGTTCCCCGTGAATAATAGTGTTACCCGGGTGTCATTACTCAGTGTCGGACGCTCTCGCCTTCCGAACCCACTGAAAAATGTAAAGCTAATACGTTTAAAGAATTTAAAACCTAATATCTTGTACATTTACTGCTATTTTTTGATTTTTTACTAAAATTCAAAACTTGTTTTCTTACTAAAAGTTTGTTTGAGAAATTTAATTAAAGATATTTCATTAGAGTTTTTATTTTTATGATATACATATTAACTCGGATATTAGCTCGGATATTTCCATATGAAGACTTTAATTCGAATTGAAACTATCCTAACTTATTAACTATCAAGTTGGAACAAACTGCACACAGTGTGCAAAATGTTCCGATGAAGGTGTATAAGTAATAAAGATTAAAAGCCCCACTAGTAGTTGGTAGCGTGCTTAGCATACCTAGAGCATTATCACGCTTGCCTATGGATTAATATATGTACCGATGTGTGTGTGTGTTTTGAAAGTCATAGTTTGACGTCAAATACGCACATCGCAAAATTTGCAACGTCCTCTATTGAAGGCTAATAATTGTAACTCAATAACCTAGTTTTTCGAAATTATCCATTTTTAGCAATTACTACCTACTTAATATAATAAGTAGTTAATAGATTTAGTTCATAAGTGTTTCACTGTAATATTTTAATGTGTGTGTCTCACAATACCGAGGTTTCTATCTATATAACTTCAAAATGGTGAAGGAAAATGTCATGGGGAAACAGGTGGATTATGGTTTTTTACTCTCTCCTTGCGAAGGCCTCCGGCGCGCATTACCCCAGTACAAGGAACATTTAGTGGGCTGGTTATTCTACCAAAAATATCGTGTCAAGTTTGTTTGCTTGTGACCTTCCCTACGTCTTGAACGAGGTTTTTAATCTACAAAAAGCGCCAATAGCGTAGATATCTTCGTAATGTTTTTGGGTTTTACAAATAAATCGTATGGCCAAAGCGTAGGTTGAAAAAATGGGTTCGCGCGACTCTCGCTACCAACCAACTAAAATGGGAGTCATTTGGTGCTTATTACTAAGGTGTAAGGATCATAATCGGCCGCGAGATGGAATGTCGGATTGGCATCGGCGGTCTGACCCCGGCGGAAATTCGAGCGGGGTAAATTGTGTACACAGAGTGAGGTTGTGATACCCTGTTTGTATGAATTCGTTAGCGCTCGGTTTCGCTCGGTGTTTTAGTAAATTTATTAACGAGTGCCGATATAATGTAAAGTACATTTATAGCCACTGCACGGACTTTGGAATCCGTTGTCTTTGTCATTTGGGTGATTTTTTTCAAGTGTCTTTAAAAAGCTTATCGATCAACTCATAATAAAATTATAAAACAATGACATTGTTTATTACCATTGTAAAAAGTACAAATATTTTATTTTTTGACACTTATTTGTACGATACTTATTATCGTACAATATAATATTCAAATTAAACTCTAAAAATGTATACTCTTTGTATGTTCTTATTTTGTTTTTTTCTAAAATTGACGTGTAAATTTTACATTTATCAATAAAGAACTTTGACTTTGAAGAAATGATAATACAATATTCACTTATAAGAATTTTCATAACTTTACATCTCAAATTTCACTCTAACCTGTTAGATAGCTTTAACCCCCGACGCAAAAACGATGAAGTGTAATAAATCTGCCGTGTTTATGTGTGTATATGCCTGTCTGTGGCATCGTAAGCACGAAACGGACAAACCAATTTCCAGGAATCAAGCAGCAGCAATAAGCTCTTTTGTTGGGTGGAGTAGTAATATTAGACGCACAATGGATATTTGTTTTACTTGCAGACATGCGAGTGACCTAAAATCTATACTAATATTATAAAGCCGAAAAGATTTTCCTATGAACTTAATAAACTCAGGAACTACTACACCGTTTTCAAAATATATTTCACCGTTGGATACGTATGTGATCCCTGAGAGAGCAAAGCTGGAGGGAGAAGCGGACTCCGTACAGACTTTGCTCGATTCGAAATAAGAATTTGAGAGATTCTCACACCGCTCATGTCCCGTCTAGCTTGGTCCGCCGGAAATGGAAGACAAAACCAATTTTTTATGACATATCTTTGATAATGGGAGACGAAAACTATTTCATCACCTCCACTCAGCTATTTTCCGCTCATTAGGAGGTACTTTTAAAATTATAATTGACTCAATTTTATTTGTGGGCATTAAGTTGAAAATGTATGCACTTACAGAGCACTAAAAGCATCAGTGCAGAACAGTACTTAAGCGTCTATTTATCTAAATTACTATTTAACTAAGCTCGGCCATTGTAACGCGACTAAAACATCAAGAAGTAATTAAATAATAATTTAGATCGCGATTCTGTCCCGTGCTATTTTCAATAGTAGCTCTGATCGCGAAAGCTGAAGAGCTATATTTCCTGGACATAGTTTAATGCCGTGGTTAAAATTTTCCACCGCATTCTCGACATATTAGATTTTAACTATTTAAGCGGTGAAAATTTCATCTGTACCTTAATCTCCTCGGGAGATGGAGTTTTAAATAAGTAGTACTGCGGTTCGTTTCCATTACAGCGTGCTAAAAAGCACTTTACTTTAATCTACATGAGATAGAAGTTCCCACTCTTGGGGTTCTCACAAGAATAAAGTCAAAACCTCGAAATAAATATAAAACACACCAGTTAATACTAGTGTAAAGGTCGAAAAAATGTAAAATTGTTGCCTAATGTCACATTTCTATCCGAAATTATTAATATTCGTAACGTGAAACTAACACAGACGCAAAGTTGTGCTCAAGTATTGTTTATTACGGATATTTCTACCGAAGCTACGTAGAAAACAGCGTATAAATATATCAACAGACTCCGATTCTCTTACTTTATTAGAAACGACAATAAAATTTGTTTTATCTCCGAATCGAAATCAAATTTATTACAAGCTCCAGCTAAAAATACAATAACATCGCGCGCGGGGTTTGGTAAAAAAATAAACATATTAGCCGTCCCTCGCGGTGTAACCCTCGCCTAACCATAACCATTAGTAGGGATTTTACCCCCTTAGGAATTATTTTTACAAACTTTGAATGTGTAACAAACTTATGAATGTGTGTACAAACTTTGAAACTGTAATTTCTCTGGAAACATTGCCCTTCAAACCGGAACACAGTAACGTTTGTACATTACTGCTTGGCGGTAGAATAACTGGCAAAAGTGCGGTACTTCCCCAGGCAGACTCTTACTACTACTAATATTAGTGGATATATCGATAGGAAGCGCCGTGTCATCTGACCTTGAGCGCATATTCAGCATTTCAGTTCCGTGACAAAACTGGGCCGAAGAATCACCTTGTCCGTCTGTTAGATGTCATATTAATACTGGGGCACACAGGGTTAAACGGAGCACCTATACTAATCTGAAAAGACGTAGTACCACGGGAATGTAGTGGTAGGACTCTTTGCAGAGTCCGCCTAGAGATGTGCCACCTTTGCCAGTTATTCTACCGACAAGCGGTAATGAAACAAGAACAAAATTAAAAATTTTGATTAACCCCCGACTACCTCGGATCTCGGATTATCTGTATAACGTTCTACTAGTCAAGCCCTTTCATTTGATACCCATGTTGAGGGAGATGTGAAAAAATAAATGTATTTCGCCATTTTGTGGTAGCGGCCATCTTGGATTTAAATTTGTCATAGTACAAAGTACCCTACTAGTCAAGCCCTTTCACTTGATACCCATATTGAGTTAGTAACGAAAAAAATAATACAATTCGGCATTTTGTGGTGGCGGCCATCTTGGATTTGAAATTTGTTATAGTGTATAGTGTTCTACTATTCAAGCCTTTTCATTTGATACACATATTGAGGCAAGTAGGTTGTGAAGAAATATTTTGTCCGACATTTTGTGGAGGCGGCCATTTTGAATCGATATTAACCAAACATAGCTAAGAGCATCCGCACGGATTTAAACTTCAAATAAAACAACTGCATCGAAATCGGCCCATCCGTTTGAGCTCTACGGTGCCACAGAGAGACACACACACAGACAGACATCGAACTCAAACTTATAACACCCCTTTTTTTTGGTCGGGGGTAAAAATATTGCTGTGTTCCGGTTTGAAGGGCTAATTTTCCAGTGAAATTACAGGATAGACAGATAAAACATCTTATAAATTTGGGTGACGAGCGGAGTGCAGTGCTAGACAGTGATTATGTTCAAATTACTGTGTGACACTTGACTGGTATGGCCAGGTTTGTTACCCACCCTGAGGAAAATGTCACTTTACAATATCAGCATTGTAAAAAAGATTACTACAGTTACTGATGCGCGATTACGAATTTCGAAACGCCAACGGCATGAACTAAACATAGGTACTAAAATGCTGATTTTCCTGATTATAAATGGTGAGAAGGTAGGTACTTCAAATCTGAACAGTCGCTCAGGTTATACCAAGCACAGATTCGCTCTTGTATGGAGTACTGCTAGCCCCTTTAGGGTGAGTCGATTAAGTATCAGTTGGAGACTCGAACAAATCGATCGAGAGCCTAAAAGGCTCATTGGCAACGATATTCTTGTTCGGAAGAGACTTCAAAGTCTCGAACATCTCTGCCTACCCATTACAGCACAGTGACACGCAGCCGTTGGAACATGAAGAGTTCAAATCATTAGCAACGAGTATCACTCTTCTACGGTCGTCACCTAGAGATACAAGGTAATTAATTTACCTCTATAGCTTGTACTTTTTCTGGAAACTGCACCACAGTAATGTTTTCATAAAATTATTTAGTATTTTTATTGAATTTTGTGGATTGATGATGATGATAAAAAACACTAGCATTATATCTAACTAGCGGCTCGTCCCAATCTCGTGATGGATCATCTGTTTGAGCCTCAAGAAACCGACGATTAATAACAACTATCAACATTAGTAATTTGATAATTATAAAGTATTGAGACCCTGTATCGAAATAAAACCTATCATATCTCGTAAGTTGGAGCAAGTTGCACACCATTGCCAACTTTCGTGACATATCGGTCTGATATCGGTAAACTTGACGAGTTCACTGGTACCAAACATCATGACAGTATTTAAACATATTTAGATGTTCTCGTTAGTGCTAACCCTTGCGATCAAAATCTTAATGAAGATGGCAGAGATCAAGCTGATTTGATTGGAGCCAATAACTCAATATCGAATTTTGACTTGCGGTTATGAACGAGACCACTTGGTTGCCACGTCGAAGTAACTCGTAATTGGCGACTGCATTTCAAATGAGAAATGAATTGCAGTGGGAAATATTTGTCTTACTATTTCCAATATAAATGTAAGCTGTAAAGAAAGAAGCAATTTAACCACAATTGCTTCTTTGTTCTACAAAGTTTATATTACTAAATCTCTAAAACACCTCGAAATGGATTAAAGTGGAGAAAAATAAATGGGGCTTCCCAGAGTTAGGATAATTTCATGCATTGCCAAGTCCAGGCTTCGACACAAATTGGCTATTGCCAATAAGACACCGCTAGGCAGTGTTTATATATTTTATCTCTGCCACTGGGGAACTGCGACGACAACCAGTAAAAATATTTTAGTATGTCGAAATAGGTCAGCGTTTGTCCACAACTGCCCTGATAGAAAGGAATGGTACGGTCTGAGAATGAGCACGGTTGAATCTCAAAGAAACCGGGATTGGATTGATATTTTAATATGTGTGTGTTTACGAAAATAATTAAACACAGGGACCGGTTTTTTTTAAACAGCCAGTGTCAAAAATAAAATGTGTATGTACCTTTACTAGCGGTCCGTTCTGGCTTTGCTTAGATATAGTCATGTAAAGAGCATCAATCGAAATAAAATAAGTTACGGCTGCTCTAGCCGGGAGAACGGTGGCTGCTGATCCGGAGCCTCGGGTTCAAATCCTACGCGCACCTTTGTCTTTTTTACGTTTTGATAAACTTTTCGCCTGAATTGAATTGTTTCAGTTTTTTGAGCAATCCGTAATATATTTTAACGGTCATTGAATTTGTACCCGGGCTACGTATTGTCAAAATTAAATGCGTAAAACTGAGTTTGTGTATGTGATGGACGTCATTGGAAAATTTCGCCCGCAGCTAGTAGCCTGTATCAATGATATACTTCAAAGTCCGCGTTAAAATGTTTTATATCGTAATATTAGCGTTGCAATGGCGGGATGTCGAAATGTCGAACTGTCATATTTGTTGCATGACAGAATAAAACTATTCCACTTTTTTTACGTTTTTAATCCTTTGAAATTACGCAAATAGTGCATCGTGATTGAGACTCAAAATAGCTATTCTGAATGATGGGCATAAAAAAGTCTAGTGTTATTTATTATTCTTGAGTTTTTTAAACCTATTTAGTCACTGATAACATCATATATTATCTAGGTGACGAGCGCAGTGCACTGCAGGCTGTGATTTCGACTCCGTGTTCAAATAGCCGCGTGGCACTGTGCTATCATGGATGCAGGCTTACGATCAGGCACAAGTTCGGATTGTCTCACCATACTAAATTATAAAAAAAATATAGTTTTAAAAATAAAAAATCCGACTCCATAAAAAGTGAACCAAACTATGTACTTACATATTAAAATAAACTGATAGTAAAACAAGGATTTATATTTCTGGTGGTCTAGAATGTTATAATACGTTAATGAATTAATACTATTGCAGAAAATAAAATATATTTAAACAAAGAAATATAACAACTGAACAGTCCGTAACCCATTATTATTCGACAGGCAATTGAATTTACTAATAAGTACATATGGCTTAAATATGGCGTCTGGCGTCTTACACATTCTGTATTATCGGAATGTATCGAAAAAAAAATTCACAATGTTGCACAATATATAGCTACATCAATACTGCACGTCGGTGACGCGAATTCAAAAGATTTCACTCATACAAAAAGCGTCAACCGCGCACATACCGCGCGTATCCTTTAAAATTGAAATAGTTTAACTACAATTTTCTGTTTTTGTTCCTTCCTACATTTTGAAATATACCTCAAGCTCGAAATAAGTTTGTCAGGCAAACGATAAACAAACACGAAAAGCTTACTAATTATCAATTTTGTGTACTGAACTCCAAAATAAAAATCCATTACGTCATTGTGTGTTACATGTAGGTAACCAAGAATATGTAGGTAAGTTAATGTGTAATTATAGTCGTGTAACCGTCATACTACTACCTAACTAGCTGTCATAGTTTGACAAATGGGCCTCGGGGTTATCGATGCGTCTTCGCTCTGTATTGATTTATATTACGTCGCTTATGAGGACCAATACCGCTATACATAATCGAAATTTTATTTACTACTACTTAATACGAGCATATTATTATTTATTATAAATGCTATAGCTTTAAACAATGTATGGATGTATATTTCTTACTCTTTCACTTATAAGCTACTGAAGGGATTCGAATGAAACTTGGTACATAGATAGATTATGGTCTGGAATAACACATAAGCTATTTTTATCCCGTAAATTAACAGGATCGGGAACTAGGATGTCGACTAACTTTTTTTTTACATATAGAGTGACGAGACGAGCAGGACATGTGCCTGATAGTAAGCAGTGACACGCAGCTATTGGACTATGAAGAGTCCAAATCATTACCTAGCACTGCACTGCGCTCGTCACCCAGAGATCTAAGATGTTATATCTCTAAGCCCTGTAATTCCTCTTGAAACATTGCCTTTCAAACTGGAACACAGTAATGTTTGTACATTACTGCTTGGCGGTAGAATAACTGGCAAAGGTGTGGTGTTTCCCCAGGTGGACTCTGCCAAGATTCCTACTACTACATAAACATTGATACAATTAATAATAAACTAATATAGTTATTATCGGCATATGTATATGTGTTTTATTTATATTTTTGATGGCATTATCAATATGGGACCATTTGGAAATGCAAATTCTAGCCTTTCGAATAAAACATACCCAATTATCAAAATTGGTTAACCCAGTCAAAAAGTTATGAGGTAATTAACGTTAAAACAGTTTAATGGAGAACCTCCTTTTTTGAACTTGGTTGAAAAAAAAAATACCGTTTAATAAATAGAAATTGTAGGTCGTTTTGTTTAATCAGAGAACAACAGAGAACGATTTTCTGAAAATATCTAACCGCAAAATACAACACACAAGCTATAAAATGTATAGTTATCTTGTAAACCTATTTCAATGTCACAAATATGTTTTAAAAATTTAAAGTAACTGATTAGATGTCCTTATTTTATAGAGGTACTGTGTGGTTGATGTCTTCATGTCGAGAGTGTGTCGGTTTCTGCTAGGTAAGGACACTCCGTCGTAAACCGCATTGTCATCTAGCGAGATGCCAGTCAAGTCATTGTCATTGCCTAAGATTATAAAAACCGGCCAAGTGCGAGTCGGACTAGCACATGATAGGTTCCGTACCATTATGAATAAGGCAAAAAATCATGACTATTGCATTGGAGCCCCGATTTAAGATTTGTTTTATTTTAATTAAATTATTTAATTTTAAAGTAACTATAAAACTAAATATTTGTGAGTAAGTACTTCAAGCATGTAGTTGTTGCCATTATAAATAACAAGAGCAAAATAAATATCTTTTTGTGTATGGGAATCCCTTAAAATAATTATTTAATTATGTTTTTTTTAAGTACAAGTATCATAGCGGCATCAGTAATCTGTGAAAATTTCAACTAACTATAACGGTTCATGAGACACAGCGTGGTGACAGAGGGACAGATAGACATATACTCAGAAAGACTGACGGACAGGCTGCGGAATCTTAATAATTGTCCCACTAATAATAATAAATTGTTTCATTTACAAAAAGATAGCAAAGGTTTCCACTATACTGCCCAAAAGTGGATCGGCGGGTGACCCAAAATATATTTCTTAGATGACGTCAAAACCCTTTAAATCCGGCGGTATGGCGGTCTAATATATTATGTAAACCAACCATAGCTATAAAGAAGATAAAAAGATGGAACAGTATCCCTAAGAAACAAATATGGACGCGCCGCGTTCAAAAAAAGATTTACCAAAAATCCATTTCATTAATAGCCATTGTGCCGCATATTATCCTGGAACTCGTCCCAAGATTATCCGTATAAAACGAAATATGAGCGAATTGAGGACTTAATTATAAAACTAATTAAATTTATATCTTAATCCGGGAAATTTCGATAAGACTCCGGGACGGAACGTAGCTCGGATGAAACAAGTCGGCGATAGGGCGGCTGCACACTTGCCGAAACGATATACATCCATTTTCTTGCAAAACTATCAAAATTTCGCGATTCAAGCTCAATTTGAAAACAAAATATTGGAATAAATAAAAAAGGGAAAACCGTTGAAATTTTAGAAAGAAAGAGTTTAAATGTGTTTTAAATACCAACATTCGGTAGCATCTTAGTGAAGAGTTCAGTGGGAACATACATCATAACACTGGATTTAATTATGTACATTTAGTGCCGCGGGTATGCTGGGCACGCTTCCGGCTGGTGGTGCCTTGAACATGTTGATAATATTTAGACCTTCATTGGTTAGTGTGAGTAGTTAGATAAGTATGTACCGTAGTGTAGTTCTCATTGTATTTTAGTTATGTTAATACTGGATTTTTATGTATCATATAATGTTCGTTTTTTTACTATTAGTAGTGCGATTACAAATAATTCGACTAAATAATTTAATAAAGTTAGTTGTACGACAACAGATTATAAATAAATATTGGTGGTGGTAATTCACACATAAAACCATTTGATCCCAAACTAAGCAAAGCTATACTACGGCGGCCAGATAGCTGATATAATACATAGTTATTAAATACATACTTACAATACATAGAAAACACCCAGGCACAGTACCAATATTTGAATTAATCACACAAAATTTTTCTCTGGGTGGGAATCGAACCTACGATCCTCGGCTTCGCAGGCAGATTTACTACTCACTAAGCCACGAGGCCTTAAGTTAAGGCAAGATTAAGTTAAGTGAGCAAGTTTTCATAAGTGATTATGAAATTACGTAGTTTCTCTTGAGGTTTGCGACGACCCTTAAAGAAGGTATTTTAATCCAGTGTTGCCAGTAACCAACCCTCACTTTGAGAAAAAGTTTTCTCAAAGTGATGTTTGTTATGTTTGTGTTCCAATTCAACCTATGCGCTGTTACATCATATTTATTGTGCTACTTTGATGTTAAACTGGGAAAATTACCTAAAATCTAACGGTAGATTAACAGCGCAAATATGCAAACCTCGGAAGTGGGTACATATTTAAGGCGTTTGATGATAAGAAACTGGGCCCGTGGGGACCGGGAGTTCATTTCATTTTAAAAGGCCTTTTGGTGCGCTTGGTAGTCGCGACGCGTGGCCAAAATGCTGACGTTTATTTGGACTAACGTATAAACATTGCTATGCAGCGTAGTAATGCCGCCGGCATGCTTGGCGCACTTCCGACCGGTAGAGGACTTGAGGAAAGAACTAACTATTTGAATGCCAACCGATAAGCGAAACAGCCCGCCAGATGGCTCGTGATGATCATAGACTTAAGGCGGATTCGACCGCCTAAATCGCACCCAAATCGTAAATTCATCAGCATTTATAAAATAATAAATGTTAATAGCTTTTCACTAAATGTATTTGAAAGTAATACACAGTACCTACTTGAAAAATAATCAAAATGTATGTCTGTCTGTTTGTTCAGGATAGTCTTTTTAATAGGTAGCTGTTATTATAAAGAGTAACCAAGGGTTATTTTATTTAAAGAAAAACAAAATAGTAAAGATGTTGAAAGGGTAAATCACTGTAAAAAAAAATTGGTTGCCTGTAAAGTCGGTATACGGGCGAAAGTTTTACGTGACAACGACTTTGAGTGGTAAAATAATTTTACGGAAGGGACGCGTGCCTTTCACTTTTTATGTCTGTCTCTCTCGCTCTTAGGCGGGCTAACCATGCCCGAGTGGAAGGGACGCGTGCCTCTCACTCGCTCTCGTTGTGAGCGCATAACGTGAGCGGAGCGTAACGCAGTTTCTTGAAGTGTCACCCGGCAAACCAATTTATAAGACGTTGTCACGTCAAAAACACAATAGCGGGACAGCAGAGTTGAATCGGTTTCTACTAGGTAAGTTTCATCGAAGACCGCATCGTCGTTTAACATCTGGCAAGGCGCTCAAGTGTAAACCTATGAAAGTAAAAAAACAAAATCTGATTTTTACTGTATATGTTGTATATTATGTTGTCTGTTTATATTCCTTTAATTTTGTACCTCTCAGTTTTAAGCTTAAGAAAAATAATGATGTATAAAATACTACACATTTATTCTTTGATTCACAATTCTATTTTTTTGATAAATGAGGATTTATCAAAAAAATAGAATTGTGGCGAATTTACACACATTTGTTTTTGTGGCGAATTAACTTTGTGGGGAATCGCCTATAACCCAACAATATGTACACAAATTAAAAAAAAAAGACTTGATATGGACTCGAAAAATAATCCGTTACCTTGTCAGAAATACGTAGATGTCTACGGTTGAAAGCGTAGAGCCGAGCTACAGTCTAAAGTTCGAATTTATTGCCGCCTGGGGCCTGGGCTGAGAGGGTATTTGATTCGTTTCAATATTTCTCTCATCATGCTTAGTGATACGTTTAGGAGGAACCTTTTGCAGGAGACTTTTGCTGACGGGGTCTTTCGACGGTAGATTGTATCTCAAGTCTGACGTTACACTCGATTTAGAGGAAATGAGAGTCAGTTCCACAGTTTCTCTTATTAACCAGACCCTAATATTCTGTTATAAATGGAGATAATGAAATCTAGTAAGTAAAATTGAATGTATGTGTCTTGAATGCGTTGCCTGAGTGAGTTTTTTCCAATGATAACAATCTTAGTGTTTTCAAGTTGCGAGTGAAACGGTTTCTTCGAGGTAAGCACGCTCTATTGCAAACCACATCGTTGCTTAACATCATACAGCGTAAAGTGCAAGTATATTATTTATTATTGAAATTGTATATAGAGGAATTATGATTTCGCTTCCAGGATTTTACCAAGTTTCTTTTACATAAAAAATTGGGACAATAGGCGTTCCATTTGTCTGATGTTCATAGGATCATAGACAGCTGCTAGCCTAGTAGGTTAGTCGGTAGTAAGTCCGCCTACATATCTGTAGGTCGTGGGTTCAATTTTCACCCAGTGCCAATATTTGTGTGACGAATACAGACATTTGTTCTGTCTGGGAGTGTGTATTTACAGCTCTATAAGTTATATTAGCTGACTCCCATATTACAAGCTTTGCTTAGTTTGAGGCTAGGTGGTGATGTACAATAAATGTAACCTAACATTTTTATTTTGCAACTAACTTAGACATTGCAGATGACAAGATGACAAGCTTATGAACATAGGCAATAACCTTGCATAACATTGATGCTAACGAAGTCCTGTCAGCCCAGACAGGTATTTGAAGATAGAATTTACATTTTTATTTAAACTTTTCTTTTCCTTGTTGAATTTTGTTGGAAAGCCCTTCACAGGAAGGGGATTATAGCCTGCAGATACTTGGTGGTAACGAACGGGAGAACCGGACGGCTTGATGTGTCCAGTTGGACAGGATATAATTGTGAGCTTTGTGTCGGTGTCGGCCTGCGTGGGAGAGTAGCACGGAACCGACGTGTTACGTGTGTTTGTGTTTCATACGTGTCGTAATTATTTTTAAATTGTAACTTTTATTACATCTTCTCAAACTTTTTCGTCCATCTATTGCATGTCGCGTGACGGTCGGCCGCGGAGTAGGGGTAAAGTGAGAGGCTCTCGATAGAGCAGCCGAGGCCAATATGGCGGCGTTACTCGTTAAGTTACATAACTTACTTATTTCAATCGCATATATTTTCAAAAATGTTTAGTTAAATGTCTACAATGCTAAAAAAAGTTTAATTTTTACCGTGGTTTCATAAAACCACACAATAATTTTTAAGCCTTCAAAGCAGGCTAAGTTCTAAATTCGGCTGTATGTTTTATTTTGTTTTGAAAAAATGAGGAGATTCTCCATTCGGCTAAATGTTTTTTTAATTAATGTTACGAGTTTCTTTCGCAACTTGTGTATCAATTTTGATGATTCCTATTTTGTTTGGTAGATCATAGTACAGAGGTGGTCCTATATGCATTTTATCGAAATAAGTGTCGCGGTTTTTGAAATATGCACAAAACTCCAATTTCTTTTCATGTAGTCGTAGTGATAGATTTTATGAAATTTGGCCGAGGGTCTAAATTTAATTTTAAATTGAAGTCGATTTTTTCGGAGTATATAAGGCTACTTATTTAAACTAAAAAAAATACTTTCTGCCTTAAATGTAAATGTGTAGATGTAGACATATCCTGGTGCTGATTTTTTGTATACATTATCAAGTTCTTAAACTTTTCTCTAGAACTCGATCATATATCTCTCTTCATAATAAACTTTTTCGTTCGACCGCTTTTCTTCCGTTTTATTTTGCAAATCAGAAAAGCGTGGAAAAGTATTATAATAGCCTACTAGCGGCGCCCCACGGGGTTCACGCGCTTAGTTCCCGAAAACATTATGAAATATCGGTTCCCGAGATAAAAAAAAGTAGCCTATGTGTTATTCCAGATGATTATCTATCTACATACCAAATTTCATCCAAATCCTTTTAGTAAATTCTTCAAGTAGTTTTTGAAAGAGTAACAAACAGAAATCCATGCATTTTCATAAACTATCGCGTTTAATATCTATATATTAGTTTGATGGAACTCTCAAATAATGTGGCTTTCTATTGTTAAACGAGTGTTTAAAATCGTTTCATTAGATACAGAGATTCATCAACATCACCAACAGCCCACTAAATGTTCCCACTGCTGGGATTCGGAGCCTTCTCTCGCAAGGAGAGAGTCCATAATCCGCCACGCTGACCGCGTGCTGGTCGGTGGATGACAGCTGACTTCGAAAGATTCTAGGTACATATCGATTTTCTCAGGATGTTTTCCTTCACCATTTTAAGTTAGCGGCATTACGTACATGACTTCAAAAAATACAGTGGTGCGTGGTCGGGACTCCGGATCGGCAGGCGCCGTTCTCCCGACTTGACCAGCCGTAAGTTATTACAGTACAGAGATTATCCCCTTACTAATAATTTTATTAGTATCTGCATGGATACAAAGAGTTTGTAATAAATGAGTTTATCCTCACAGATTGCCTCTCAAGCGAAGTTGTACAATGAGAGACTAGTTTATATACATTCTTAGACCCACACATTACCGCGAAAAATGATGCTACTTCACGCCTTACACGTTACAAATGTGACGGCGCCACGAAAGGTGATATAAATTTGTTTCGCGTACTAAATAAGAGTCAAAGTGGCGGTGATAAATTTTAATATCATATGAAAAATATGCTTATTTTATGCTTAATTATTATTATAGGTAAGTTCCTACTGAGCTTTCGGTCATGGGTTCAATTCCCTCCTTTAACAAAAGTGTTTGTGGTAGATGTGAAAGTTGTTTGAATGTTTTCAACCGACTTAAAAAAAGAAGGAAGTTCTCACTTCGATTGTTTTTTATGTATGTTACGCAATAAATTAATGGTTCTTTTTCTGTTTAGTGGATCCATAGTTCAGAGGTGATTTCATATAAATTTTATTGATATCGGTGTAGTAGTTTCAGAAATATCAACGAAAGAATTTTCGTTGCGCTATATCTGGATGACTTGATGGTAGATTTAAAAAAAACTAAATTATTGTTCACAGATTCCATACGAGTCAAAATTTTATCTAGAAGAGATCGCTTGTATCAATAAGATTGCCTTTTGTTGATTTGTAGTTTGTTTTTTAATTTATTTATTGCAATTTTTGTGATGTCAATAAAGTGTTTCTGTATTCTATTGTACAATACATTTGAAAAAATATGAATTTTTGTCGATTGACTGAATTTAATTTTAAATTGAAGTTCTTTCGGAGGAAATTAAATTACTCTTATGTACCCGTAAGTAAATATTTCGTTCGTGAGTAGGTATTTACTATTATTAAGTTTTTTTTATATATTTTAAACGATTTTAACTTATATTGGAAATATTACACGGGACCTAACCGCGATCTAAATTATTGTTTCACTAGCGGCCCGTTCCGTTCGGATTTTGTCATATGAAAACTATTATCTATATCGAATAGTTTTAATATAAAATCAGTTAAGTAAGTTAAGAGTGCATCGCGAACAATTACTATGAAGTTCGGAAGGGAGGATTGTGAAATTTCAGTAGGTACCTACTGTTTTTTTATATCATTTTTTTAAATATATTTATATTAGTTTTATACACTTTCGAGGCATAATTACCTTTTTTTAGCGTAGTGCTCTTATTGTATTTTAGCTTTGTTAAAAAAGGCTCTGTCCGATACAAAAATTCGTGACATATTTCAATAAAATTTTACAGTATATTTATTAATATCAGAAAAACAATTTTTAATCGAAAATTATTAATTTACTTATAATATTAGAAAATTTTACCGATTCTATCTTACTTATATTATAAATGCGAATATTTGTATCTATGTTTGTTGCTCTTTCAAGCAAAAACTACTGAAGGGATTAATTGGGTATTAAAAGGGATAATATGGTTTTTTAATTTGCTACACTAAATTTCAATTTAGATTCCTATTTTGTAAAAAGGGATTAGTTTTTGCAAATTTAGGAGAGCAAATGAAGTTTAAACAAAATTTATACTTGTTTTTAATATTTTTTTTATTAATATTGTACTATTTGATTTGAAAGACAATTAAATCACCAATGCCGCGATTTAGTTTTCATGATCGGTTTGAAAATACAATTGACAATGGGTTTTTTTTTGTAAAATAATACAAGACATATTTGTTATAAAATGATTTATTTCAGTGAAATAGTAGAAAAACAAAATTATGTAGTTCGAAATATGTTGTAGCACAGCAATTCGCAGCAGAAAAAAAACCAAACCACCTATTGAATTAAAACATACAAAAATAACTCAGACCTTTCAAATCGGTATCAAAAGTGAAATAAAATGTAACGTGACCCTCGCCTCCCTGTATAAAAACTTGTCCGTTCCGAAGAGCATATAATGTTTTTTTTTTGCTCGCGGGAAATTCTCAATTTTCGTAATATATTCGGAAATTTAATTTAAATTTCAGTAATAGTAAAGTCAGAGATTTTTCGTAGGCGGTTTTCCCGTTTACGCGTGGACAGTTGTACATAATTAAAATCCAATAATTGAATAATGATTTAACTTTGACTTGCTTTCACAACCCCAAAAATATACCAAAGAAAAATTTAACTTGTATTAACTGCCATATTCGAAATAATTACTCAAGAGCTACGTGACCAAAAAACCCGTCATATTTAAAAAAAAAACAAACAAACAAACAATATTTTAAAATTAATCGTTTTAATGACGTTTGTAGAACAATCGAACTAAAAGACGCAAAATCCAGCTCCGGTTTTCTAAAACACCGACCCAATACCTAAAAAGAACACATCAAATCTAAACAAAAACACATTACAAAATATAATCAAACTCGCAGTGTGTAGCCAGCAGTAAAAAGAACCTGAAATCATAAATCTCAGTAAGGAAGAAAACTTACGTAGCGGCCGCTCAGCTGACGAAACAAACTAAATCACTCAAAAGTTCGAAACATAGTTAGAAAACAAAATGGAAAATAAAACGGGAAATCAAAAAAGAAAGTTCAACGGAAGATCTCCGATCGCAACAACCGAAACCGTCACTCGAAACTGAATTTACTCGAAATAACTTCAACTTAGAGGAGAGAGACCAATAATGACTATGATTTGCCAAAATTGTTAGGCTTGTTCGCGATACTTGCTTCCGTAGACTGAGGACGAGGGACGCAGAGCGCCGTTTTTATAGAGCCAGGCTTCTGCGCAAGCTCGTAGTGCGCAGGACGACCGCAGGTGCCTCCTTCGCCACCCACGCTCACCTGCTTAATCCACCCCCTAGAATTTACTTCAAACTTTATTGTAACTAAAACTAAGAACTACACGTTTCCACTTAATTACCTTTTTTTACTTTCCGCACTTCTCAAACTCTAAAACGCTTATTTTGAATTTTTGTACGTTTTTTTTCATGTAATTTCAGTATGCATAGATGGGACGCATTGTAATTAATTATCCAATAGGTGATAAATCTGAGCTCCCATTGGTCGCTGTAGTCTGTGCGAGGCAGATGTCTATACTCTTCCGTTTCAACTGCATCTACACACCGACCTACGTAGTTACAGGAAAGTTCTCGTAAAAAAGTATGTGCAATGTTTGAGTGAATAAAAGATTTAACGACCCGAGTGAAACTCAGAGATGAAATTCTGTAAAAGATTGTGTTTGCTGGGAAAATAAGAGTCGGAATATGATTTTATACACTCTCTCTCTTTCAAAACAATGTTATTGTGGCAAAATAAACGTAATTTTATTTAATTCCCGGTTGGTATGATGTTGACATTAGTAAAAAAGCAATTAAAATCGTTTCACTTCGATATTTATTGGTTAACAATCAATAAATACGTATAAAACAATGTGTGAAGCTTGCCGACGGCCGTCGGCAAATGTTCCGACGGGCCATTTGCCGACGGGAAATGAAACTTCATACTAGAAAGTCGGTGAACTCAACTTATTAATCCCTAAAGAAAAACGACCCGCATGAAGCTCATATTTACTAACGGGTTTTTAAACATAATATGTATGTACCTTATTATGGTAAAAGTAATTTGATGAACTAATTTGGCTGAAAATTTAAATAAATCGAAAGTATAAATCATAAATATAGAAAAACTTATTTTGTGTGTTGAAACAGACAAACCGTGATATTTTTAACCGACTTCAAAAAAAGGAGGTTTCTCAATTCGACCGTACATATGTTTTTTTAACGATGTTATGTTTGCACTTGACCCCCATCTCGCCTGAAGTTACCCGGCGTTGCGTTCTACGGTGGAGCGAGTTTTTTTGGCTTAGTTGGCAGTAGTCTGCCTGCGAAGACGTGGGCCGTGGGTTCGATCTCCAGCCAGTGCAAATATTTGTGTTATGGATAGGTACAAATATTTGTACTGTGCCTGGGTGTTTTCTATGTATTATAAGTGTGTAGTTAAAAATGTATAAGTATTGTATCAGCTCTGGCCCTTATAGTTCAAGCTTTGCTTAGTTTGGGGCTAGATGGTGTTTTGTGATATTTATTTATTTACCTAGAAGAAACTGATTTACTCTCGACTTGAAGAAAACAAGATTGTGATCTTCGGGAACTACCCACTCAGGAAACAACAATGAATCATCAACAGAATTGCCATCAGTGATAATAAGCACTTAAATAAGACTCGTTATTGGATTGGAATTTTGTATTTCGAGTATATGGAAGTATTGTTACAATTGTGTTGTTGTTGTATTGTTGCAATTTAATTAATATTACATAAATGTATGAAATTATCAATGAATGACTAAAATGTCGGTATTAATAAAATGTCTAGAGATACAGAACAGAGTATGCAACGTGTTGAAAAACGCAACGAAATCATATAATGTATTTTGATTTATATATTATTTTGAGAATTCTGTAAAATTTGCACCAAACATTATTGGAAATGAAATTCATTGTTACAAAACGATTATGAAATAAATATTCCATTTCACCAAATATCTCGTCTGTATTTTTAGCAAACTGCTACAGAAGGGTATTGTGTTTCGCGCATCGCGCATATCATAAAATGTTGTTTGTAAATTCTTTATTCCACGTATCGTCCGAACGGATGGACTTCGACAATTAAATTACGAGTTTACGAGTAGGTTTTATTTCAAAAATCCAAGTCTCTTAAATAAGTTTATAGAAAAAAAAAGCAAATTATTAGCGTGTTGGGCTATGTATCTTGTCTTAGAGGATTTATCCATAATTAATCGGACCAAATTGTATGTATTAGTTAAAGGCGTGCTATCTCACTCACTGATTTGTACAAACATTAGTTCAAGACATACAGAATCAACTTTAAAAATTTTGAGCTCAGTCAAATCAAATTGGTATGATTGAGCTTGTGCAATCTATACTAATACTAGCGGCCAGATCCGGCTTCGCTCGGATATTTTCATATAAAGACTATTAATCGAAATAAACACTATTATCCTATCTTTCTAGTTGGCTCAATCTGTACACGGTCTGCAAATTTGATTAAAATCGGCTAAGTAGTTTAGGAGTTCATCGCGGACAAACAACGTGACTCGTAATATATATATATAAATACTAGCGGCCTGTTCCGGCTTCGCTTGGATATTGTCAGATAAAGCCCATTAATCAAAATAAAAACTATCCTATCTTTTAAGTTGGATCAATCTACACACGGTGTCCAAATTTGATTAAAATCGGCTTAGTAGTTTAGGAGTCCATCGCGGACAAACATCGTGACAGGAGATTTATATATATTAAGATAAGTAGTAATTAATACTATAAAGCTGAAGAATTTATTTGATTGAACGCGCTAATATCAGGAACTGCTGGAACGATTTTGAAAAAATCTCACCAATGGACGTGTACCTGATCTACGTAATCCCTGAATGCTATGCTATGTATGACACACGGGCGAAGCCGGGGCGGTCCGTTAGTGTTTTATAATTCGGTGCTAATGGCGGTCGAAGTGTTTTTTTTTGTATTAAAGTAACTGGTCGAGCAAAATACACGCCTGCTAATACACCGGCGCACTAAAACAATGTGCCACGTATCTATTTGAGCACGAGCTATTCATATGACTGCACTATGCTCGGCACCTCAGAAATGTATGATGATCCATCTTTTTGTCCTGTGGTATCTCTGCAATAATATAGAGAAGTACGATTAGATAATACTAAGGTATTTTTTGGCTGGCCTCGTGTTAGCTAAACTTAGTTAATCGTTATCTTATCTTATCTTATCATGGATCCGGAGGTCGTGGGGTCGATTCCCACCTAGAACAAATATTTATGTGATGAATAAAAATATTGTTTCTATGTCTGAGTGTTTCTATGTATCGTAAATGTGTGTTATATACAGCCAGCGACCCGCCCGGTTTTGCACGAGTTTAGTTAGATAAGAATTAATGCTGTATTGGTAAAATCATTTTGTAAATACATAAGCCATAACAGAGCTTAGAGATAAAACATCTTATATTTCCGGGTGACGAGCGCAACGCAGTGATAGGTGATGATTCTGACTCTTCATGTTCCAATAGCTACGTGACACTGTTCTGTTACGGTCAGGCGTATTGCTGATACTAAAAAAAGTCTAAATTGTTGCACGTCTTGATCATCGCCGCAAAATTGCTAGCGTATCGGTTTTTTATCGGATACACTTCGGAGAGTGTGCCACTGATCGTGAGTGTGCATGATCTAATTCCACCTTGCCCTTTCTTCTAACAGACTTCTCGTTCCACAAAAGGGCGACATCGTTTCATGGTTGATGTTCCAAAAACGCGAACGAAGCGATTTGACTCCACGTTTGTGATAAGAACGTCTAGGTTGTGGAATGCGTTGCCTGAGTGGGTTTTCCCTGATGTTTACAATCTTGGTGTCTACAAATCTAGAGTGAATCGGTTTCTTCTAGGTAAGCACGCTCCATCGTAGACCGCATCATCGCTTAACATCAGGCGAGATGGCGGTCAAGTACGAACCTATTCTAGTTAATAAAAACGTATTTTTGAAAACGTCAGTGGATAAAAATATTAACTGCAGACAATTATTTAAAATGATACGAGTACATGACGTATACATAAACAGAAACCGAAGCAGCAAACAAACAAGGCCACCTCTTCGGATTGGCTGGTTGATTGGGTGGTGTGTGGTGTGGACCACCATATTTAAAATTTTAAGAATTGATTTTGAGGTCAATTGTGCTCCATTCACGTTTTAAAATACTTCTTACACGTTTGTACTTTGCACCTACAATATTGAAACTTTTGACGATATCCTACCTACATATAACCTATACTAATATTATAAACCTGAAGAGTTTGTTTGTTTGAACGCTAGGATCTCGGAAAGTACTGGTCCGAATTGAAAGATTCTTTTTCTATTGGATAGTCCATTTATCGAGGAAGGATATAGGCTATAGAACATAACGCTACTAGTAGCGAAGCATGAATCAAGAATGTAACAAGAACGGGAAAAAAATATTCCTTTTTGAGAGTTTTCGTACCGTGCTTTGACATGACATGTGTCTAAGATTGCGTCATTGAATATAAACCTTTGCTAATCAAATTTATTTCTAAATCTGAGTTATTACGACCAATTTCCGACAGGTGGCGTAGCAGGTATCTGAAGAGTTTTATTGTTTGCAAGCGATATTCTCAGGAATGAGTGAACCGATTTCAGTCATTCTTTCACCGTTGGATATGTACGGGATTCCGATGAGTGCTATATAATGTGCCACGGGCGAAGCCGGGGCGGACATCTAATATATTATAAACTAGCAGCGCCTCGAAGTTTTGTTTGCGCAGTTCCCGTTCCCGTTATTTTAATATGGAAATGTTTTTTTTTTTAAATAAAGTTTGACGAGACGATCAGGACATGTGCCTGATGGTAAGCAACATGCCTGACACATAACAGCACAGTGACACGCAGCTATTGGAACATGAAGATTACCTAGCACTGCACTGCGCTCGTCACCCAGAGATCTAAGATCTTATATCTCTAAGCCCTGGAACTTCTCTGGAAACATTGCCCTTCAAACCGGAACATAATAAAATGTTTGAATGTTTGTTGCTCAAATCACGTCGGAACAAATTAACGGATCGAGTTGTAAGCTGGAACACGCTCATAGTCTGGAATAGAATTTAGGGTAATTTTTAATGTTGGAAAATAACAAGAACGGGTTCGACACGGGTAAAACCACGGCGTGAGTAGTATCATAGACATCAAAAAATCTCTTTCGTGCCGGTATCCTTACGATGTTTTCCATCACTGTTCAAGCCAACTTATATACCTATACTGTTTCCACGCGGGACTCAAATGTTCGATTTTACGATTGAGGAATCGGACGTACGACTTTTTTTAAAGAATAGAGTGACGGTACGACCTAGATGAGCCAGTAATAGGACAGCTCAGTTTTTTTACCTCAGCCTCTTTTCAACATATAAATCTTTCGCTTCTTACGAACAAACGGCGTCTATTAAATCGAAGCTAGCGAAATGAGTTTTAGATTCCCGCCGAAGCCCTTTTATGTGCGGATAGCGTGACTCACGCCATCTTCTGCGCCCATAATCCAGTACAGCCAAACTCGGAATAAGTTCTGCTTTAAATGGAGCTCTACACTCGCTGTTACTCTGCCAAGAAGGTACAACAGACGGGCTCGGACAAAGAGACTTTAGTTCAGGAGTTTTTAATTAAGCGGTAGACCGACAGTTAAAACGGTCTAAAAATTCTGAGTCACACAGCGAGCTGTGTAAGCTATACTTAAGGTTTCTTTCTCTACGGGATACAAATACAAAACAAATACAAAAATATTTATTTTTACACCATAAAAGTTTACAAAATTTTGATATGAACCCTTTGGCTCCGAACTAGTTGTAACTGTATTTCGGAAGACAATGGCTTCTCCCATGGCGAATGTGTAAATGTAGTATGTGTAGTATATTTTACCGGGTGTGAGTGTGTGAAATGTGTGTGTGTGTGTGTGTGTGTGTGCGCGTGGTGTGAGAATGTTTGTGTGTGAGAGGATCGTATTCGCAACGAAGTGATCTGTCAGAGAACTAACGATACCGGCATAGATCAACGCAGACTCGATGGAGTGACGATATAATTAAGACAGGGAATGGAATTGTAAAGCTGAGAATAGGGCTGAGTGGCGAGTCATGTGAGACGCCTATGTCCAACAATGGACTAAGATGATGATGATAGACCTCTTTTCAAAACTATATACGTAACGGTCATACGTTTGTTTGCTATCAGTACCATGTACCACTCCGTTTATGATAAAAAGCAGACTGTGAGCTCAATGTCTGGTTGTTCGGTTTTGTTTTGTAGATCGAAGAATAATGGCCATGTTAATTCCTTCCTTGCATCTTTTAAGCCCGTATGTACACTATCTACGTCGTGTTCAGATTTGTCAACGCACTATCGGGTTTTTATCGGATACACTTCGGAGAGTGTGCGACTGATCTACATGATCTTATATCATCTTGCCATTTTTTCTATCGTACTTCTCGTAACTCGAAGAAGCGGCACCGTTTCATGGTGGATATTCCAAAGACACGGACGAAGAGGGTTGACTCTACGTTTGTGATAAGAACGTCTAGGCTGTGGAATGAGTTGCCTGAGTGGGGTTTTCCCAATAGTTATAATCTTGTTGTCTTGAAATCGAGAGTGAATCGGGTTCTTCTAGGTAAACAAGCTCCATCGTAGACCGCATCGTCGTTTAACATCAGGAGAATTGGCAGTCAAGTGTAAACCTATAAAAGTTTAAAAAAAAAACTACTATTTTTCAGAAGCTGAATGAACGGTGGCGGTGGTCAAATGTGAATCATCTATGTATACGTAATATCATAAAACTGAAGAGGTTTTTTGTTTGAACACGTTAATCTCAGGAATTACTGAACTAAGTTCAAAAATTCTTTCACTGTTGGATATATATGTCATCCCTGAGCGCTATAGGCTATTTATTATACACCACGGGTGCAGCCGGGGCGGACCACTAGTCATTCAATAGAATTTCACCATTATAACCATATTTATAAAAGTGAAATGCTAATTTTTAACCGAATTCCAAAAAAGGAGGAGGTTATCAATTCGACCATTATATTGTTATTTTGACAGACGATTAACTTAAAGCAGTTTTATAAACCCTTGTTACACTATTTGACTTCGACGCTAAAATGATGAGGTGTTATAAGGTTGACGTATCAGGATGTGTGTGGCTTTATAGATCCCAAAACGATTATAGTCGGGAGTATTCTATCTTTAATGTATTATATCAGCTATCTGGCTTCCATAGTTCAAGCTTTCCTTAGTTTGGGGTCAGACGGTGTTGTGTGTGAAATGTCCAACCCATATTTATTTATTTATATTTACATACTTGTAAAATATACCCACAAACAAAGACTAGACTAGTCTCCGTCTCCGTCTAATTTCGTCTAAGTCAGCTTGCGGAGCCCATATTGGGTTCGATTCCCGGCAACAACAAATATATTAAAACATTCGTATAATAATGTAAATAAATAATGAATATCTAATAATAAATGGTGGTGGATACTTCTAAGGCAACACCACCGAGCCCCAAAAACTAAGCAATGCTTGTACTATGGAACTCCGAAATCTTATAATCGTAAATACATACTTAATACACATGGAAACAGAATTTTTGTAGTGGTAGGACTCTTGGCAGAGCCCGCCTGGGGAAGTACCACACCTTTGCCAGTTATTCTACCGCCAAGCAGTAATGTGCAAACATTACTGTGTTCAGGTTTGAAGGGCAATGTTTCCAGAGAAATTACAGGGCTTAGAGGTATAAGATCTTAGATCTCTGGGTGACGAGCGCAGTGCAGTGCTAGGTAATGATTCGGACTCTTTATGTTCCAATAGCTGCGTGTCACTGTGCTGTTATGTGTCAGGCATGTTGCTTACCATCAGGCACATGTCTTGATCGTCTCGTTACTCTTTATTTAAAAAAAAAAAACATCCAGACTGAGAACAAACAATTGTACTGTAAAACAAATATGTATTCATCACACAAATATTTGTACTGGATGGAAATCGAACCCACTACCTATGGGTTCTCTACTATATACACTTTATCCGATACCTCTGCACTATGATCTGCCAAACAAAAAAATAATACATAAAAATACATCCACAGCCGAATTAAGAACCTCCTCCTTTATTAAGTCGGTTAAAACTCAAAGCTAAGAGAATTCTAAAGCAAATTTGGTTACGCTCTGGTGTTGAGACTCATGAGACAGCAGGGGCCGATTGCTTATTGAAATCTCAGTCGTTAAAAATTGTCCCTGCTGTCTGTCCGTCAATAGGCATGACGACTCATTTTTGATTTAATGTACCATCACAAGAACAAAATTAAAAATTTTGATTAACCCCCGACTAGCTTAGATTTGTTATCTGTACAACATTCTACTAGTCAAGCCCTTTCATTTGATACCCATATTAAGGGAATTGTGAAAAAGGAAATGTAATTCGCCATTTTGTGGTAGCAGCCATCTTGGATTTGAAATTTGTCATAGTGCAAAAGTATTCTACTAATCAAGCCCTTTCATTTGATACCCATATTGAGGTAGTAGTGAAAAATATTATATAATTCGCCATTTTGTGGTGGCGGCCATCTTGAATTTGAAATTTGTTATAGCGTTTAGTACTCTACTAGTCAAGCCCTTTCATTTGATACCCATATTGAGGTAGGTTGTGAAGAAATATTTTGTCCGCCATTTTGTGGAGGCGGCCATTTTGAATCGATATTAACCAAACATAGCTAAGAACACCCGCACGGATATTAACTTTCAAATAAAAAAACCCGCATCGAAATCGGCCCATCCGTTTGAGCTCTACGGTGCCACAGACAGACACACACACAGACAGACAGACAGACAGACAGACAGACAGACCGACAGACAGACAGACATCGACGTCAAACTTATAACACCCCTTTTTTGTCGGGGGTTAAAAAGGTTACTCAATAACTGAACCATAGGGGAAAGAATTACTTTGTTATCATAAAAACGTGGAGTCAAATCTCTTCGTTTGCATTTTTGGAACATCAACCATGAAACGATGTCGCCCTTTTGTGGAACGAGAAGTCCGATAGAAGAAACGGCAAGGTGGTATTAGATCATGCAGATCAGTTGCACACTCTCCGAAGTGTATCCGATACCCAAAAGGTCGGTGTAAGTTAAACTATAAAATATCAAAATTAATATTGGTACATATTTTATTCCATTTGAATACTGTCATTATATCAAATCTATACTAATATTATAAAGCTGAAGAGTTTGTTTGTTTGTTTGAACGCTAAGATCTCGGGAAGTCCTAGTCCGAATTGAAAGATTTTTTTTCTATTGGATAGTCAATTTATCGAGAAAGGCTATAGAACATAACGCTACTAGTAGCGAAGCATGTATCAAGAATAAAACAAAAACGGGAAAAATATTCCTTTTTGAGAGTTTTCGTACCGTGCTTTGACATGACAGGTGTCTAAGATTGCGTCATTGAATATAAACCTTTGCTAATCAAATTTATTTCTAAATCTGAGTTACTACGACCAATTTCCGACAGGTGGCGTAGCAGGTAGCTGAAGAGTTTTATTGTTTTTTAGGCTATAGAACATAACGCTACTATCAATAGAAGCGGAGCATGAATCAAGAATGTAATAAAAACGGGAAAAAATATTTCTTTTTGAGAGTTTTCGTAGCGTGCTTTGACATGACAGCATGTGTCTAAGATTGCGTCATTGAATATCACAGATTACACACTTGAATTCACAGATTAAACACCTCCTTGAATTTAAACCTTTGTTAATCAAATTTGTGTCTAAATCCGAGTTGGTACGACCAATTTCCGACAGGTGGCGTAGCTGGTAGCTGAAGAGGTTTTTTGTTTGAAAGTGATATTATCAGGAATAACTGAACCGATTTCAGGCATTTTTTCACCATTGGATATGTACGGGATCCCGATGAGTGCAATATAATGTACCACGGGCGAATCCGGGGCGGAGATCTAGTAAGTTCATATAATTGCAGGACCTGTCGTTATGCCTATTATAATAGTCCGATCCGATGTGTCACTGATTAAGTTGAATTATATCGTTAACATGTATCTTAAATGATATATGTATATATTTTATTACCGTACGAAAGTACGCAAGATAGAGCTGCCGAACGAATTCCGTGAATTCAACTCAGATAAAATGTCACTTCACTTTCAAATATGGCTTTACAAAAAAAAAAAAAGATTAACCCCCGACTACCTCGGATTTGTTATATGTAGAACATTCTACTAGTCAATCCCTTTCATTTGATCCCATATTAAGGGAGTTGTGAAAAAAGAAATGAATTTCACCATTTTGTGGTAGCGGCCATCTTGGATTTGAAATTGTTCGTAGTGTTTAGTATTCTACTAGTCATGCCCTTGCGTTTGAAACCCATATTGAGGTAGTAGTAAAAAAAAATATGATTCACCATTTTGTCGTGGCGGTCACCTTGAATTTGAAATTTTTTATAATGCACTGTGAAGAAATATTTTGTCCGCCATTTTGTGGAGGCGCCCATCTTGAATCCATATTAACCAAACATAGCTAAGAACATCCGCACGGAAATTAATCTTTAAATAAAAAAAACGCATTGAAATCAGCCCATCCGTTTGAGCTCTACGGTGCCACAGACAGAACAGACATCGACGTCAAACTTATAACACCCCTTTTTTTGGTCGGGGGTTAAAATCAGACTAGGGATGCCCCGCGGTGCTACCTGTGTTGTTCCAGTTCAGGTATTTCAGATTATAATTTAGTTGTGTTCCAAATTGAATGAAAATTATAGCCCTGATAGAATATTACAGCGCCGGAAACTACGCGGGTGTAGACACTCTGTGTTAGTAATAACAACATATAAATTGTAATAATTTGATATTTTGTTGCCTTTTTTTTCTAGTGACGGGCAGGTCACGTACCTGTGGTTAGCAACATGCCTGTCCATAACATTACAGTGGCACGCAGCTACTGGAAAATTAAGAGTGTAAATCATTACCTAGCACTGCACTGCGCTCGTCACCCAAATACAAATATACTCGTATATACAAGATGTTTTATCTTTTTTTTATAGTAAAGAGTGACGAGACGAGCAAGACATGTGCCTGATGGTAAGAAACATGCCTGCCACCAAACACAGCGACACGCAGCTATTGGACAATTAAGAGTCCAAATCATTACCATAAAGTTGACCATTTTCAACCCACATTTAGAAATAATAACAAAAATACAGATATATTATACGTACTTTTGGTAAAGAAATATTTGTATTTGTTCTTGTTCCGGTTTTGTCATTTCGGCGTTACGAATAACAATGTTAACCTTTACTTGTACTCAATTAACGAAGAAAATCAATAACGAATATCATTAATATTATGAATATGTATTCTCTACCTAGTGGGCGGGAATGAATATTTATTTAAGTTGCGCACGACCTCTCTGTTATTAACAGGTCATTAAACAAATTTCCATATCTTAGAAATCTTAAGTCATGTTGTTTATCGCCAGTAAGCTTCTTTGCCAAATCAACCGAAATTTGCTGTTTTATTTTGAAAAAGTTGACATGTGTGCGTCAATTTGAGCCAACTTGAGAAAGAGGATAGGTTATATTTCTATTAGTCATCTTAACATTTTTTTAAAGTTTTATAGGTTCACACTTGACCGCCATCTCGCCTGATGTTAAGCGACGATGCGGTATATAATGGAGCGTGTTTACCTAGAAGAAACCGATTCACTCTCGATTTGAAGACAAAAAGTATGAACGCGATAGTCTCAGGAACTACTAAATCGATTTCAAAAATTCTTTCACCGTTGAATATGTGCGAGATTTTTGAGCGTTATATGCTATAATATTATATTACGTGCCACGGGCGAAGCCGGGGAGGACCGCTAGCTAACAATAAACTGAGTACTAATGTTGGTTCTTGTCATTTATCGCAAGTTTAATACATATAGAACAGATGGCGCCTCAAATATTTATAATAAGTCTCGAATAAATAGATGGCGCCTCAAAAGACTACAAGTATAGATTAGTTGTTCAACCCAAACCAAATACTGGCACATAGCACACAGTGACACGCACAGTGACACGCAGCTATTGGAACACGAAGAGTACAAATCCTTACCTAGTACTGCACTGCGCTCGTCACCACTGTGATATAACATCATGGAAACTTTGCCATCAATCCGGAACACACATGTTTGCACATTATTGCTTGGCGGTAGAATAACTGGCAAAGGTTTAGTACTTTCCCAGGCTGACTCTGCAAAGAGTTCTACCACTACAAAACTACCCACTTTAATGCAAGTAATTGAGTTTAGAATAAATATTAGTTTGTTTTGAACTAAATATAGGTTTGCGCTTAACATTCCGTCTTGCCTGATGTAAAGCGACGATGCGGTCGCACATGGTAATTATTCAGAAAAAAAGAAAGATAGTGGAGACTAACTAGTGTTTCTTTCGAGTATACAACAAGTTAGAGTTATTTAAGGGCGTACCCCGAGCAAATGACCTTAAGTATTTCTTACCTTATCGCACTCAGCCTGAAAGAGCAAGAGAGAAACAGTACAATTTATTACTGTTTTACGCTCCAATTTCAGAATAAAAATCCCTTTATAAAATCAGACTTTGAATTTTTTCAACAAAATATTTCTACCAAAATGTTCATAATCAAATTGCCTATCCGATGGTGTACTTAAGTACAGTATCCAAATAATGGCGGTTTTCCGAGTAGATGCATGATAATTACAATTATTGCTATTTTTATGGTTTCGTTGTGCGAAGACTATTTAAACAATAAATTCAATTACAAAAAAAGAAACTACCATTTTGAAGCCAAGAAATTGTAGAAATGTTATGTTATAAATATTTTTAACAGTAAATTTTTGTATTGGCAATTTTTTTTTTCTTTGTAAAACATTTTTACTCAACAGTTTTGTAAACATTTTTACTAACTTCAGATTAATACTTCCTGCAGATAGAAGATATCGTCTATTCTATGGCTGTAGCTACACTTCTTAGAGACGAATAAAAAGAAGAAGTATTGACATCTTGTGTGTGTACATAATAAATAATAATATTGGTGGACAATTAACACACTCTTTCTTTCCAACGCAATCTTTTCTTTGTGTGGGGTCAGATGTTGACCCCAAACAAAGGAAAGATTGCAGGTAGGTACTATGTCAGTCAGATAACTGATAATTATGATACTTATATAGTTGTAAATACATACTTATTATACATAGTACACCCAGTATATAAACACCCAGACACAGTACAAATATTTGAATTCATCACACAATGTGGGCAATGTTTCCAGAGATATTACAGGGCTTAGAGATATAACAATTTAGATCTCTGGGTGACGGGCGCAGTGCAGTGCTAAGTAATGATTTGGACTCTTCATGTTCCAATAGCTGTGTGTCACTGTGATGCTATGTGACAGGCATGTTGCTTACCATCAGGCACATGTACTGCTCGTTTTGTCACTCTTCAATTTAAAAAAATAAATTGAACTGGGTTGGATTCCAAACCCACGACCCTCAGCCTCGCAGGCAGAGCTACTACCAACTAAGTCACGAGTGCAACATAGATATTTTTTAAATACTTAAATAATAAATAAATAATAAATAAATATTGGTGGACAATTCACACACAACACCATCTGACCCCAAACTAAGCAAAGCTTGTGTGATGGCAGCCAGATAGCTGATATAATACTTATATAGTTTTTTAAATACATACTTATTATACATAGAAACACCCAGACACAGTGCAAACATTTGAATTCATCACACAAATATTTGCACTGGGTGGGGATCGAACCCACGACCCTCGGCTTCGCAGGCAGAGCTACTACCAACTAAGCCAGTAGGGCAGTCAAAAACCTTTCTACATCTTTGACAAAATTCCTGTGTTTGTAATTTGACAAAAAATTTGAATATACCAGGAGGTAAATAATTCAGTACTCAATTAAAGCGGATCCTTTGACAATAATGCAGGTTCAGTGACGCTTAACGATACGTAAAGTTGTAGGCTATAGGCCAGTTACATGCCTGATTGCAATAATTTCTGTTTAAATTTCATCGAAAATATTATTCATGCCAAAATTTACTCATTTTAGACCACAGGCCCGTGAACAAAATTTTTGGTTCATGTGGTACACCAGGAGACCAATGAAGGTTGATAGAATGGTATGAATTAATAAGATGAAGCACTATTCTGTCTATCAGCACTATCTGTAAGTTGTTCAACTGAGTGCAAGTTGAAGAGTTGCAACTCTCGCTATTTCCTTCCTGTCGCATGATTTTAGTACGGCATTGCGGAATAATGTATTAGAAGAGGTATTTTCAGTGGAAGGTCAAGGCACCTGAGAGCCGAAACGGGGTCTTGATGCTATTTTATATCGCAGCCACGCAGACGGAACCGTGGCTGTCCCTAGGCGCGGTTGTGAAAGCGGACCTCCTGACACCTACTATATACCATTCAAAATGCTGAAAAGTGAGTGGTGGCGTGAGAAGGAGAAGCTAGAAGAAGCAATGACGTTTCAAACATTCGACGAGCCGTAAGAGGACTCGGAGGCAAGCCCGCAGGCTCGCAGGATCGCAGGATTGGCCTTCCCGAGGAATTGACGCGCCGCTGGTTTCTGACGCGTCACTGGTGCCAAAGGAAGGGATCCGGCACCTCGCGAGGCGACACAATAACGGCGGTGGGAGAGGGAGGGTTAAATCTACATGATTCTGTCGCCACACCATGACGAGAGAACCCTGTAGGGGTTTTAGTTGATAGAAAACCCACGCTAAGCTGGAGTCGAGCCCCTACATTTACGTAGGCACTGCCCGTGTCCCTGGACGGCGGATGATGCGTAAATGCATTTCCCCTACACAATATGTTATATCTAACTCTAGCTATCACCGGTCTTGAGATGCGGCCTGGTGACAGACGGACGGACGGGCGGACAGCGAAGTCTCAGTAATAGGGATCCGTTTTTACCCTTTCGGTACGAAACCCCAAAAGTTAAATAAATGTCTAGTATTATATGTATGTCTTATTATAAAGTACTAGCTGTACCCTGCCACGCATTGCTGTGGCACATTGTGATGCAAAAAAATAGATAAAAACAAAAACACAGCTGTTCATTAGTATTTGTTTGAGGCTATTTTTGATATTTTACTGTCTGTTCATCATCTGATGAATTCATCTCTGAAATGTTTTCACACATTATTCAACAACTTAGATAAATTATTATTTTACATTTGAAACCACTTACCTCAGAAGTTTCTGTAATTTTTCTTCTCCTCATGCTGGAGTCCTGGTATCTGGTGGGCAGCACAGGGTCCTCCCCCGACACCGCACGCTGGTATGAGAGTCTCCGTCCTTTAGAGTCAGTCTTAGGAGAGCCGCAGATGTTCTCCGGGATGGTGGAAAAGTCCTGGTAGGAGTGGCAGCCTTGCATCTCTCTGGTCTTCTCGTCTTGGATGAGACGCCGGAAGTAGTCGGTGAGACTCTCACTCGCCACCCACGTGACTCTGGAACCACCGAAGCATTTTAAAAAATAAAGCTTGTTCTGTGGAAGAAAGAAAACTGATATAACACTTTTATACTCGTACTAGCTGACCCGGCAAACGTTGTTTTGCCATATAAATAATTTCCTAATAAAATAAGGGTTGATCGTAGAAGGGTGAAAATTAAGGATTGTATGTATTTTTATATGTTGTATCATAAAAGAATAGAAATTAAAAATTTTGTCTTAAAAATAAAATAATAAATTTAGGGGTGGACTATCCCAAACATTTAGGGGGATGAAAAATAGATGTTGGCCGATTCTCATAGATACCGGATAAGCACAAAAATTTCATCAAAATCGGTCAAACCGTTTCGGAGGAGTATAGCAACGAAAACTGTGACACGAGAATTTTATATATTAGACTAGCGGCCCCTCCCGGCTTCGCTCGGATAGTAACCAAAATATCAACTGCAGCGCCATCTGCCGGCGTGATTTGTGAATCTAAACCATCTAGGGCCCTAGCCAAACGTATAAAAAAAATCATTCAAATCGGTCGAGCCGTTTAGAAGGAGTTCACTTACAACGAAAACTGGTATTAATCTAATATATAAAATTCTCGTGTCACAGTTTTTGTTGCCATACTCCTCGAAACGGCTTGACCGATTTTGATAAATTTTTTATACTTATCCGGTATCTATGAGAATCGGCCAACATCTATTTTCATCCCCTAAATGTTAGGGGTAGTCCACCCTAAATTTTTATTTTATTTTTAGACAAAATTTTAATTTCTGTTATTTTATGATACAACATACAAAAATACATACAATGCTCAATTTTACCATTCTACGATCAACCCTTATTTTTAATAGCCATTTTAGTAATTTAATCATTTTCCTCTCCGGTCGAAAACTGATCAATCGTCATTTAATTAGTCATCCCCGCCAGTTGTCTACAGGTGTCACTTCTGACCCAGTAAACAGCACGATAATATGGGGATCAAAAGTAGTCTAGCATATATATAGTTAGTACACGGTAATCTCGGGAACTATCGGACCGATTTAAAAAAATCATTCACCGTTCTTTCATATGTACGTAATCCTTGAATGATGTAGGTTACATATATGTACCACGGGCGAAGCCGGGGCGGGCCGCTAGTTTTTATATAATTATATAGATGAAAAAATAGGGGTTGGTGATAAAAGGGTAAAAATTTAGGGTTGTATGTATTTTTTAATGCCACATTATAAAAAAATAAAAACAAAAAAATTTACCAAAAATTAAAAAAAATACTTTTAGGGGTGAACAACCCTTATCCCTTAGGGGTGTGAAAATTAGATGTTGGCCGATTCTCAGACCTACTCAATATGCTCACAAAATTTCATGAGAATCGCTCAAGCCGTTTCGGAGGAGTATGGCAACGAAAACTGTGACACGAGAATTTTATATATTAGACTAGCGGCCCGCCCCGGCTTCGCCCGTGGTACATATATATAACCTACAGCGTTAAAGGATTACGAACATATGAAAGAACGGTGAACGATTTTTAAATCGGTCCAGTAGTTCCCGAGATTAGCGTGTTCAAACTATATATATGCTATAGGCTACTTTTGATCCCCTAATTATCGTGCTGTTTACTGGGTCAGAAGTGACACCTGTAGACATTTGGCGGGACCAGCGGCGGGGAGTTTTCGACCAGAGAGGAAAAAGATTAAATTACTAAAATGGCTATTAAAAAATAGGGTTGATCGTAGAAGAGTGAAAATTGAGGATTGTATGTATTTTTGTATGTTGTATCATAAAAAATAGAAATTAAAATTTTGTCTAAAAATAAAAAATATATTTAGGGGTGGACTACCCTAGCATTTAGGGGATGAAAATAGATGTTAGCCGATTCTCATAGATACCGGATAAGCACAAAAATGTCATCAAAATCGGTCAAGCCGTTTCGGAGGAGTATGGCAACGAAAACTGTGACACGAGAATTTTATATATTAGACTAGCGGCCCGCCCCGGCTTCGCCCGTGGTACATATATAACCTACAGCATTCAAGGATTACGTACATATGAAAGAACGGTGAATTTTTTAATCGGTTCAGGTGTTCCCGAGATTAGTGTTCAAACTATATATATGCTATAGGCTACTTTTGATCCCCAAATTATCGTGCTGTTTACTGGGTCAGAAGTGACACCTGTAAACATCTGGCGGGGATAACTAATTAAATGACGATTGATCAGTTTTCGACCGGAGAGGAAAAATGATTAAATTACTAAAATGGCTATTAAAAAATAAGGGTTGATCGTAGAAGGGTGAAAATTGAGGATTATATGTATTTTTGTATGTTGTATCATAAAAAAATAGAAATTAAAAATTCTGTCTAAAAAACAAAATATAAAATTTAGTGGTGGACTACCCCTAACATTTAGGGGGATGAAAAATAGATGTTGGCCGATTCTCATAGATACCGGATAAGCACCAAAAATTTCATCAAAATCGGTCGAGCCGTTTCGGAGGAGTATGGCAACGAAAACTGTGACACGAGAATTTTATATATTAGATTATCATACACTAGCGACCTGCTCCGGCTTCGCATGGGTCGCATGGCTTCGCATAGCAATGATGAAACGAAATACATTAAAAAAATAAAGGCTATCCCTAAAAAGGTACACTTTTTCCATTCCAGACTTTTCTGTAGACCCGTTTCAATTATGTACTGAAGTACATCATTTTGATCTATCACGTAAGGTTCAGCCAGCGTTTGCAATGTAAAGGCAAAAAAAGCACCAAAGTGTTTTTTTAGAAAGTAGTGGAAGGGCTGCAAATACAGCTCAAATTACATGAACAGCGTTTGAAAACCAAGAATATTGGATAAACATGGTAATGACAATAATTTGCTATCCAACAGCTTAGAGTCCAGACCAGTTGTAATATTGTAAAGCTCAAATTACTTCGCTGCTCATCCTGTGTCCAATAGAATTCAAATTAAACGTGGAAACAAAGACAGTGCAAAACATACCTTATCAAGTACTGATAACGACACAAAACTAAGTGAGAAAGAAAATTCTAATCACAACCAGAGTGGGAAGAGCTATATAGACTTTTGAAGAATTATTACTCACAGTTACCGCAAAGTAGAAAAAACTTGACTAAAGTACGGAATAAAGTCAGAAAAGCATTAGTATAAGTAACCTACTAAGTTATACTGCGATTTATTTCCTAAGCTTACTTAGCTACGGTGTTGATAATTAAGTGTATTATTTCCTTTTTGTCGGGTAAAACCTTAAAATAAAGCTAAATTACCTACAATGAGAACTACACTATATATCTAACCAAATACGAGTACGTACAATTTTTTTAAACATAGTATAGAGTGATAAGGCGAGCAGGCCATGTGCCTGATGGTAAGCAACATGCCTGCCCATAACAACAAAGTGCAAAGCTATTGGAACATGAAGAGTCCAAATCATTACCTAGTTTTGCACTGCGTTCGTCATCAAAGTCAAAGTCAAAGTACTTTATTCATAAATGTACAATTTACACGTCAATTAATAAAAATTAAAAACAAAAGAAAGAGCATACAAATTGTATACATTTTCAAAGTTTGAAACTACTACTTTACTGTATTACAATAATTATTGTACAGAAAACTGTCAAGCATTATACGAGTATAATGTCTTTATTGCAATTGTACTAACCTATGTCAAATTTATTTATTTACATTTTCATGGGAACTTTGCATGATTTATCTATTTGCCCAGTAATTTCTCTGGAAACATTGCCATTTAAACCGAAACATTGAACGTTTATACAATTTAGAAAAACACAATCAAAACAATTGATTCCAAATAGTCACGCTTTATCACCACTCACTGTAACCTCTATAACTATACAAATATTTAATACTGAATGGAAATAGGTATGATTAAATCAATTGTCAACACATGGTGTACTCTGGGCAAGTTGACATACATAGACATAAACGTCATTATACAATCACATTTATGCAAAAATGACATAAAACGAAAATCTGTGACAAATCTACAACAACTTTATTTACCTGTGACTTTTTTCATTTGTTTTTTATAACTTGAGGCGAATTTACTTTGAATGTATGGAGTATAGGTACAATTTAATATAAGTATATAAATATAAGTATACAAATTGTGACAAATTGACTTTGTGGCAAATCGACAATAACCCTCTCAATTCAACCCAGGTATTTCATTCAACTGAACTGACTGACCTCGTGGCTTAGTGGGTAGTAACTCTGCCTGGGAAGCCGAGGGTCGTGGGTTCGATTCCCACCCAGTGCAAACATTTATGAGATGAAACCGCGAAAGTTTGAAAACAATCCTATTATTATAATGCAAATAAACGACAATGTTTGGATGTTTGTTCCTCAAACACGTCGTAACGTAACGTCTGAAAGGATCGGGCTGAAATTTGGAGTATAGATGGATTACTCATACTCATACTCATTTATTACATACAATCCGTACATGTCAGTAAATTAATAGTAATTGTATATAAAATATACTAATTGAAATCCTCATTACACACTCAACAATCAAAATTAAAAATTACAAAATGTCAAACTTTTAAATTCAAATTCCACACTCAATATATTAAATTAATTATTACAAAATGTCAATCATCAGATCCGATTATTAAAATATTAAATAAAATTTATCAGAATTGTAAATAAAAATTATATAGCTAAGTGCTATCGCATAATTTCTTTAAGTGTCATGAACTCGTTCTCAATGTCATAAAAAGCTTGTTTGATAAGCCAGCGTTTCAGCCTTGTTTTAAAAATTACATAATTAGGTGCCTCAATGACGTCAACGGGCAGTCGGTTGTACACCATCGTTCCCATGACATGAGTCAACCTCGCGGACTTCTCAAGCGATCGCGGAACGCATTTTAACCTGCGTTTGTAGCGAGTAGGCCGCTGCCGTTACCGATTATAGTCTGGAGGAACAAATACTCTACTTTTTATCCCCGGAAAACAAACGGAACGACGGGAAGTGGAACTACGTGAATAAAACCACGGGGCACTGCTTGTACATAATGTGATACGATGTAATTTATTAGTTCAAATTAATAATTTATTTTTGTTATAAAGGACTAAGTTTAAATCCCTTAAAAACATTGACAACGATGTGAACAGGTACATAAAATCAATTTTCGTCAATTAGCAATAGCATCGCCGAGGGCACTTAATCGGATTTTCCGATATCGATTTTCAATAGTGCTTTATATTTTCATCTCCTGGTAAAGATTAAATATTAAAATACGAACAATGTCATTCAGAATTATTCACTTAAGGTCGTCTGATTCACCTTGCCGTGAGATCTGGTAGAACAAGAGAATAGAGTTTGCGTCTATTTCTGCACATAGGACTTTAATCTCACGATTTCATATGAACAATAAACTAAGCTAAGGTATGAAGATAAGTTTTATGAAAATGTTTAACTTATCGACTCCAAGATACCTCATCTCTAAATTATTACCACATATTAGTATAAGACCAGTTTCTATTTCGATTGGCAAACTTAACTTGTTTCTCATATTGATTCTCACAGCGTTTCTTTGCAAAACATAGACAATTATCCAACTTAAGTAAAGTTATTAACTTTACAGGGATTTTTCCTAATTCCATTGTTGAAAAGTCAAAGTCAAAAAATGGTTATAACCTTCAGATTACCAACTTACCTAATTCATCTGAGCGTCTCAAACGGCGGAAACATGCAACCCTCGGAAGTGGTTACATATTTGAGCCCTTTAGGGTTGAGACATTGGGCCCGTGGGGGCCGGGAGCTAATATCACCTTCAAAAGCCGTTCCTAACGCTTGGTCGACGCGACGTGCGACTAAAATGCTGGCGTTTATTTGGTCCAATGCATAAGCATTGTTATTCAGCGTGATAATAGGAATCTTAACACTAATCATAATCTATACTAATATTATTAAGCTGAAGAGTTTGTTTGTTTGAACGCGAGGATCTCGGGCAGTACTGGTCCGAATTGAAAGATTATTTTTCTATTAGATAGTCCATTTATCGGGGAAGGCTATAGGCTATAAAACATAACGCTACTATCATTAGAAGTGGAGCATGAATCTAGATTCTAGAATGTCACAAAAACGGGAAAAAAAGATTACTTTTTGAGAGTTTTCGTAGTGTGCTTTGACATGACAGCATGTGTCTAAATTGCGTCAACTTCAACTTCATTTTTTTCTTTTGGGTTCCATTCGGTAATGTCACCGTAATTTCGCCAATGTCCAAGATTGCGTCATTGAATATAAACCTTTGCTAATCTAATTTGTTTCTAAATCTGAGTTGATCCAACCAATTTCCGACAGCTGGCGTAGCAGGTAGTTGAAGAGGTTTTCTGTTTGAAAGCGATAGTCTCAGGAATGACTAAACTGATTTCAGTCATTCTTTCACCGTTGGATATATATAGCGCCAGTAATACGCGGCTATGGAGCCGCAGTACATTTTTGTTCCGGTGGTCGTGGAGGCTATGGCCAGTTGGGAAGCTGATGCGAAGGATTTAATCCGGGAGATTGGGCGTCGTATATAATAAATAATAATAATAAAACTTTATTTGGTATACAAATTACATCATTACAGTATAAATTGTGAACCCATTGGCTCCGAACTAGTGTCACACTGTGTTTCGATAGCCAATGGCCTCTCCCATGAATATATGTTCTTATTCTTGTAACTAAAGTGGTGACTCCTGAACGAGCTCTGGCTCGTTCCTGAGGCAGAAGATAGCAATCGCTATTCAGCGAGGCAACGCAGCCAGCGTTTTGGGCACATTTGCACCAGGAACGATTCAGGGTGTGCTATTTTAGTTTATGACCCTGTATGTGACGTGTATTTTAATAATTAAATATCACAAATTGCTGCTTAATGTAAATTTTATGAAAGTTTGTATTAAGAATAAAATATCGAAATCACATTATTATAATTTAATATTACGTTGATTTTAAATGCTATATTTTTAATCTGTTGTCACGTGACTGGAAACACCAATATGACTTATTACGTCACTAGTCGTAAAACAAGCTGTCAAAAACTGACTTTACTTTTCTGCATTTTTATTTTAATTGGCGATCTTAGCGACGACGATTTTGATTGTTAGTATTCAAGTAATAATAAAAAAACACATAAACTGGACATACAGTCATGGATCGTGACCAATGTTTTGCGACTAATGACGTCATGTCAGTAGTGTTTTAGCGGCAAAATTAAAAATTTGTTTAATATTGTATATTTACTCATCGAAAATACTAATATTTGAAATAAAATGTTATTTATTACGGTAAACATGCGCCAATCTTCAAAATAAAAGCAGCTCCGAAAATTTTTTAACATCCCTATTCCGCCAGCACGCTGGGCTTGCTTCCAACTGGTAGTGGGCTTTAACATCTTGATTATCTGTAGACCGCCATTGGTCTATGGATAGTTCTGATGTGCTTATTGTAAGTAGTTTGGTACCTATGTAGTGTAGCTCTCATTGTACCTCTATTTTGGTTTTACCTAACGTACCGTGAGATTATAACTCACGCGTTAGACCGTAAAATTGTCAACACCATCAGATTATAATCTGATGGTGTTGACAATTTTACGGTGACATATGTATAAAGTAAACACATTCTTCAGTTGAGAAATGCACTAATTTGAAGAACGACTATAGGATAAACTCGTTTCATACAAAAAATTAAATCGACTTCAAAACCACGAATAGGCACTCAAAAGCGAAAATTAAATTAATATTATTATTATGAGCGCTACTCACTCATTTATTTAAAATCGCTGCCAGTAAAGTCAATAAGCTTTTTTTTGGACATTAATCAAGCAGGAGATATGAAAAAATATATAGTGGTCGAATTGAACAGCCTCCTTTTTGGAAGTCGGTTAAAAAAATATTATTTTTATCATTCTACCTCTATAAGACTGTGAAAGAAACGTAGTGAAGCTCTAGTTAGTATTCGTATTATGTCAAACTGTTATAATTGGCTTCAAATTAATAAATTAAAGTCGCGGTGGCCCAGGCAGCCCAGACTCAAATCCCGCATGTACATGTGATTATTTTTAACCAGTCGGTTAATTTTACGTTAATTTTAAGATTTAAAGTGTTAATTCGATGCAAAAGCATGCATGCCTTGGGTACAGTAGTATAAAGCAAGCTAGCGGAGTCTATCAGGATGGTCCCCAGCCGCAATAATTTTACACATCGCTGCTTCAGCGCTGGTTTGTCGAGCACTGTTTTAATTTAGATGATTTTTTAAAAGTAGCCTTGTTTCTTCGAGACTATAATCTACTTGTATTCCAAATCCAATCATATTTAATGACAACTATTATTTGTGCAGTGAAAAATGGCTTTACCAAACAAATGAATATTGTAGCTAACATATTAAAAATAAGGCGACAGAGTAAATCATCTTATCTTACCTACAAACAGCAATAGAGATTTTTGTATTTGTATTTGTAATTACGGCTTTAACGTAAAAAAAGAACTAGTACGAAACTACAAGTACCTAGACATTTTCTCTAGTAATAATGTCGAGCTGTATTATGTATATTTGCAATTCGGAAATCGAAAGGAAGGAATGCCATTCCACTGGGTATCCGTTCTTGTATACGGATTCCGGCAATGCTCAAAAAAATTCGTCCGAAAGGCGAAATTCCGAGCGATATTTGCCGCCCACATCGACATATGTCGATGTACAAGAGTACGCGGATAGTGTAGGTTGAAATTTACATTTGGGAGCATAAATAACTTGATAACAACCTACGTCGCTGAGAAATATGTTAAAGAACATAAAAAATATAACATGAAGTCATTGTTGAAATTCCAAAAAATGGCTTACAGAGGAGAAAAGAATAAACGTGACAATAAAATACGAGAGAGAAGGGTAGAGATAGAGAGAGAGGGGGGTAAAGAGGAGAGGGATAGAAGTGAAATCTGTTACTTAGATTCTAGTATTAAACAGTACTGATGTTAGAGAATAATACGTCACCTGTATAGCTACAGATATACCGCTATTAGACATGTTGGTGACGCGAAATTACAATATTTGACCCATCTAACCTAACGCGCACGTCCGGATGCAACGCCGCTACATAACCATCGATATAAACCATTGGAAGTGCCCTCCCAAACTTCAGGCGCACGGAATTATGTCATCTTTGGGAAGAGTAAGCTCACTCTTTCCGGTCTAGTCGCTTGCAGGAAGCGGTAAGCGCCGAACGTTTTTTACCACTCACTATTCGTTGTCAACAACCAAAATAAGTAGAACCACAGCATACCTCACCGTTGGCGATTCTAGGGGTCGAGTAGATTGGTAGTGTGTAAACCACTTCCGCTACACACACAGACGCAATTTATTGCTGAATTCGATGTGTTCAGGGTACATTTAGTGGTTTATATTGATGTACATAACCAAGTCGGTGACGAAAACCCATAAGATTTTCTCCAAAGAATGCTGAAACGCGTTTAACGACGTGTTTACTTCAATAATGTTTTTGCTAACATTAGTAATAAGCAAAATGCAAATTTTAGGTTAAAAAACTAACATGGATGTTTTGCATATTTCAATGAAATATCTTATGAGAAAGACCGCTGGATGCGGCTGAAACTAGAGTTGGATTAGACCGACCAAATTATCTCACGTGAGTTGACCTTGACTTAATGAAAAATGCAAATCTAATAATTAAACCGTATTAAATGCCAAATGCAAGTAATACGGTAGTTTACTCATGTAGAAGTTACGGCTGGTCTAGTCGGGAGAACGGCGACTGCCGATCCGGAGCCCCCGGGTTCGAATCCCACCACGCGCACCACTGTCTTTTCGAAGTCGTATTGCCGCTAACTTAAAAGCGGTGAAGGAAAACATAGTGAGGAAACCGACATGTACCTATAATCTTTCGAGATCATGTGTCATCCAACAACCAGCACTTGGCCAGTGTGGTGGATTATGGCCTTAACTCTCTCCTTGCGAGAGAAGGCCCCGAGTCCCAGCAGTGGGAACATTGGACACTCTTTGCTATTCATTTTACCGCTTGGCTTGCAAATGCTGTTTACTGTTACGCTTGAAAGCATAATATTTTTAGCGAAACTACAGAATAAAAAGAGATAACCCATTTAATATTTTAGGGTGAAAAGAGCAATACAGTTTTTTGATTTCTAGCCTTTATTCAAGAAATTACGGCCAAAATCTGAACGATCACCAGATCGACTGAGACGTAGGTTGTGTTTCCTATTGTAACGATAAAGATTGGTCTACGAAGGTCAAATCTTTGAGCTAACTGTGAAATGGCATGAGTTGTCCCAGCAGTAGAAAAAATAGGGCTAGTAATAACTTTATTTTTCAAGGAGACCGAATCAAAAATTGTTGTGAGAAAGCGCTAAGAAAGAGAGAGATGGATGATATAAACCGTAACGCAAAAACCTGCCACCCACCAGACCATTCGACTTTAAATCTTATTGCTACTATGACTCACAGACTATATTTGTATAAGCTGTGTTACATACGATCTTATAGATATAATGTTGCAATAGCTTTACCGCGGTAGTCCCCGAGTGGCACACGTCTTTTTTTTGTAGTATAGAGGTGCAGTGACGGCCCAAGATACATAAAGTACTGATAGTAAGCAAAAACCTGGCCATAACAGTACAGTATCACACAGCTATTGGAACATGAACACTCCAGTCATCACCCAAAGATTTAAGTTTACTTATGTCGGCCTGTTATGTCTCTGGAAACATTGCCCTTCAAATCAAAACACAGTGATGTTTGCATGTAAGGTACTGTTTTGCTTTGGATTCTGGAGAACAACTGCCAAATGTATTGTACTTCCCCAAGCGGACTATGTAACGAGTCCCACCATCACAAATTTTGCCTTATATGCGTAATGTTATCTTGTCAGGCCAAGTGCCTTAATTTCAATACTTATTAGGCATTATAAAGGTACAGAGGTTTTTTAAGCTATTGCATAGCTTTTATCGCGGGCCTGGGGACCGAATTTTAGAGATCGTGCATCTCTTATGTTCACAAGAAAGAGGGATGGAAGACCGTAACGCCGTCCTCCCCAATCGGTCATTTGAATTTGAATCTTATTTGTATTAGCTTTACAGACTAAATGCTCTTAGCAGTGTCGCCAACTTAACGGATTTCCCGTGATATTTTTTATGGTAAACAAATGTCACTCTTCAAAATAAAAGCAATTCCGAAAAATTGTTAACATCCCTATTGCTTATGTTGATAAAAATGCATGCAACATGCAATAGCTTTACCGCGGCAGTCTCCGAGTGCCACACTTCTTTTTTTTGTTTGAATCACTGCACCGATTTCAAAAATTCTTTCACCTTTGGATATGTACTTGATCCCTGAATGCTATATACTATAATATTATGTACCGCGTGCGAAGCCTGGGGGGGACCGCTACTTCTGAAATAAAATCATATTGATGAAAGGGTAAGTTAGCCAAATTTTAGAAGGTAATTTAAATTGTCGTTTCGCAGTGAATCTATGCGTATAAATAAAACGAAGCTGTGGAATACGTTGCCTGAGTAGGATTTTCCGGATGGGTATAATCTGATTGTCTATCAATCTACAGTGAATTGATTTATTCAACGCAAGCGCAGTCCGTCGTAGACCATACCGTCTCTTTTCTTCGGGCGAGATGGCGGTCAAGGGTGAGCCTATTTATTATCACTGAAAATAAATTTTGAAAAACATTAAATTATGGAAATAGCCAAAAAGTGGATAATATAGTTTTTAGTTCAAGTTTTGTTTTAGGTTACAATATTCGTATATCGTTCCTGCGTGGCCCTGAACAGAACGAGATCTACTGAAAGGTAACTCAACAATTTCAAATACCATTGTCACGATATCTGCAACCATTGTAAAAGTCTCAATATTGCATCGTCACACCTGTGTGTGTGCTTTGTGCTTTGAAAGGCTCAAAGTACAAAGGTGAGAGTTCCTATGGGTGACAGTGGCCAAAGCCAAATAGAAACTTTGAAAAATCTATTTCGAAGAATATATCCTCCATTTTAGAGAATGAAATAGCATTCTTAAGATATCTGAAACCTTTCGCTGTAGAGATTGCGATGTTGTAGCGTTACGCGTCTATGCACTTTCTGCTTTAGAAAACTCAAAGTGCAAAGTGAAATAGGAACGATAGTAAATTTAGTTCGAAGGATATATGTTCCATTTTGAGTGGCTTTGTGGCGCAGTTGGTCGTGAAACTATGCAGTGGACCTCCAGGCCGACTTTACGAAGATAGTATGAGAACTACAACGATTACGGCTGGTTTACCAAAGCTGTAGATTATCGGACATATTCGGAGGGGTCCTGTAGAGAGACAATTTAGGCTAGTTGTAAGTTACTGACACCGAAAACTTCAATGATTTCTAGATCTTCAATGAGTAGGTTACGCAGTGAGTAGCTAATTTCATACTGGTTCTGTAGAAAACAGATAAGTGTTTACATATTATACTCGTATTTGACACAGGAGACAAAACGTTTCCACGTTTGCACCCTAAGCAAATCTAGTACATTTGAATATGTCGATTGAACCTGCGAGCTTAGTTCAATAGTGATAGATTTATATGTAGCTAAATCAAATATTTAGCTACAGTCCCTGCTAATTGAGTCCGACAACTCAACCGCCTCCCCCTAGCGGAGGGGTATGGGTGAATGCATACCTAAGCTACTGGTAAAAACAGGGGGATTAAAGTTTGTACAGAAATTTCGTCATTTTTCGAGTTTAAAGCTTTGTTTGCTTGTAAAAAAATTACCCTTAAGCGCTCTACAGACGATGCCTTGAAATCGGAGGAAATGACGAAAAAGGGGCGGAGGGGGCGTGATAAATCACTTATCAAAAAATCGGGTCCGATTTCAGCCAGTGTTGTCAACCATACGATTTAAATCGTATTTATACGACTTTTTGGCTATAGTACGATATACGATCGAGTAATCGAAATCGTACACAAAATATTTTCTTAACTTATCTTGAAATAAATAACCAGTTATTCTACCCCGAAGCAGTGATGTGGAAACATTACTACGTGCCGGTTCAAATGGCAATGCTTCCAGTGAAATTACCGGGCATAGAGATAAAACATCTCTGGGTGACGAGTGCAGTGCAGTGCTAGGTAATAATTTAGACTCTTGATGTTCCAATACCTGCGTATCACTGTGTTTTTTTTTGTAAATAGTGACGAGACGAGCTGGACATATGCCTGATGGTAAGCAACATAGGTATGTTGCTTACCATCAGGCATAACAGGCATGTGGCAGGTGCCACATAACGGCACAGTGACACGCAGCTCTTGGAACACGAAGAGTCCAAATAATTACCTAGCACTGCACTGCGCTCGTCACCCAGATATCTGAGATGCTATATCTCTAAGCCCTGTAATTTCTCTGGAAACATTGCCCTTCAATATGTCTGCACATTACTGCTTGGCGGTAGAATAACTGGCAAAGGTGTGGTACTTCCCCAGCCGGACTCTGCTAAGAGTCCTACCACTACCAAAATGTGATGTTATGTGGCAGACATGTTGCTTACTATCAAGCACATGTCCTGCTCTTTTTTATAGAAAACAGTGACAAGCACTCTTTTCTATAAAAAAGTGTAGGTATGTTTTATCTTTAGTTGATATATGTTACGACTCTTTTATTGTAGAAATTAAATGAAACCAGCGTAGCAATTCTAAACCAGTCGGATTGATCCGACACCGAATCTCATCTCGGTCTTTGTTTTATCTGTTTAGAATTACAGAAGCAAGGATTGTCATTTTGAATTTGAGCTGTTCGGATTGCGCCTAGTACCACTACGCAGTACTACTTTTATCTGCAAAATTAAATTGATATCACCATCAATGAATATCGATCATCTGATCATCTCCTCTGGGCGATACTGAGTTCATCTGAACATTTCTTTCATTTCATTCACAGCCCACGAAAAATCTGTGTGTGCGCTACAACAAGTTTTCAAAAAACATCCCTAATGTTTTTGTCTATAATTCATGATGTTTTTACAACCAGTTTTAACCTAAGTCTCTCTTTTCTCAGTAGTAAGTGCCATGGCAACACCTATGTTTTTTGTTTTAAGTAGGGAATGTAATATCGGAAAGTTTTCAATTCCTGCACTGAATCATGATAGTAAATACCCAATATCGGAATTCCGGAACAGCTTCGAAACTGGAAAATGTATTTGGATTTTACCTACAAAATTTATTAATATTTATGCTTACTCTTTATTGACACATTAAAAAAAGGCACAGCAAATATCAACAAAACATTGTAAAGTACTGCGACAGTGGGCGGCCTTTCCACTGAAAGCGATCTATTCCAGCCAACCTTAGGACGGAAAAGAATATGTAAAATAGTCAGAATATGGAGTGCGCAAACATGAACAAAAAAACGGAATGAAAGACACAATAATAATAAAAACACAATATAATGATATTGTAGTTAGTTAATCTTATACAACAATACTAGTAGGTACTTAATTATTGATGTATAATACCAATACTAATTAATACGATTATAAATAAATGTAATGCGATTACAACATAAATAAAAACGCCTGTAATTGCATAAGTAGTAAATTTTCCAACAACAAGTCTACAATTTTAACAAATATAATTGTTAAACATATTTTTCAAATTGTTCAGTGAAGGAGAATGCCTGATGTGCACGGGCAATTTATTCCATAACTGAGTCGCCCGCCCTGCAAGTAAACGATATGCCATCGAACATTTTAGTTAAAGCAGAAGGTTAAAGCAGGGGCCTTTAGGGAAAGACTGATTTTGACCTAAAGGAAGCTTATGGTAATTATGTAAAGATTTAAAAGTTCTTTGAAGTAGGAGAATGGTGGGGTTAAACAAATCCAGTTCAATAATTTTGGAGCCGCTCAGGTTTATTTTAATAACTTATCGCGTGTGTGTATCGTTAGAAAAGAAGTTGGTAGTCAAAATACCGATATTGGAGTAACGATATTAAAGTGTTTCAATTTCGGAATTTAAGTATCGAAAAAAAATTCCAAGATTTCGGAATTGCGGAATACACGCCCTAGTTTTGTAAGTTGTAAGTCTATCATAACTTGGAACAATTATAGATGTATGAAATTTACACGGTCCATGTCAAGAGCACAGTATGTATAGCTTCTCTTTCTTTCACTGTTATATCAAAGTATCTACTTAAGTCTGTGGTCATGTCCGTCACATTGCTTGTATTGTGTTTCGTGTATTTTAATCGAGGAGCTTAATAGAAAAAAGAAGAAGAAATAGAAGTTGAATAGAAGATATTGCATAACAATATTATGTTAGCATTTAGCAGTGAATACGTTTTACTACAATGCCGCCGAAAAGATGGTCTATAATAAATTTGAAATTTGCGGAAACCAGATAAAATGTAAGTCAATAGATAGGAGTTTTCGGCACGGTTCTTTTGTGCTAATCGTAAGCGGATAAAATTTATGTCAACTACGACAACATAGGGATGTGCCGCGACAAAAGTATGACCCTTCCACAACTAGTATGTTTAGTTAGTACAGAATAAATACGTGTGTAAAGAAGTAGGTTACTCTTTAAAATAGTATGTATATCCATGTTGACTCACTATTTGAAGAAATTTTTGGAATTTAAAATTGTTCCTGTTCCTATATACCTACAGTCGATTTTTGGTCAGGTTGACTTCAAGCAAGACATCAAGCTGTTGGCCAAACCGCGAATCAGTTAACGTAGTATAGGATTTCGAGATACTAGATGGAATGACTATACATGAAAAGCAATTGATGGCGGTAGCAGACGTAAGACCAAAGATTGGGTTGAGAAGCATATTATTGGAGACGCCTATGTCTAGAAGTGGACGAATACAGACTGATGATGATGACATTTTTACATTGTACATAGTAAAAATGAAAATTTTTTAATAGCCCCAACAGTATTATCCATTAGAAACACACAAATTTGTTGCCCATCATAATCCTACAAATATTATTCATAAACTAACTAAACTAAAAGGTAAGATAAGGTGATACAAAACATTTTAAAAGTTGACCTGTACAAACTGGCCTCTTCTTCTAGAAGCATGCAATATGTCTGGCAACACAGTTTCTACTGGTCTGAATTTATACAATGATAATAATAGTCAGCTGATAAAGTCTAAGTTATTCCAGACTATAATCCAACTGTTTTAGCAATTTCAACCGATCCAATTTCAAATTTTATAATAGGCAATAGCATTTTACGATGTATAATATAATATCATATCATCGGGCATCTCTTTACCAATTTAGGCGATTTGTCAATCTGGCATTGTTTATTCATTGTGGCATTTGCGTGTTGATCATAATTGTTCTTTGATTTATTTCCGCGTTTTTGTTCTTTATTAGCTGTATATTTATTTTTCTATTGTATTGTAAATATAAAACGTAGTTTACCAAACAGTTTTTCATTTCCACTAGAAACTTTATTTAAGTCTAATATTGCATATATTATTATGAAAATTAAATAATTTGTTAGGTTGGTATTGAACAGACATGTAAACTGCTGTTTTTGGTTTGTACTGAGTGCCGACTCCTACGTAGTAATTACATACTCTTTGCTCTGATCGACGACCAGTCCGTTGTACAGCCAGTATCGTACTGACTGATTTGTACGTGTGTAGAGAATACCCAATTTTAGTGCTCCACTACATCTACGTCATAACCTCCGATTTCAGGGCATCGTCTGTAGAGCGCTTTAAAGATTAAAGCCCTACTAATAATTTTGGTAAATTGCGTGTTTTTCACCGCCGAGCGTAGCTGGTTCGAAAATAAGATATAGTCGTTCTTCAAATTAGTGCATTTCTCAATTGAAGAATGTGTGTACTTTATACATATGTCACCGTAAAATTGTCAACACCATCAGATTATAATCTAACGCGTGAGTTATAATAATCTCACGGTACGTTAGGTAAAACCAAAATAGAGGTACAATGAGAGCTACACTACACTACATAGGTACCAAACTACTTACAATAAGCACATCAGAACTATCCATAGACCAATGGCGGTCTACAGATAATCAAGATTTTAAAGCCCACTACCAGTTGGAAGCAAGCCCAGCGTGCTGGCGGAATAGGGATGTTAACAATTTTTCGGAGCTGCTTTTATTTTGAAGATTGGCGCATGTTTACCGTAATAACATTTTTTTTCAAATATTAGTATTTTCGATGAGTAAATATACAATATTAGACTAATTTTTAAATTTTGCCGCTAAAACACTACTGACATGACGTCACTAGTCGCAAAACATTGGTCACGCTTCATGACTGTATGTCCAGTTTATGTGTTTTCTTATCATTACTTGAATACTAACAATCAAAATCGTCGTCGCTAAGATCGCCAACTGGAATAAAAATGCAGAAAAGTAAAGTCAGTTCTTGACAGCTTGTTTTACGACTAGTGACGTAATAAGTCATATTGGTGTTTCCAGTCACGTGACAACAGATTAAAAATATAGCATTTAAAATCAACGTAATGTTAAATTATAATAATGTGATTTCGATATTTTATTAATACAAACTATCATAAAATTTACATTAAGCAGCAATTTGTGAAATACACGTCACATACAGGGTCATAAACTAAAATAACCCACCTTGAATCATTCCTGGTGCACATGTGGCTGCGTTGCCTCGCTGAATTTAAGGAAAAAAAAGGAAGCCTTTTATAAAAGGCTGATAATGATGATGATGATGATAACTTACCGGTTGGACCGCGAGGTCTTCCGTTTCCTCGGCCCGTGCGCCGAGTCCAAGCCTGAGCTCATGGATATCGCCCGGGAGTGCAGAAACGACTCCTGGTTGTAACTCTCGCTGAGACCTGAAAAAATCAACAGAAGTCGATTTAGTTACAACACCAGTACAAGTCCGACTCACATCCTTACTGAACTATACAAATAAATAAAATTGAAGTGTCTATTTGTAACATTAAAATATCCGTTTTTAATACAAACATGACACGGCAACCAAAATAACATTTTTACAATTTTTGTCTGTCTATCTGTTTGTTCCGGCTAATTTCCAAAATGGCTGTAATACAATAGACTGACTTCACCTAGGATTGCTCTGGCTAGTGTGTACTTAACCAGTCCTTTGCTGGTAGTTTGGTTTGAGTCCACTGGACCGATTCAGCTGCATAATTCGCAAACATACGGATTTCTGCATCAGAAACACGAGTTCAAACATACAGACGTGTACAGGTTAAATACAGTAAATTTGCGTACAGGGCTTACTCCGCAAATATGAAAAAGCGTATATGTGTTTACCAATAGTCTATTTTCGATATTATTGCATTTTGTATCATTTTTTTACAAGCTGGAGTTCCGATTTTAACCGTTACTCAATATACTTGGTAACTAGCCATAAAAAGTAGCCTACGAAATTTCAAATTTATATAAAAAAAATTGTTACTGTGAAATTTCATAAACTTGGAAGTATCACAACTTTGACAGAGTTATTCTGCCGCCAAACGATAATTTGCAAGCATTATTGTGATACGGTTTGAAGTTGTTCGTTGTGTGAAGTGTTTCAGTGAAATTACTGGGCTTGTCATTGTGCTGTTATGTGGCAAGCGTGTTGCTTGCCACCAGGCACATGTCCTGCTCGTCTCGTCACACCATAGGTACTGTAAAAAAAGTAATACATACACTATAAAGATTTAGGTAAATAAGTAGATTAATACTCGTACGTACAATAAAAAGATTTACATTAGTTGATCAAGTCACGCCTGTTGTGAAAAGTTAAAACATCGAATAGGGCATATCCATGGGCATATCTAACATTTTTGTATATGTGAAGATGTTCCCTATATATGAATTCCCTATATATGAATACCAATCAATTTGCCGCGAGGCAGCCGAAACATGGCAGGTCATGGCAGGTTTGTTTCCGTATTGGCCGCCCTGTCCTTGGCTAGAATCAGTATAAAACCAATAAATGCCTTGCCAATATTTGTAACCACTGTAACAATACAATTTAGATTGTTGAAAATTTATTATTTACAATGTTTTTATTTATAAGTTTGACCATCACCCGTAATTTGACAAATACTTGAGCATAACTTCTAGAACGTAAAACATAAAATAATATTATCTAAATATTTTTTCATTATTTAGATTTTTTAAGCGTCATATTAAAACAGAAATAAATTAAAATAATCACAGCAAATTATATGATCTACAAATATGTTGAACCGATCTAGAAATTTGTTGCAGGTTGCGTAGGACCGTTCGTTGTGGAAATCTAGGGGGGAGCCCTATGTTCAGCATCTTGAGGCTGATGATGATGATCATAATGAATATTTTTCATGTACAACGCCGCTTTACAGCTAATTGTAATTATTCTTTTAATGTTTTCTTACTCTGTAATGTTTGTAAATGTAACTAAATTTATGTTGACATGCCAAACTGTTTAGCAAATCTCTATGGATATAAAAATAGCGTAAGAGAACATATCCACATTTCTATAACAATCAATATCTATACATATCATTTTATTTTGACGATGTTATTACAGTATATTTTTTTATTAAATGTTATTTATTATGTGCTAGAAATTTAATGTTATTTATTATTAATGTTAAAAATGTCTTACATGTTTTCGTTAATTGAAGGAGTATTTAATTAGCTATATAAAATAAGCCCTATCTAAATGAACTATACTATACTTAACTTATTGACGATTCAAAGTACATGTAATATGTTTATTAAATAAAGTTTGATTGAATTGAATTGAATAGCCTATTTTTGTTTGTTTCCAAATATCCAGAAATTTAAATTATTTTTTTCTACCACCCTAAACCGCATTAACGGTAATCATTATGGAAGATAGCGGTTAAGTGATCTAATATAAAGTACATTACGAGTACAAACATTGCGCGTTTGCATGAGTTTTGACGTAAGAAATGATACTTGCTTTCGTTTCGAGCGGCTAAGGTTCTACACCCAAAGGGGTGAAACGGTACTCTATTACTAAGACTCCGCTGTCCGTCCGTTTCTATGTCACCGGGTTTTATCTCATGAACCGTGATAGTTAGACTAATTATATTTTCAATAATTATGTACTTCAACTACCGCTATAATTATAAATATTATACAAGGTGGTGCAGAAAGGTGCAACAATATTCATGGTAGTTCATCTACAGATTTTTTTCTCACATTTTATTCCATATTTTTTTTATTTGATATACCCCTAATGGCCAGATCTCGGCACGAATTTTTGTACGACGTCGCGGCGTCCTCGGCAATGTCGTTTGTCAGCTGGACATGCGTTAGGGTTGAACCTGGTGATTTGGTCGGAAATTTTGCTCGAATCTCGTGATGTAGATCACGAGATAATTCGAGCGTGCTGCAGGAAAGATTCCTTGGGTGATGAGGTCCTCATCAGTGTAAGGATGGTAAATCCACCACGTCGTATTTGTCAATTTTTTATATTTGGATATTCGAAAGGCTGAACGCCTAAAGACTACTAACTGTCACGGAAAAAAACGGGAATTACATTAAACCACTGGATGGTGCTAATGTTCACTTATATATGAACATTCGTTCACTTTGACACCAATAATTAAATAAAACAAATGTTTACAGGGTCCTTCTATACAACAGACATGCTTTTTGCTGTTTTTATAGAGGTAAGCAACGATACAAAACGCTTCCAGTGCGAGTCGACTCGTACTTGGTCGGATTTCTTTATTTAGATTTTTAACCCCCGACCAAAAAAAGGGGTGTTATAAGTTTGACGTCGATGTCTGTCTGTCTGTCTGTCTATCTGTCTGTCTGTCTGTCTGTCTGTCTGTCTGTCTGTCGGTCTGTCTGTCTGTGTGTGTGTCTGTCTGTGGCACCGTAGAGCTCAAACGGATGGGCCGATTTTGATGCGGTTTTTTTAATTTAAAAGTTAATATCCATGCGGGAGTTCTTAGCTATGTTTGGTTAATATCGATTCAAGATGGCCGCCTCCACAAAATGGCGGACAAAATAGTTCTTCACAACCTACCTCAATATGGGTATCAAATGAAAGGGCATGACTAGTAGAATACTATACACTATAAGAAATTTCAAATCCAAGATGGCCGCTACCACAAAATGGCGAATTACATTTCTTTTTTCCTAACTCCCTTAATATGGGTATCAAATGAAAGGGCTTGACTAGTAGAATGTTGTACAGATAACAAATCTAAGGTAGTCGGGGGTTAATCAAAATTTTTAATTTTGTTCTTGTATAACAAGAATATTAAATTACCAAATTCCTTACATATTGAAAATAATCACTAGCTATTTTTAAACCCCGACCAAAAAAAGGGGTGTTATAAGTTTGACGTCGATGTCTGTCTGTCTTTCTGTCTGTCTGTCTGTCTGTCTGTCTGTCTGTCTGTCTGTCTGTCTGTCTGTCTGTCTGTCTGTCTGTCTGTCTGTCTGTCTCTCTGTCTGTCTGTGTGTGTGTCTGTCTGTGGCACCGTAGAGCTCAAACGGATGGGCCGATTTCAATGCGGTTTTTTTTATTTGAAAGTTAATTACCGTGCGGGTGTTCTTAGCTATGTTTGGTTAATATCGATTCAAAATGGCCGCCTCCACAAAATGGCGGATAAAATATTTCTTCACAACCTACCTCAATATGGGTATCAAATGAAAGGACTTAACTAGTAGAGTACTATACGCTATAACAAATTTCAAATCCAAGATGGCCGCCACCACAAAATGGCGAATTATATTTTTTTTTCACTACTACCTCAATATGGGTATTAAAGGAAAGGGCTTGATTAGTAGAATACTTTGCACTATGACAAATTTTAAATCCAAGATGCCCGATACCACAAAATGGGGAATTATATTTCTTTTTTCACAACTCCCTTAATATGGGTATCAAATGAAAGGGCTTGACTAGTAGAATGTTGTACAGATAACAAATCTTAGGTAGTCGGGGGTTAGTCAAAATTTTTAATTTTGTTCTTGTTCATGCAACATTCAGAGATTTCATTTTGACGCTAAAACCCCCTATTCAGCTTAATGTGAAAGCGGCCGCACAGTTTGTCACACAGTGTAGTGTGACGTGTCTATAATACGATACCACCCAGTCTGTCCACTCGGTACTGGAAACAGAATGTGCTCGAAGGTTTCAGTTCGGTTATTTATGACTACTCAAACCGCTACTTCATTCGCGTAGGCGCTCGAAGTTTACTACGAAATTTCGAACTAAAATCATTTGCAGGGCACACTTCCGATTTCTAATGGACTTGAATCATCTTAATTAGGTATCTTTAGATCTTTAATAGCCTTTGGATAATTCAGATGAGTTAAGCGTAAGTAGTTAGGTACTTACCTTTTACATTTAAACGAGCAATTTTTGTATATAATTATGTATATAACATAGAAAAAGATTAAAAACATTTTTTGATATCAAACACCGTTTTGTAACTGTACTGTAACCGTAACTGTTTTTATCGAGTAAATAACGGGAATAGTAACGACATGGGCAAAATCGCGGGGCGCTACTAGTTATCTTCATTATGGAGTGACAAGATGAGCACGACATGTGCCTGATAGTAAGAAACATGCCTATCTATAATAGTGACACGCAGCTATTGGAACATGAAAATTCTAAATCATTACCTAACACCGCACCGATATAAAGTGTTTCATCTCTTAGGCCAGTAATTTCTCTGGAAACAGCCCTTCAAATCGGAACACAGTAATGTTTGCGTACTACTGCTTTACGGTAGAATAGCTGGCAAATGTGTGGTACTTCCTCAGGGGGAATCTGCAAAGAGGCCTGCCACTACAATGATTTCAGGTATCAACAACCCGCACATAGCTAGTGTCGTGAATTAATACCTTGACCCTCTCCTTGTAAGAGAAGGCACTGAGTCCCAGCTGTGGGAAGTTTAACGGGCTGCTTATGCTTGGTTTGACGTTACAAACGTTCATATCGTCTAGGTATATGATTTTGCCAAAAATTTAAGAGCTTCATGGCTCGTGTGACCATCGCTTGTTACACGTGTCTTTTTAGGGTTCCGTAGCCAAATGGCAATATACAGAGGATAAGTAGATATATTCTGTGAACCGCATTAAGATTTTCATACAAAAAATAGAAAAAAACGATAATTTTTGGGGTGTCCCTTACTTAGAACTGAAACTCGATTTTTCTTTCCATCAAAACCACACGTGTGGTTTATCTATTAAAATGATATTGAGGTTTATTACATATTTTTATTTAAGCTGAGTAGTTTGCGCGAGAGACTCCAAAGTGGTAAAATGTGTGTGTGTGTGGGTCCCCACCCCCTGATACTTCTACAATAATAGAATGATACTTCTACAATAATAGAAAACTGGTTTGAATGAGATCTAGGAAGTAGTTTTATTTTAATACATCATAAATTCACTATTGTTAAAACACTGATTAAACAACGAACTACAAGAACTTTTATACTATGTAACTTGCTGCTACGGAAGGCTTCATGGGCGAGTCCGACTCGCACTTGACCACTTCTATTTTTGTATAACTACTATTCGTGTTCTAGCAAAACGCGGTCTTCGTAAAAGTTTAACCCATTCTTGTCGGTATGTCAAATAGACACGGTAACTAAAATAAACTAATTAGTCTGTCAGTTGCATTACAATAGTTTACAGCAAAAAATATTTAATATACTACATATTTATTCTTTGATTTTTCTGCTGTCTTTACAGAAAAACAACGCTGTGACGAACTTACAATTCATAAACGAGGATTTATCGAAAAAATAGAATTGTGACGAATTTACACACACTTGTTTTTGTGGCGAATTAACTTTGTGGCTAATCGACAATAACCCAAAAATACATACGGTCCAATTGAGAAACCTTTTTTAAAGTCCGTTAAAAATACCAACGCATGAGATTGATGTGTATTTTTAGAATGAACTATAGAACGATTCAAATAAAGAACAATGGCAAAATAATAGTTGACATCGTTGATAGCGTCTAGAAATACCATCTATACAAAAGTAATTTGTTGTTTTTGCTGAGATTTTTCACATAAATATAAATGGTAATAGAAGCCACAAAAAATATTACAATTTATTGGGTTTTAAATGATTAAAATAACTTCCTACTCAGTTCAAGTGAGACCACTAACTATAATCATACTATTTTGGAAGTAATTTTAAAACAATAATGACGCCAAAACATTTTTATTTAGAGTTGGTTACTATTAGTACATAAAATATCAGTATTTAAAAAAAAAACAAACGATAGATAATGGAAATAAGGTTCACTTAAACTTCTTCCCGCTGTATTACGATTACAATATTAATGCCTACCCTAATAACTATTGGTATTAATTTTATTTTATGTTATGGTAACATCGGAAATACCTTTGTCGCTGTCAAGTGTCAAGTTCGTTGCTCCTGCGATTTTCGTGTCGGTAGATTTCGTATTTGAATATCTCATTATAATTATTGGACTTGGATTGTTTACCGGACTGATATTCCCATCGTTTTATGTGACTTGTGCGTGCCTAAAGGCACCTACATATTAATCTGGCAATCTTATTTGCCGTTAGATTAGTTATATTAGTTATGTAACAAAACAAGACCTAAAAAAAAGTAGTTTTCTTGTTGTGAGAACATGACGTCTCGACATACAATGTCAAACCAATGTCAAACCTACATAACCTAAAAAAGTTTAAACCTAAATATCTTTTTTTTCACGGCCTTCTCAAGACAAAATCTTTCCATATATTACTCAGGGGCTGACGCTCAACATTTTAAGATATTTTTGATGTATAGACGCTATCATTTCGTCTCAACTATTTTAAAGTATGAAAGTCTGCCATTGTTCTTTATTTGAATTAGGATTGAGAAAAACCCACTCAGGCAACACATTCCACAGTCTAGACGTACTTATCAGAAATGTCAATAGAGTCAAATCTCTTTGCCCGTCTTTCGAACATCAACCATGAAACGATGTTACTTTTTCAAACTACGAGCAGTCCGATAGAAAAGAAGTCAAGGTGGAATCATGTAGATCAGTGGCACACTCTCCGAAATGTATCTGATAAACAATCGACATACTAGCGATTTTTCACCGATGTTCAGGGCTTTGAAGTAAAAGCTTATCGTTTTTTTTTTATTAGTTCGGTACTGCGAGTTTTTACATAGTGATTTTAAACTTACGATAAAATGGTAAAAAATTGGCTTTGTTCATAATAACCACGGATATAATCACTGTAATAAATATATATGTGTTATAGTGTGACACCTGTTTAGTAAAATTGTTTTCGTACAGTGAAATATTAATTTACAACTTTTTTTATCTCATTTTAATTGGGGGCATTGGGTCACATTTGACTATGTCAGTCCCGTATTTAACGCACAAAATACATAACAGCAAACGAGTAATTATACTAGTAATTCTATCTTTATACAGCTTACGGGCCGACCCATAAAGCATTTTAGCAACGTCCGACATAGGCACAGCTAAGATGCTTTGGATCAGCCCTACATTTAGACTGTTCAATTTGTTTGCGTCTACTAAGTTATCTCTCATAAATGCGCTATTGATTTGACTGACATATCCATTAGGAAGTGATGAACGTCTTCTACAGCGGCACCACCCATATTACAATTTTAAATTGAAGAAATTGAAATTATTCAGAGGCGTGTCCCGAGCGCAATCTATGAGCAATAACAATATTTTCGCGAGTGAAATTTACATTTGTCCACCATGGCACTTGAGGAGGTTCAGTTTGTATCGTACGATGCCATATACCCTTTGCTCTTGAAACCTTATCAAAACATTTTTTCCATTGTAATTTTATATAAATTTTATAGTTATTTAGTATTTCTGTGAATTCAGGCCTCAAGTAAACTTCAGTACCGCTTGATATTGATTGCTTCCTCATTACCACACATACCAATTTTAAACTTTAAAATGTATACTATTTATATGATATCTCTTTTGTTCGTTAGTAAATAATTGACGCATAAATTGTACATTTATAAATAAGGAAAATAACTTGGACTGTGTACAGGTATTTTTTATTTTGTTTCACAAACGAAATTTACTGACGAAGAAATAGAGTGCTCGGAAATTTACGTGACGTCAATCACGTCTATAGGTGTACACTCCGCGAGGCATAAGCTGAGCTTTGCATTTGTGTGAGTGTACATGGATAGTGTAGGTGTGACAACCGGCCTTAGGCGCGGCGCCATTCTGTCTCGCCGCGCTCCTGCCTGATCGGTGATCACTCACACTAATGCAAAGCTCAGCCTATACCTCGCGGACAAAATTTCAAGCTCCTGCCTGATTGGTGATCACTCACACTAATGCAAAGCTCAGCTTATACCTCGCGGAGTGTACGATGTTATGTAGACGTGACGTCAAAACCCCACTCCGGAAGTTTCGTGATCATTGTCGATTTTTATTCATTTGATAAAACAAAAAATACGTAACTCATATTTTTCCATAATCTACCTAATAGATTAGTTATTATTGTTATATGTATCTATAGAAACATAGATTAGTTCCAACGTAAACTTGAGGAGTGATAAAAACAAAATCTACTAGTAATACTGCCCCACAGGTTAAGTGAGTCTAAGAGGTTGGTCTACTAGACTACAGGCCCGAAGAAAATGCAGTTGCTATCCCCCCCCCCCTTTTCAGCTGCACTAAGTTGGACAGATTACAAGACGGCATAGTGCTTAATCTTATTATTTTATACCCTTCTATCATCCTACATAGGTCTCCTGTTGGTTCATTTCACCCATCAATTTTGTACACGGGCCTGTGGTCTATACGTTGACTTGCCGAAGATTCTAAGAGACGAACCTTCCGCCGCGAAGTTCACACGAGAGCTAAAAACTTTTTAGTTGGTTGGTAGGTTGCATGGCACTTGTTTTACGTCCTAGGCGACTTTGACTGACCTAAACACCAATGCTATTAATTTTTTGTAGTTAGTAAGAGCAATCAATGTTATGAATAATTAATTGGTATATATTATTTCGCCCATGGAGCGAAAGCAGGCAAAAATGGAGACGTATAGCCGAGGATAGGGCTGAGTGGCGACCCATGGGAGAGGCCTATGTCCAGCAGTGGACTAGGATAGGGTGATAATGGTGACGATTTCTCCTATTCACAACACAAAAAAATACTGTGTTCGTGACGATATTATGGTCTCATCATCTGACTCGTAAAATTGCCGTTATTATTATTTGTTATTGTTGAACCAGCCATCTTCCTAATTGTGGCGAGTAACGAGTAGATGAAACATTTCAAAGAAATGAATATCGAAATTTCCTTAAACGCAACCAAGAACGATTTGCTAATGAGGATGCTTGTGACGGTGGTATTATGATCCTCATTAGAGTGCTAATAATGTTCTTTGAATGCATTACATCAGATGTTGTTGTTGACAACGGTATACCGAAAACGAGAGCTTAGGGGCTATTTCTGATATCATTAGTGATATTTTTATATATCCGCGTTATTACTACGAGATATAATATTGTACCAACTTAAGAATTACGAATGACATAATCTGATGAAGTTCTGATTAGCAGCCCACTAAATGTTCCCACTGCTGGGGCTCCAGACCTTCTCTCGTAAGGAGAGAATCGAGACCATAATCCACCAGATGGCCCAGTGCGGGTTGACGGATAACACATGATGTCGAAAGATTACAGGTACCTGTCGAAGTCTTCACGACTTTTTCTATCACCGTTTTGACGTGACAACGTCTTATAAATTGGTTTGCCGGGTGACACTTCAAGAAACTGCGTTACGCTCCGGTCAGGTTATGCGCTCACAACGAGAGCGAGTGAGAGGCACGCGTCCCTTCCACTCGGGCATGGTTAGCCCGCCTAAGAGCGAGAGAGACAGACATAAAAAGTGAAAGGCACGCGTCCCTTCCGTAAAATTATTTTACCACTCAAAGTCGTTGTCACGTAAAACTTTCGCCCGTATACCGACTTTACAGGCAAACAATTTTTTAAGTTAACGGCATTACCCATATGCAAAAAGACAGTGGTTCGCGTGAGACTTAAGCCCGGGGCTCCGGACCGGCAGCCGCCGTTTTCCCGACTAGACCAGCCGTAACTTAAATTAAAATATCTGGTTACTTACAGTCGGAAAAAATCCCCGGTGGTACCACAACTTTATTGCCAATTATTATGCCACTAAGCAGTTATGTGAACAAAACTGTGTTCCGTTTTGAAGCGCAATGTTTACAGAGAAATTACACGTAGGTACATGTACTTGTACATAAATCACTCGGTGACGAGCACAGTGCAGTGCTAGGTACTCTAAGGCACATGTCCTGCTCGTCTCGTCACTCTATAGCTCTATAGTATTGAAAAAAATACGTTTCTGGAGCAAAACTACATCAAAAACCAGCGGAAGATCAGCGCGGGTTGGAAACAATCGGCATTATGCTGAGCTGGGGCCGGATTGTGACAAAAATGTGTAAATGTGGATTATAATTATGTAATGTGACCCAACTCTGAGGCCGGTGTTCGGGATTGAGACTGGCAGTCATATTTATTATCAGATAATCAGTAGTCAGACGAGACAGCGACTGCATAGGTCTTAGTTTTGGACCGTGTCTTCGGAGTGGGGTCGTACAATCATTTTAATATGATTTTAATACTAGATTAAGTTTTTGTCTCAATAAAAAGTTTGTCAAAGTTAAAAACCAATCACTGAAACTAAGTAAAGTTTATGAATACGGCATTTAAATAACGTTAGAGTTATTACACTTATTTTATTTATCGCAGTGCTTGTATCGAGTAAGGGTATCGTTTCATGATATTCATTGATGTTCCAAAGATTTACACTAAGAAGCTTTACTCAACTTATTCGTTTAGGTTGTAGATTGCGTTGCCTAGTTTTTTTTTTCGATGCATACGAACTTGGTGTCTTCAAGAAGAGAATAAATCGGTTTGTTCTCAAATGAAGATCTAATCTCAAAATAACTACAAATATAATTGAATGAATTCAAGACAAATATAAAAAATGTTTTGTATATTATGTATTTTTTTTAGATTGTTTGTCAGTCGAGCAAATGTGGTTCAGTGATCGTGGCGTGGTCAACCATGGTGAAGCGAAAATACACGGGGCGCTCAGGGGCATCATCTTAACATAATTTTTACTTGGACTGCAATTTATTATGCTTTTGTAGCTATTCGAAATAAATATGGTGTTTACTTAATTATATTTCTACTGTATTTACGGGTGTTAAACCCAACATAAAGTTATGTTTGCGCCGATCTTATGTATCTATTTTTATTGCTCTTTTACAAAGCTATATGACAGTCCAAAAAACTATTTCTTATCATCTCTTATCTTATCTCTTACTATTTTATGTGTTTTATCTTTTTTAATGATTCTAATTTTCATGATATATTTCATAAATGTATGTCAACAACAACAGCTGGACATTCCGTCAAAATGTGAATATGGGTTTCTTTTCTTTCAGGTTCACAGTTAGCTGATGAGGTCTTCCTTAACTTGAATCTATGCAAGTAGTACTCTAGAGTATGAGAGTATGTTCATTCCTAGCTAGCAGAGAGACAGCAGTTGGGTTACTTTGGATAGCTGAGATGGCTCAGTCTGTCTAGCGAAGATGCCAGAGTTGGGTCAGTCTGGCTTTAGTGGCTTCACTCTGGCTAACAGTTATTGGAGTTGGGTCAGTTTGGCTAGCTAACAGGCTAAATTTAGTTCGGTTTCGATAGCTAAGAAACTAGAGTTAGATCACTCTATCGACAGCAAACTGACTATTCTTAACTATGATGCTGCATATAATTTTCTCTGCACCAGAAATAAAAACCATTAAATAACTTACTGTGAATACTAGTAGACATGTCACCCAACTGCTGGCTGCCGTCCAGCGTGGGTCGGCTGCCGACGAGACTGCCGTCTGAGAGGTCAGGCGGCGCGCGGTCGCTTTGGCTAGCTGAGAGGCTGGAGTTGCTTCTAGCTGGCGTCGTAGATGACCGCAAACTTGTAACGCTTCCACCAATTTCATCCTGAAATGAGCGGCGGTACACGATCAATCACGTCAAATCAAAAATTAACATTCGTGTAAGAAAAACTCGCAATTTTTTTTTTTTTGAAAATGCCGCTAATAAAAAGTGACAAAAGTACGCGTCCTTGGAACCCCTCTATAATTTTATCCCCATTGCAGTGGAGACGCTGTGCAGTTGGGGCACTGAGGCGCGGGAGCTCGTTAGAGAGTTAGGACAACGCATAAGGGAAAATGGCGGTGACTCCCGCTCCGCCTTGTACTTGGCACAAAGATTGTCCATAGCTATTCAGCGTGGTAATGCTGCCAGCGTAATAGGCATCTTTGTGCCAGGTACCGTTAGGGGAGGGTTATGTGATGAATTTATGATGTTATTTTTAATTGTGTGATTTAGTAGCTTATATCTTTATTTAAACTTTGTCAATTTATTATATAAGCTAAAATTTATTACAAAATATATTTTTTATGAGTATTTGGTATTCTATTTGAACATCATATTTATCTTCAAGACCTCGCGCAAAGCTTGGCAAGTTTGTCCGAAAACGGCCATACTATCTGGAGTTAAAATAGTATACCTACAAATATGTGACTGCGTGTCCGTGATGAAAAACTTCGCAAGCAAACTTACGGGGCATTTTTCTTTTGTGATAAATAGGGCGGCATGACAAACAGGATATGTATCTGATGGTAAGAAACACTTCTGTCTATAACAGCACAGTGTCATTCAGTTATAGGTACATGGTGTCCAAATCAGTACCTAACACTGCACTGCAATCGTCATCCAGTGATATAAGATAATTTATCTAGAGAAATTATAGGACATATGTATCCTATAATTTCTCTGGAAACAACAAACATTTATATCGAGACCCAGTGATGTTTGCACATTACTGCTTTGGCAGTAGAATGATTGTCAAAGTGTGGTACTCCCCAAGCGGAGTGTGCAAAGAGTCCCACTATTACAAAAATCTATTCTAGTATTTACTTAATATTTACGTGAAATTTTGATTACATCGATCAAACTTTTTCGTCCATATTTGCATGTCACCTGACGGCCGTAGAGGTAACGTGAAAAGCGCTGGACAGAGCAACCGAGGCCAATATGGCAGCGTTACTCGTTAAGTTTCTGAAGCTACTTTCTTAAATAGAATAGTTTTCCAAAAAAAATTAGTTAAATGTGTACAATGCAAAAAAAGTTTCACTTTTACCGTGATTTCATAAAACCGCACAATATTTTTTCATGTATTTAGTAATAACAAATCGCATCTAGCAGGATTCAATACCAAATCGGAGAATAATCGCATAGCATTCGAACGGTTTGTTTTTGTACTATGATAGATAGAACACGCTTTACGTTTTTTTTTTTTAACTTTTATAGGTTTACACTTGACCGCCATCTCGCCTGATGTTAAACGATGATGCGGTCTACGATGGAGCGTGTTTACCTAGAAGAAACCGATTCACTCTACGTTCGTTCAGTCATATCAAACTTTGTGATAATTATTGTAGTGGTAATAGTCATTAGGACTCTGCCTGGGGAAGTACCTATCGCACCTTTGTCAGTTATTGTACCAGCATAAACATGTCACTACTCATGTCAGCCCACTAAATGTTCCCAAAGCTCGCATTCTCGGGGCCTTTTCTCGCAAAGAGAGAGACTTTTTTACATAGTAATTATTTATTATAGAGTGACGAGACGAACAGGACACGTACCTGATGGTAAGCAACATGCCAGCCCATAACAGCACAGTGACACGCAGCTATTGAAACATGAAGAGTCCAAATCATTACCTAGCACCGTACAGTGCTCGTCCCCCAGAGATGTTTGTAAGATATGATATTCTTATCTTTATATCTTTAAGCCCTGTAATTTCTCTGGAAACATTGTCCTTCAAACCGGAACACAGTAATGTTTGCATTTTATGGCGGTAGAATAACTGGCATAGGTGTAGTACTTCCTCTGACGAACTCTGCGAAGAGTCCTACCGCTGCTATACTAGGCCATAATCCACCGCGCTAGGCGAGGCGGGTTGGTGGATGACATATGACCTCGAAAGGTTTTAAGTACGCTGGTTTCCTCACGATGTTTTCCTTCACCGTTTTAATTTAGGGGCATTACGCATATGACTTCGAAAAGACAGTGGTGCGCGTGGGATTTGATCTCGATGGCTCCGCATCAGCAGTCGCAATCCCCCGACTACACCAGCTGTAACTTAGTTTTTCTAACGCCACGCGCCAATGTGCGAATTTCTACTGTGCCCCAGTTTGACAGAGAGATAAATAATTATGTCTCCAATCGAGAGCACAGTTCAATGGCGAGCGGTGAATTGGAGTCTTCCTGTTTGAATAGCTGCATGGCGCTGTCTTGCTATGGGCACGCGTGTTGAGAACCATTAGGCGCGTATTTTATCATAGCGTCCCGAGTCCTTTTGTTTCATACAAAGAATATCATTAGTTTCATTTCTGAATTTCACAATAAAGTTGTATGTTCAGAACTATTATGTTTTAAGTTTCTATTATATTGATAAATTCCATATATTATTATAATATGCTTGTAGCAATTAATTTAATTTCAATATTGTTTTATAACTGCTAAATTCAGAAATGTAAAATTATTATTTATACCTTTAAACGACCAATTCTTGTAGTTAAGTATATTTATATGGAATCTGAATCTCGGAAACGGCTCGAATGATTTTCATGAAATTATGTTTTCATTTAATTAAATTACAGGGGGTTTCAGGGACGATAAATCGATCTAGCCAGGTTTTATTTAGAAAAAAGGCAAAAAATTAAAATTAAAAAAAATTAAAAATGCGCGTTTTTAGACAACAAAAAACTGTTACATAAAGATTAGAATGCAATGATAAATTTCGCGACGCCTCGCGACAGTATATTATCTCAGTCGGGAAGATGGGTGGTTGAAATATGGTAGGTCCGCCGGGTTCGAATCCAACCGGCCGCGTTCTTTTTTCAAGTTCATTTTTTTAGAAAATCAATATGTATCTAAGTAACCGAGCAAAGCTCGGTCACCCAGGTACTATTATTTAATTACTCAATTAAAATAGTACTAAAAGTATTACAAATCAAACAAAATATATTTGTGTACTAATAACTAATTTTGTAAACACATTAAACTTATACGTCTACAAAATTTGATTAAAGATAAATTCCCACAACTATACAATTGTGAAATCCGACATCAATATTTGCTACTAGGCTTCTTATCAGTAAAAAAATGATAAATTCTATTTTTCGCTCCCGTTATTTTCACGGGATAAAAGTAGCCTATATTTTATTCCACACTCTATTCTAAATACGTTCCAAGTTCCAATCTGGACCGGTCATTTGTTCCAACGTGATTGAGCAACAAACATTCAAACTTTCACATTTTTTGTACTACCTCTATAAATTAGTGTTTACAATATAGTCAAATTAAAACGCAAAGCGCCGCTTATAACATTTACGTCAGCTGTTCAATATTACGAAGTACTAGTGATCCACTGAGATTAAGAAGAAAGTTAAATTATCTCTGTGTAAGTCGCAACAGTCGCAATGCCACACAAACTATTATCACATTCCAACGCGATATATATATTATTAACATCAAAATATCGCCAACAGGATAGAATATTGCGATAAAACATACTTTATTATCAATGATATACAAAATTTGATGGCTTTAATCGTAAAATACGACTTACGTTAAACTTGTCCAGGGTTTCATTGTCATACTCGCCGTTGTAAGCTTCATTCTCATTAAGTGATTGCATCGACACGGACATGCGAGAACACGTCGATCCTTTCCTTTGCAAGGATTTACTCGTCTGTCTTTTAAAAATTTCTGTCGTGTTTTTCAAGAAACTATCCATCTTTTTTCTGAAAAAAGATGATTTTCTCTCCAAAGGTGATTTGCCTATTGAATGTAGGTCAACCTCTGACTGTGATAAACCTTCCCGTTTTGACAGCATCGTGTGATCCAAAGACAGTTTCCTATCTCTTGTCCTCAGAAGCGGACTCTCTAGCGGCGGTAAAATAGCCGGCGATCCAGCACTAGTTGGTGTACTCACGCTTTCTCTACCCGTATCTTCTAAGCCTTCTGACAAGCTCTTTGATTTGTAAATAACATTTATCTCATCTTTATCCTCTTCAAAATTTTCTTCAGAAACATTAGCTTGAGAATTATCCTCGTTTACACTTTCATTTTCAGACGTTTCATTTAGAGTAGCATTATTTACAATATGGAGGTTAGTGGCGCTCGGTGGCTCAGATAATTCTTGACTTTCGTTGCTGGTGGTGTCTTCAAATAGATCTTCACCATCTCCGTCATGGAAGTCTTTATTTTGCATCACTTTGCTTCCTCTTGGCGCTTTTATTCGCATACTACTATTCATTTTGACAGTTCGTAAGATCTCTCTGATCTTTAAATTTTCCTTCAAGGTCTTCACATCTGCTATAAACGAAGGTGATTTATCTTTATCTACATACTTGTTTGGTTTTTCTTTCTTTGGTTTCTGCTTGGTCCTATCCATATTGCAAAAAAACTAGCACTTCAGAGGATAAATAACACAACACGTATTAGAATCACACAACACTTGAAGCGAAAGATATTAAAAAAAATGTTATCAGCGACTAGCGTTCGTGTTGCACCTGTACAAATCAATTGTAGTGAAGGAAAATTTGCGATAACGATTTATCGGTTGAATACTGTATCGAATAGCAATAATATGAAGCGAGAATTCGAATAGTTATTCGATTTACGATGATCCGTTCTTTTGTTGGAGCAATGACATATTTACTCGCTGGTGTTTCATTGTGTGATAAGGTTAGAGCCTTGTAGAGCGGAGGCGACGTCACAAAACAAACATATTGCGGAACGTGGCTCAGTTATGGTCGATTACGAAGTCTTGGTCATATCAAAGTGTATCAGACGGGTGAGATAGTCGCTGATAGCGTTATCTCATTATACTTACGTACTTGCCTAGTTATAATATCGTCCTTACCTAGTTAATGACAGGTAGCAAGCAAAGTAAACGCAGCGTCATGTGAACCTTATACCTAAAATATATAAAACCCTTTTCGTGTCTTAGTGTACGAATATTTCCTCTCAAAATAAAAATAATATTTAAATGTATTGAGTGATGGGACGAACTGGACATGTATCTGATAAGCAACACGCCAGTCCATAGCAACAATGTAACGCAGCTATCATCATCATCAGCACAGCAAAGGACGAATCCTTTGCTGTGCTGGTCCACTTTCATAATACGCCACTCAGCCCGATCCTCGGGCTTACGTCTCCAATGCAGCTATAGGTACATGCAGATATCAAATCATTACATAGCACTGCACTGCGCTTGTCATCCTGAGATATAAGACAACATGTCTTGTATTTTTTCTGTAAACATTGCACATTGTTTTTTTATTATACAGTTCGAACGCATTGCTGCTCGATGGCAGAATGACTTGCAGAGGTATCATACTAACATGTATGACTAGTAGCATTGGTCCGCGTAGAGTTTAAATAGTAATGAGTAACTCAATTAGTATTCTGGATGGAAAATAGTCTAGTTAGCTAGTCTTAGTTTTTTTCTAGACTATTACGAGTATCTATTTGAGCTTTAGAATTTCAGCCCGATCGAGCAATATCGATCTAAGCGTATAATCCTCCAAATTATCCCCCATAAAATATGAATTAGAAACGTTTTATGATTTTTTACATCGATAGTAAGTAATAGGTTTGTTCTTGACCGCGATATCGCTTGATATATTTTATATCTCAGTATGCAGTTACGTAGAAGATAAACACACAAATACATTGGTATAATAAATAAATTGTTATGGCAGGCGTTAGTAATAAGGGTTTTTGGATGTGTGAAATTTTATGATTTCGCGTCACCGACATACATACCTAGTAGGAGTAGACAATACGAGCAGGACATGTGCCTGATGGTAAGAAACATGCCGGTAATTTCATGCTTCTACAATTCAGTTACCATTTGATTTTTAATTTATAAATTAAACATTAAGTAAAAACCATATTGTATAAAGTTTGGAGCGTTATAATTAAAAACCTATACGTTGTACAATAAAAGCTTCAGATAAAACAGGTGACAAATATTGTTACTACAATAATGATATCAACAATTTTAACGTACGATGCGCGGTTCGCGAGATATTCAATAAAAAGTGTTTCCCAAGATGGCGGCTGAAGCGGCCTCCCGCCGCGCCAACTTGGATTCACATTCAGTGGACACCCTTGAACGTATTCAAAAAAAAAATATACCAGGTCCCGTATATTGCATTACAAACCTACTTTATTTGCTGTGGCGCTTGGACTATTCACCGTGTCGCTAATACGTTGAATGAAAGAGTTTTGACAGCGAAACACAGGAGAGTTTATGTTTGTTTTTATAAATATTGTTAAATGTTTCTAACACGACACCATTAAGCCCCAAACTAAGCAAAGCTTGTGTAATAGAAGCAAGGTAGCTGATATAAAAGATTTCATCTATATTTATCTCTATATATAAAAATGTTATGTTGGTTTGTGTACGCTTCAAAAACTCAAAAAGTTCTGCACCGATCGAGCTGCAATTTTAGAATGATATATAATCCGCATCAAGGATTGTTTTTATCTAATTTTTGCATCACAATGTGCTATTAGTATTATATAACTGAAGAGTTTGTTTGTGTGTTTGAACGTGCTAATTTCAGAAGCCACTGGTTGGAATTGAAATATTCTTTGTTTGTTAAATATCTCTGTTATCGAGGAAGGCTATAAGGTTATATAACATCAACTTCTATGCATGAATGAAGATGTGACAAAAACGGGAAAAATCCTTTTTGACAGCTTCCGTTGCGTGCGCTGTCACAACGGAAGTTAGGTACGCAAAAATACTCGTTTAATACTCGTATATAGTTCTAAGAAAAGTCCGGGTCAGGATCTGTCTATCACATTCACCGTTGCCTTCTCGAGCACTCCTATAATGACGTCAAGGAGTTGCTACAGTTACAACTGTAACTACATATTTTCATACCTATTTGAATTGTGAAAAATTTAACATTGTGTAGGAAAGTTTTTAAGCTTTAGGTAGGTACTAATGCTTTCCTTTGCTAGCTTTGTTTCAGACATGTTTATTTTTTCATGGAAATACTTGAAGTGTGAATGGGGCTTACCAATAAATATGCATGCCTTTTAAGGATGAGTCATCGTAACCCTTTTAAGCTAATAAAATAGTGCTTATTACTCGTATTAAGTTACGGCTGGACTAGTCGGGAGAACGGCGCCTGCCGATCCGGAGACCCCGGGTTAAAACCACACACGCACCGCTGTCTTTACGAAGTCATGTGCGTAATGCCGCTAACTTAAAACGGTAAAGGAAAATATCGTGAGGAAACCGACATGCAACTAGAACCTTTCGAAGTTATGTGTCATTCACCAACCCGCACTGGCGTGCGGGTGGTTTCAACAACCCCAGCGTGGTGGCCTTAACTCTCTCCTTGCGAGAGAAGGCCCGAGTCCCAGCAGTGGGAACATTTAATGGGCTGTTGATGATGATGATGAGTGTATTATTTGCGAAGGTATTTTTGTAAGCACGATGTTAATACTGACCTGAATAAATGCAATATTTATCACAAGTATACAATTTCGGAGGCCACTAGTTCACTTCCCGTCTCCGCTGGAGAGCTTGGGGCATCGCACGTTTAGGGCCGTCCGGCGCCCCACCGAGAGATAGGCCTTCTTCTTCTTATAGAGAGAAGACGCGTTGATGATTTCCGGCGCATCTCTGTAGCTAAATGCAGAGATTCTGACGCCCCCGTGGTGTACGCCAGCACGGACAATGGCAATGGCAGGGTCGCGCTCAGTTCGAAGAGGAGTCCCTCGGCGCTGCCGTATTTTAGTAGGGGCACCAAGTCCGTCTGTGATGTCGAGACCGATAAACCCCGCTATGTCGCTGCATGGCCACCCCTAAATTCATTTCCCCCGAATAAATAAAAGACACACACAAAAACAAATTATGTACTTTTTAAAAATGCACATACAACACGCATATGTAGAGACACTACTCTAGGTGTGCTTTCCGACATAACTCGACTTATTTATCTATAGTTCCATTCTTAATGAACGTAGCGTGATGTACTTACCTAAACTAGCATTTTGAAGAAATGTAGTATATTTTACTAGGAGGGTTTCCTCAAATTGACGCAGGTGAAACCGCGGGGCAAAGCTAGTCCTTTATGAAGATCCTACAAATGTGATTAATTAATTGTATCTAACAGTGTAGAGAGTTCATCATCATACTAATATAATAAATTCGAAAGTTTGGATGTCGAAATGTTTGCAATTCAATCACGTTGAAACGTCTAAACGATTGAAATATCGAACACAGATTATCTAGAATAACATTTATGCTACTTTTTTCTAGGAAAAATAAATAAACTGATAACAGAACCAAAAAGTGTCTGTATACCATCCACGTTGGGGACTAGTGAGACCAAATTTTGTGTCATAGCTGGCTCCGCAGTTTATGTGGTGGGTCTCAAACTAGGCTGCGCTTGTATTTTGAGCACCCGAGAGTACAGTTTATTGCAGTACACTTAGCGCTGATCGGGTTACAAGGATTTTTCATGACTTGATAATATCACAGTATAAACAAATACTTAATAATAACTAATACTATGATTTACCCAGTCCAAATATTTGTGTGATGAATTCAAATGTTTGCACTGTGTCTGGTTGTTTCTATTTATAATATGTATGTATTTAAAACTATATAAGTATTATATCAGCTATCTGGCCGCCATAGTTCAAGCTTTGCTTAGTTTGGGGTCAGATGGTGTTGTGTGTGAATTGTCCACCAATATTTATCTATTTATTTATTTAGTAGACTGTGATAATGTTATGTAGTATATAATAATAAAACTAATTGATTTAAGGACAACAAATTACATTTACATAATTAAATGAATAGTAATTTAACATTTCATAACATTCTGACATTTGGACTTGATACACGGACAGGTATCAAGTAAAATTATCAGAATTAAATTACTAAAATCAAATCAAGATCAATTTTAAGCGAAACAAAAATTTAACTACAATTTAATTAAAATTAAACCAACATCAATTTAAAATCAAAACAAAAGTTGTAAGTTATTATTAAGCGGTTATTCATTTGTCGGAACAGCAAGCCAGTCGTCGTTGTAAACGTCGGGAATAATCCACTCAGGCAACGCATTTCACCCTATTATTTGGGAACTGCGTTTAAAAACATAAATCTGAGTCTACTGACTGATGACTGTTTTGCCATACTATGATTGTCAATAGGCAACACCTAATCCTAAAAAAAATTTGCCCGTCAGTTACTTTGCATGTTTTGCATTATATATAATTATATTTGACTTAAGTATATTGAAGACGATTTTTTTCTTTTGTTTCATAAACAAAAAATGACGAAGATAGCGCGCTTAAAAACTTCGAGTCATGTCACTTGGGGGTACGATGTTTGCCCACAAGTGGCCTCACAACCATTCTAGAAATTTGATGATGATCTTTGCCGATTTTGATAAAACAAAAAATACAACTCCTATATTTTTTCATGATTTCCCGCCGGACTACTTAGAGTGAAATTTTTTTGACCCAGTCCACATCCCTATTATCTACAAAAATATGGCAAGATCATCACGTCACTCCATACTTAAATAGGGAATACAGTCAGTTACTGAACCCTTTCAAAAGAAGGGTGTCTTCTTGCTTGCCCCTTTTTGGACGAATTATTTTTTCTATTATTCAATGTTAGAGGATTCCGAGAAAACAAAAAACTTTCAAAATTAAGCCTATTAACATCAACCTTGGAAGAATGAAATAAGAGATATTCTCACAAGGAAATTCGTGTTGTCAGGTATGAGTACCACCCACGGCAGCGGTACACAATAAACAAGCTTTCATAATTCTTATAACATCACAATAAACGTCTGAAAACAAACAATTCTTTGAATTCGAGAACGTTTCACACTTAAACAAGTACGTGTCTACAATTCAGGAAAACTTTTGTATTAATATTACAAAATGAGAGGGCTCATTTAAATGTTTATTTATATATCTGAGGTAGTCGAGAGAATTACTGTGATGTTTGTTTTTGTCTGGGTGTTTCTTTGTTTCATAAGTATGTATTTAATATTATTTATGTATTAGATAAAGGGAGTGGGCAAGCGTGGGCGAAGGGGACCCTCGCCTACGGCCTTCAACAATGGGCAGGGCCTTTACATTCTATGCCATCATACCTGAAATTCCCATTAAATTTTAAAATAAATTAAAATATTGGACACACTCGTCACTTTCCAGAACCTGAAATAATATGAAAGCATGAATTCTAATGTTACCTCCTAGTACTAAATCAGTTCCTGTGATTTACAATACATCCATAGTCACACACATATACATAGATAGGTTTCTATTAAAACATTCTGATAAAGAACAAAGATGCGTATTCGCCACAATGATTTCATTAATTACGAAAATTTGAGAAATTAATGAAAAAAAGAACTGTCGGAATCAAACCCTCAACCCACGGTTCAGCAGACCCACTATAGACTAAGCCATAGGGACAATATATAGCCAAATGCCGTCTAGAATGCACAACCAAATAATAATATCTGTATAAAAAATATTTAAAAAGATGAAGAGATTTTTTGTTTCGTTAATGTCACGAACTACTAGACAGATGTCAAAAATTCTTTCACCGTTGGATAATGGTTGGATATGTTTGTGATCCGTGAGTGACATGTGCCTGATGGTAAGCAACATGTCTGCCACATAACAGCACACTGACACGCAGCTATTGGAACATGAAGCGTCCAAATCATTACCTAGCACTGCACTGCGCTAGTCACCCAGAGATTTAAGATATTATATCTATAAGCCTATTCTCTGGAACCATTGCCCTTCAAACCGGATCACAAAGACGCTTGCACTTTACTGGTTGGCGGTAGAATAACTGGCAAAGGAGTGGTACTTCACAAGGCGGTACCTACCACTACTAACCAATCTTAATCTCATCCCACGACCGTATAATCCGCAAAGTTCAAACACAGATCAAATGTGACCCCCTACTTTCTTCTGGGGCGTTAGGGGAAAATGATGAGAGAAAATTAAATTTTTACGATGCGCGAACAAACCGACATGAAAAACCAACACCTAGTAATATTGCAAAACCATCTTCAGGTTAATAATTCTTGCGTTGAAAATATTATTATCAATGGTTGAAGACTTAGACTAATGGTTGAAACTTAGACTTTCTCTTCAAGTACCTACATATCGTGTATATCAACAATAATAATGCTTCTCAAATTATTTGTAAACATATTTCAAATGGAACCGGATCATTTATCATAATTTTAAGGAATGTAATAATCAATATATCAAAGGTTTAGTTTCAAAGGAACAATATTAATTTTCAATGTCACTATGGAAAACAAAGATCAAGTATAGTTTTGTTTCGAAATCAAAATTCTCTTATCTTATACCTTTAAACGAGCAATTCTTGTATACGAGCATACCCAATATACCTATAAAAATGTTACATAAAATCTGAATCTCGGAAACGACTCGCACGATTTTGATGAAATTATGTACGCAGGGGACGATAAATCAAACTAGGTTTCATTAAAAAAAATGCATTTTATGCGCGTTTTTAGACAATGAAAAACTGTTACAATTCGACGGTAAATATCACAACGTTGCGCGATAGTACAATAGCTCAGGCGGGAAGTTGAGTCATGAAATAGTAGACCTGAGTTCGAATCCAGACGGCTCCTCTATTTTTTCAAGTTCCTTCTTTTTTTTGAGCAAATTTATTGGGAGACTTTTATCTTTGATATCTAAGTATACTCTGTGTTTAAACCGAGCAAAGCTCGGGCACCCAGGTGCTATGATTTAAATTCCAATTTTCGGTATAGGAAATGAATATTGGTTGCATTAGTTATTTGTTTTACTCACAGTTTGATATTACTGCGGTTTTATTTCCATTGTCTATCAAATAGTCAACATTAATTTTGGCCAGGAAATTGTTATGACGATTGCTTAATGTACGCAAGTACAGCTCTAGTTATTTTGGTGGGTAAATAAGAACGAATTTAATATTTGCAACGTGCTGGTTGGTAATATATGGTTAATTTTGGATTTATGGCATTTTTTTTTTGCCAGCTTATTCCTTTTCGTTAGCCCGTTACGTTACGTGAGCTAAAAACTGTTTTTTTTAAGAGTAGTTATTTAACGTATAAAAACATAATTATTATTTAATATTGATTTATTGAATGCGTAAACATACACTTTTTTTATTAACTTTCCCCCTGTGTTGTTATCCTCGGATTACCTGAAGTAATAGTTTAGATTTTACCTATAAGGGTAAATTTTTTACAAACGTGTAATGTCATATTTATTTATACGTAATCAAAACCTAAACAATGAGGAACAAACTTGTAGCTTCAAAAATGACGAAATTCCGATACAAACTTTAATTATTTTTGACGTGACAACGTCTTATAAATTGGTTTGCCGGGTGACACTTCAAGAAACTGCGTTACGCTCCGCTCACGTTATGCGCTCACAACGAGAGCGAGTGAGAGGCACGCGTCCCTTCCACTCGGGCATGGTTAGCCCGCCTAAGAGCGAGAGAGACAGACATAAAAAGTGAAAGGCACGCGTCCCTTCCGTAAAATTATTTTACCACTCAAAAGAAGTTGTCACGTAAAACTTTCGCCCGTATACCGACTTTACAGGCAACCAATTTTTTTCATTACATTACAGCCGTTTTTCGCATTAAAAAGGTGTCTATTTTCTTTTTCATGTTATGCACTATCATAATAAAAAAATGGTTGTCTGTAAAGTCGGTTGGCTTACGGACGATAGTTAAACGTGACAACGTCATAAAAAAACCTTGATAGAAGCGGCGCAAGCGTACACTGAGCGTAACGGGACAATAAGTGTATTGGGACACTTTTTTCGTGCATGCATTCGGCGTTAATCGATTTATTAGACGTTGTCACGTCATGATTTAGGCCCGAAAGAGATAGACAAGAGTTGTGAATAAGAAACTTATATTTTAGTGTAGTCTGGGTAAAAGATACTATTGAACGCATGTGTTGCATGTTTCTCGCTTTATTTTTCCTCGGTAGAGGTCTATCGAAGTTTTTGATATTTTGTTTCCCATCGATATGTGTAGGTATCTTAAAGTCGGTTACAAATCAAAATCATTGCAAAAGTTGTTTTTCGAATTACAAAAGTCAAAGGAACTTTACAAGACATCGATCATTGTATTTTGTTAAAAATAATTTTGTGTCTACTTTGAAATAAGTTTATTTTTGATCATAAATCGTCAACTCCCTCCTACAAAATTTCTACATAAGTCAGGTTTGGAATTTGAAAGATTTATATCAAAACTAGCGGCACCCCGCTGTTTTTCCCGGATAGTTAACGTTATTTTCCCGAGTTATAAAGTATTCTATGTGTTTTTTCAGTCTGTCGTTTAGCTGTGTTTTAAATTTTAAGTTGATCCGTTGAGACATCATCACGTGATTGGGCAACAAACATTCGAACATCTAAACATGCAAACGTTGACATATATTTAATATTAGTAGAACTAGCTGCGCCCCGCGGTTTACCTAAATTATTTAATGTCATATTTTATATTGTTATCAAACAAAAGTTACTCCATATGATACCCGCTATCTACCAGTATACTATTTCAGAATTTCAAAAAAGGCGGACAAAAATACTTAGTAAAAATATTTTTTCATGTAAGTGAGAAGTAAATGTATTGTATCGTACATATTGAAATTCGTATTTGCCGCCTATGCGTTTGTCTTCGAAATCTGCCATTCACAAGCGCCGTTAAGAACGACGTCAGCAGGCTTCAAAGATTCATTCAACGTTCTTGCTTCGATAAAAACCTAACGGGTCGATATAAAAATTGTTAATTCATCATCGTGTGAAATACATATATTGTGTTAGAAAACCATCAAAAGGGACCATCAGAGGAGGCTGCGCAGCCACGAGCACACAGAAGAAGCTAAAGGTAAGCCTGTTGTGTATTGTGATACTTAATTCGAACAAACGTATTGGGGTCATTTTCAATTTCAACCACCGTATAAATTTTCGTATCCCAATTTCTCCCCAATGGGGCGATAACGCTCCATTTTATGGTGCCGAAACCCGGGAATTGAAAACCAAAATTCAATTCAAAATACGTATTCTTCATCTGAGCTGCGTACCTATAATCTGAATTCGAAATCGTAAAATTTCTTTCTCGTTCAGAATTGTTGTTTTGTCCGTTTTAGTATTTGTAAATTACCGTTTTATTATTCAGTACATCTCATAAAACGTGTTATTATCATCACAACAATTATCAGGCTAAATATTCTTATGTTATTTACCTAAAAGTCGAAATCGTAGAAATTTTCCATTCCAAAGTCATATCGCAATAATTCGTAGTAAGTAGGTAGATTAAGGTAACTTCTCGTCTTTTACTCAATCGTAACCGTAACCGACCTACCAACCTACCATCATTTTAGAAAATTCGTTCTTTTCTATACAAACTTCACACGAAACATGTAAACATTCATTCCCATTGTTCCATTATCAGTTTAGTGATGTTCATCGGTTCAAATTAATTTTGTCGATAAAATTTATTCGAATAAAAGTTTATTAATATCGTTTAGTATTTACGTTCTGTATCACTTGCTTCATTAAGATGGCTTTGTCTAGATCTTTATCTAAAGAAAATACTAGTCTTACGTCAACGGATTTGCCTGCTTTACGTCGTAAGCGTACTGTTGCCTTTAACCGACTGCGAAAGGTGTTGGAGATTGCCGTGTCTGCTCAAAAGGATGCTTCTCGCTTAGGAGAATTTCTTGTTTATCATTCAGCTCTGAAAAGACATGTCGATTTTTTTGAGCAATCGCATTTTGACATATTAAGTATAGTAAGTGAGACCGATGCTGAGAAGGAAGATATTATTAGGTCAGACTTTGACAAAATTTATTATCAAGTGCTTACTATACATCAAATGTTAGTAGATACGCCTACAGCAGGTCCTTCATCAAGGCATTCCAATCTAGGGGTTAAACTACCGAAATTAGATCTTCCGAAATTCTCAGGCAACATAAAGGAGTGGTCGATGTTTTACGACGCGTTCAACTCGCTCATTCATTTGAATGAATCTCTATCGGACTCGGACCGGATGCAGTACCTCCGGGCGAGTTTATTCGAGGACGCGTTGGGACTTATTCGCACTTTTCCGATTCAAGGCGCTTACTATCAAGAAGCTTATCAAACGTTGATAAATCGTTATCGTGACAAACGCGAGCTAGCGTTCACATGTTGGCGTGAAATGCTCAACATCTCACTGAAAATGAATTCACCAACCGAATTCAGACGCGTACTCGACCTGTTTAATGAAAACCTACTTATTCTAAAGAGTCTTAAGTTACCGACCGACAAATGGGATTTCATTCTATGTTACCATTTGTTGTCTAAGTTGGACTCTAAAACTAGGTGTGCTTTTGAGAATGCTCATTCGTCTTCGGAACTACCAGATTATTCTGTTCTTAAACAGTTTCTCGAGTCGCAATGTGAGGCGCTCGTACGTGATACTCATTTTTCAAGTAACCGTGAACTTCAACCATCTGCTAGTAGTAGTAATAAAAATGTTTACAAGTCAACATTCAGTAGTAACAATAAGAAGGCTACCTCTTCGTTGCTAACGAACTCTGAGAAAACTACTGTTCAACCTGAACAAACAAAATCGACTCAACCGCACGTCAGGTAAATACAGCTACTGCGCCGGCAATGACTTCGAGTAAGTGTTCTTTCTGTTCTGACTCTCACTCTATAGCCCATTGTAAAGTATTTGCTGCAAAACCGGTTCAAGAACGACACGCCATCGCTAAACAAAACCGCTGGTGTTTCAACTGCCTGAGAGCATCGCACGTTCTTCGAGATTGCCGTTCGGTTTTCAGCTGTTCTAAATGTGGTCAGAAACATCACACTTTGCTCCATCAAGATAACATTAACTCATCCGAAAAACATGATGAAGCCGGTCGATCAGTACGCGCTTTAACAAACACAGGTGAAAACTCAGTAGTTCTTCTATCAACTGCAGTTATACAAATTCGTGATTCGACGGGTAACTACCAGTCTCTCCGTGCCATCATCGATACTGGTAGTCAGGCTCATTTCATTTCAGAACGTGCAGTTACTCAACTTGGACTCAAAGAAAGGTGTCTCCACGCCATATTCGTGGTGTGGGACAATCGTCAACTTCCATTTCAGGGGCTGTTCAGATCCAGATAGGTATTAACGGTCAAGTGGCATTTAATTTAAATGCATTGACTATACCTAACATTTGCGGTAATATGCCGAGTATACCACTCAACAAATCCTCTTGGCTTCATATTCAAGGTCTCAATTTCGCTGATCCAGATTGGGACACACCGGCTCCGATCGATGTTCTCTTAGGTGCAGAGATCTTCTCTTCATTAATTCTACCCGGAAGTGTGAATGGAGGACCAAAGCAACCATCTGCGTTGAATTCTGTGTTCGGCTGGCTTCTTATCGGAAGTGTAGGCGATAACCAAGCAGATATCAACATTAATTCGTTTTCGTATCGGATGACCAACTTTTCAGGAAGTTAAGAGTTCTGGGAATTAGATTCTCTTCCCAGTGTTACAAGGTTGACAGGCGCTGAACAACAATGTGAAAAAATATATCGTGATACTACCACTCGGGACCAATCTGGAAGGTATTCTGTTGCCTTGCCGTTTAAAGACGAGGTTTTACCATTATTTCCAAGTTCTAGAGGCAGCTCTTCGTCGTTTTCATTCTTTAGAGCGGAAACTTACTTCGAACTCTGGCCTATACGAACAATATTCCGATTTTATGGCAGAGTACCTTGAGTTAGGCCATATGAAACCCGTGCCCGCCAATGAAGTAGGCTTAGGGAAGTATTATATTCCACACCATTGTGTTCTTCGTCCTGACAGTGCTAGTACAAAACTGCGTGTCGTCTTCGACGCATCGAATCGTGACGTCATTACTGGCGTATCGTTAAACGAAACTTTACTAATTGGACCAAAGTTACAAACTAACATTTTGGAACTTCTTCTGAGGTTTCGTACTCATTCTGTAGTGTTCTCCGCTGATGTGTGCAAAATGTATCGGCAAATTCTCATCAATGAAGAACATCGCGATTATCAAAGAATCTTCTGGAGATTCCATCCATCCCAACCCATTATGGAATATCAATTGAATACTGTTACGTATGGTGTTTCGTCGGCTCCATTCTTGGCCTGTCGTACCATAATTCAACTCGCTGATGATGAAGGTGATAATTTACCTCTCGGCAAAGCTATCCTGGAGCGCGATGTGTTCGTTGACGATGTGGTTACTGGTAGTTCAGATCTCGAGCAGGCGATGCGTATAAAAGCCGAGCTTATTGAGCTGCTAAAGCATGGTGGCATGGAGCTGCGTAAATGGGCAACCAATGTTCCTTCTCTCCTTGCAGATCTGCCTCCAGAAAGTTGTCTTAGCGAAAATGTCTCGATGGATGTTGAGAAATCAGATGTTTTGAAGGTTTTAGGGCTGAAGTGGGATCCTCGTACCGACCACTTCTTATTCGAAGTCACGCCACTCGATCGTGTTTGTACGAAACGTAATATTCTAAGTGAGCTTGCGAGTATACGACCCGATCAGTTTCTCTCACCTCTGACGGTTTATGCAAAATATTTAGTACAACGTTTATGGGTTTTGGGTATAGCATGGGATGACGAACCTCCAGAAGACATCAAGGAGCAGTGGAAACGCTATGTATTAGAGCTTCCGCTTATCAAAAATATAAAAATTCCTAGACATCTAGCTCCACCTCAAATCAAATCGTGTGAACTCCACGGATTTGCTGATAGCAACATGCGTGGATTCGGAGCTGTGGTGTATATTCGTATTCGTGACCTGCAGGATAATGTCAAGGTCTTCTTCGTTATGTCAAAAGCAAGAGTAGCCCCTATCAAGGTGGTATCTCTACCAAGGCTTGAGCTTTGCGCTGCCGTCTTAACGGCAGACGTGCTTAAATTCGTGATTGAAACTTATAAATTTCTTAATGTTTCTGAGGTGTATGCGTGGTCGGATTCAACAGTTACACTTGCATGGATCCGATCACCACCGTCTCGATGGAAAACGTTCGTGGCAAATCGAGTTAGTCATATTCAAGATGCGATTCCAGGTGCACGTTGGTTGAAAGTTCCTACGATGGATAATCCGGCAGATATTCCTTCGAGAGGTCAAACACCAGCCGAGCTTGTCAACAATTCGTTATGGTGGGCGGGGCCAAATTGGCTCTCTGAAGATCAACAGTGCTGGCCTTGTTCCATTCCAGATCCTTCAGAGGAAGAACTTCGTGCTGAAGAAAAGGTGCAAGTGCTTCTTACAAATGAAGAAACACCTCATCCGATTGATGACTTACTCACTCGATTTTCGTCAATTCGTAAAGTTCAACGTATTGTTGCTTTATGTCTTCGTTTCAGACATAATAATCGTTTTAAACTCTGCCAAGATTCTGATCATAATCTAACTCGAGCTTTGTTAGTTATCGTAAAACGTACTCAATTTCTTCATTTCCAGGATGATATCCAGCGTGTTAGGGATGGCAAAGTTCTTTCAAAACCGATGCGAAAACTCAATCCGTTCATTGATAATACAGGAGTTTTTCAGTAGGTGGTAGATTGTCCAGATCGGGCTTAGAGTATACTCAAAGACATCCGGCTCTGCTCCTAGACAGGCTTCGTTGACCTACAAAATCATTGACGCTATCCATCGTGAAAATTGTCATCCTGGAATCAATACTACTCATTATTTGGTTGCCCAACAATTTTGGATTTTGTCAGCTAAACGTGCCATTCGACACCAAGTGTCAAACTGTGTTAAGTGTTTTAAGACGAAACCCACTTCTCTCGAACCATTCATGAGTGATTTACCGGCTGTTCGTGTCAATCAAGCTAAACCGTTTAGTGTTGTTGGTGTAGATTACGCAGGACCGTTTCGCGTGAAATCAGGCAAACACCGTGGTGCTAAGATAACTAAGGCATATCTTGTTCTGTTTATTTGTCTGACTACCAAATGTGTACATCTTGACGTTGCATCAGACATGACAAGTGAAGCATTTATTGCAGCACTGCGCCGCTTTGTTGGTCGTCGTGGTCGCGTTAACCTAATCTACTCTGATCGTGGAACAAATTTTGTAGGTGCAGAACGAGAATTGGCCGTTTATATGCAAAATGCGGCTCGTAATGAGCAAATCGAGTTCAAAAGGAACCCACCCGCTAGCGCACACTGGGGCGGGGTATGGGAAGTTCAAGTCAAAGCAGTAAAATCACTTCTTTATCGTGTTATTGGCAGCCAATCGTTAACGTTCGAAGAACTCTTCACGTTATTCGTACAGATCGAATCTGTGTTAAATTCAAGACCACTTTACGCATTGAGTTCAGATCCAAATGACTATACGGTGCTAACTCCTGGTCATTTCTTAACGTTAGAACCTCTAACGGCTGTGCCTGATCAAGATCTAACACCAATTAACATAACGCGACTTAAAAGATGGCAACTTATCCAACGCTTTCAGCAAGATTTTTGGAAGCGATGGAAAAACGAATATCTTCAATCGCTTACTCAACGTGCTAAATGGACAAAACATTCGAAACCTTTAGATATCGGGTCCGTTGTCATAATCAAATCTGAAACTGCTCCGTTGCATTGGCCCTTAGCTCGCGTAGAAAAACTACACGCAAGCCCAGATGGAGTTATACGTGTCGCTACTCTGCGACTTCCCAACGGGTCTTTCCATACGCGACCCTTGGTAAAGATTTGTCCTTTACCATCTCAAACCGACTAAATCGTAAAATTAATTTCTTATTTCATTTTAGCATTAAGTTATTATTCGCATAAAGTAATTATTCGTAATATTGTTCGATAACCTTTTCCCATCACTAGCTTCAATAAAAGTTAGGTTCATTCGCGTATCCATATTGTTCATTCTTTATGGCTTCATCGATCATTCTTGAACCCAATTGAACTGTATTCCATTTCAATGTGGGTATTTCGAAAATGTTTTTTATTTTATCCGAAAATACGCCTTTCGTGTATTTTGGTGGGCGGTAATGTATCGTACATATTGAAATTCGTATTTGCCGCCTATGCGTTTGTCTTCGAAATCTGCCATTCACAAGCGCCGTTAAGAACGACGTCAGCAGGCTTCAAAGATTCATTCAACGTTCTTGCTTCGATAAAAACCTAACGGGTCGATATAAAATTGTTAATTCATCATCGTGTGAAATACATATATTGTGTTGAAAACCATCAAAGGGACCATCAGAGGAGGCTGCGCAGCCACGAGCACACAGAAGAAGCTAAAGGTAAGCCTGTTGTGTATTGTGATACTTAATTCGAACAAACGTATTGGGGTCATTTTCGAATTTCAACCACCGTATAAATTTTCGTATCCCAATTTCTCCCCAATGGGGCGATAACGCTCCATGTATACTTACTCAAATACGATTTCATAAATAAAACCTGCTAACATGGATTAATAAACAGTTAAATTGATTTAAATGGTATTAGACATTTATTTTCTCAAAAACTATATGCATTGACAGATATGTAAGTAGATAAAAAGTCGTGACTGAAAATGGACAGTCAGAGTATAGAAATAGAGACGCTATTTCTTCTCCCCGGGCACGTCGAACTCGCTGACCTGCGCGTCCACCAGCTGCTTGCTTCGCAGCTTCACGATGGCGTGACTCGGCACGTTCGGATCTTCCATTTCAAACTCGATCAGTCCTGACAGACCAAAAACACGATTATTGTTTTTATAGTATAGATAGAGTAACTAGACAAGCAAGACACGCCCCTGATGGTAAGCAACGCGCCTGCTCTTAACAGCACAGTGACACGCAGCTATTGTAACACGAAGAGTCCAAATCACTACCTAGCACTGCACTGCCCTTGTCATACAAAGATATCAGATGCTTTTATCTCTATGCTCTGTGATTGCTTTGAAAACATTGCCCTTCAAACTAGAACATACAGATGGTTGTACAATGCTGCTTTGCAATAGAATGAAAAATAAATATTGATGGGCATCTCCCACACAACACGAACTAGCGCCAAACTAAGCAAAGCAAAGAATAACTGCCAAAGATGTGGTATTCCCCAATCGGACTCTGCAAACAGTCTTACCACTAAAAGAGTCCTACTTTAATGACTACGGCAGTTTTTATTTAGCGTTTAATCCCAGGCATTTAGTCCTACTTTTACGAGTATTTATAGTTGATGTTCCAAAGAAGAAAGAAGAAATAAGGACAGTTATGAAAGAAACGCGAAGGTTTGACTATCTACATATTTATATATATATACTAGATGTCCACCCCGGCGTTGCCCGTGGAACATCATATAGCACTCGTCGGGATCCCGTACATATCCAACGGTGAAAGAATGACTAAAATCGGTTCACTCATTCCTGAGAACATCGCTTTCAAACAATAAAACCTCTTCAACTACCTGCTACGCCACCTGTCGGAAATTGGTCGTACTAACTCAGATTTAAAAACAAATTTGATTAGCAAAGGTTTATATTCAATGACGCAATCTTAGACACATGCTGTCATGTCAAAGCACGGTACGAAAACTCTCAAAAAGGAATCTGTTTCCCGTTTTTGTTACATTCTTGATTCATGCTCCGCTGCTATTGGTAGTAGCGATGTTATACAGCCTATATATAGCCTTCCTCGATAAATGGACTATTCAATAGAAAAATAATCTTTCAATTCGGAACAGTACTTCCCGAGATCCTAGCGTTCAAACAAACAAACAAACTCTTCAGCTTTATAATATTAGTATAGATATGAAAATGAACCCCTATTTTTACCCGATTTTGCGATGCAAAGGAGTGGTAATGTTTTTTTAGTAAAGAAATAACCTGAGAACGACTTTACCGATTTCAATCATACATTGTAGTGGAAGGACTCTTGGCAGAGTCCGCCTGGGGAAGTACCACACCTTTGCCAGTTATTCTACCGACAAGCAATAATGTGCTAACTCTCTGGGTGTTTCTATGTATAATAAGTATGTATTTAAAACTATATAAGTATTATATCAGCTATCTGGCCGCCATAGTACAAGCTTTGCTTAGTTTGGGGTCAGATGGTGTTGTGTGTGAATTGTCCACCAATATTTATATATATTTATTTATTTATTACTGTAATCCGGTTGGAAAGGCAATGTTTCCAGAGAAATTACGGGGCTTAGAGATACAACATCTTAGATCTCTGGGTGACGAGCGCAGTGCAGTGCTAGGTGATGATTTGGATTCTTAATGTTCCAATACTGCGTGTCACTTTGCTGTTATGTGTCAGGCATGTTGCTTACCATCAGGCACATGTCATGCTCGTCTCGTCAGCGTTTATTTAAAAAAAAATCGTATATTTAATTTCGTTTTCTAATACTTTGTAAAAGGTTATTTTAGCAAAATTAAAAAAAATGAGCAGAAACTTAAAAAAAATAATAGGAAACGTAATTATTAAGATTGTTTACAAATTTTGTAAACAATATTTACGGAACATTAACTTTCCTTTACTATCAAACAACTAACTGTTAACGTGGATGTAAGAAAACAATGATTTATATCGTGAATAATCCCCCTACTTTATATACATTCAATTTACTGTCAGTTATTCTTAAGGTGCTCAACAAATAGTATATTACGCTGAGGCTAAGTCAACATTTCAAAAAAATATAATAAAGGTAGGTTTTCCTCAAAATGACGCAATTGAAACCGCGGGACACAGCTTGTGCTTTCATTAAAAGAACATGCAAACTATGGAATACGTAGCCTGAGTGGGTCGATAGAGAAAGGTAAATGATGATCCGATACTAACCCTTGTTATCGAAGTTTTGATCAACAATAATTATTATAATTAAAAAAAAATACAAATAAATAAATGTTTTATTTGCGAAAATGGGTAATTGCAATAATATTATTCGTTTGTCAACTAATTAAATTTTAAGGACTCAGTTGATAAAACTCACTCATACAAATAAATCATCTCACTCGTCCTAAAAATGTACCCTCTTCATTTTTTACTAACGCGCTAAAAGAATTCAATTCAATTCAATAAACAACAAAATCTTACAAAATCAACGAACAGCCGTAATAATAAGTATCAAACAATGTATTGATATTGTTAAAACCTACATTTAAGAACCTAAATAAATGACTGAATATCAATCAATTCCACCAAAAGATCTACGTTTTATTTCAACCTTCCGACTGCAAACAGACAAAATCCTTTTATTAATAAATGCCATTTTGTAAACTCGACATTGAGTAAAAACAAGCGGTCCCAGCGAACAATAATAACGGAATCTTCAAAGCAAAACGATTCTTTAAGATACGCCAAGGAAAGCTTAAAATCTTGAATTATTTGAAATTTCCCAAATAATTGCGGAAGTTGACGTTAAATTATGTCTTTAGGGAACAAGGAAGCATCTGTATTTATGCCACGTTTCAAATAGCAAGCAAAAAGCCACCTTATCGGCTTGTCATACATTCAATTATACGCGCGTATAAAGATAAGACTGGGGCTTTTTCTGTCACATATTGCATCATTTTAATTGATAAGTACAATAATAATTAACAATAAGAACGTGAAGGACAAGCTCAGCATGTACCTTGACCTGATTCGCGAGGTTACCCTATGGAGGATGTTTATTCCATAATATTCACGGTACTCGTTTCCGTAAACATTTTCATAGCAAAAAGTCTTCACAAAACATCTTAAGAGGTTTTCGTTAGAAGGTTGGATCAAAGCCTTAATCCTACTAATATTATAAATCAATATTAATACTTAACGTTTGGAAGTGTGTTGCTCGATCACGTGGGAACTTCTGAACGGATTGGATTGATGAAATTTGGAATACTGTTATTGTCCAAGATCCCAGAACCGCCAGATGTCACGTATTTTCTGATGGATGAAATGTGGACGATTGAGTAGAGTTAGTACGTACTAAGAAAACATGCTCACCCGCTAACTTGCTTAGACGGCCAATTTTGAGATATGGGTTTCAGAAGATACATTACTTACTTCACGTATTATAATAGTAAAAGCGTGCAAAACGGCCGACGGAAAGTGTCTGGGAGTATTGGGGTCTTATTTTTAAAGATATTGCCTATGTAACATTCATGAATTTCAGTTACCTGAAAATACGTGAAGTAAGTAATGTGTCTTCTGGACCCCATATCTCAAAATTGGCCGTCGAAGCAAGTTAACGGGTAAGCATGTGTTCTTCGTACGTACTAGCTGTACTCAATCGTCCACATTTCATCCATCAGAAAATACGTGACGTCTGGCGGCCCTGGGATCTCACTCTATTAGATTATTATAAGTAGCCTAGAATAGCACTTTTATCACGGGAAAATGAAAGAGACGGTAACTACGGGTGAAACCCCGTCGCTTTGCTTGTATATAACATTAAGGCTCAGGAGGTACAAACTGTCAACGTGAACACGGCTCGCATCTTCGGGAGGTTGCTCACTCTGGAGCCTTAACCACTGGGGGGTTGGGCTCTGCCCCGCTGCCGGCACAGTTCTAGTATTTAAATTTTTGTCTATATTATATTTTGTACATAATAAAAGCAGCCCACTAAATGCTCCCACTGCTGGGACTCGGGACTTCCTCTTCCAAGCAGAGAATCAAGGCCATAATACACCAGGCTGAGCCAGTGTGGATTGGCGAACGACGAATAATCTCGTAACGTTCTAGGACCGTACCGGTTTCCTTACAATGTTTTCCTGCACTGTTAAAGCCAGACTTTGAAAAACTCTGAAAAGCAGGCGGGCATCGAACCTGCGACATCACGATTGCGATGATCTTAAGTATTCTGGGGCAATATATTTTGTAATATTAATATTTGATTTTCTTTAAATAAGTACAACGATTGAATAAACATATTTTCAATAAGAAATAATATTCGTGGACATTTTTCAGTATTTTAACGCATGTCTGTTTGTGAGAAATTTATTAATAGGATTTTCCGAGAATATCTTTTCACAGCACCAGCTCAAAGCCCAAAACTTATTTAAAATCGAGGAAGGTATACTGTAAAAAATCCTGGAATTCGAATTCGAAAAAGAGAGATAAAATCGGAGTTTTCAAACGAGTTTCTATTTTTGGATTTCATTTGAAAAATATGTAGCGATTGGACGAACCGAAGTTTTTTTACCTTTTGTACGTTCGCGGAATTCCTTTTTTTTCAATATCGTTTGAGAGTACTCAAACTATTTGCTCTGCGTTCCAGAGACCTTTCACGGTAAAAAACTTCCTTATTTCTGTTCGAAAAATAAAAACAGCCTTTCGTTTATCAGTATTTTTCTCTCAACTCTTTTGTTTCTAATCACGATGGTTATATTTTCTAGAAGCTTTTGATTCTGACGAAATGTACAATCATTTGATCGAAAACTTGAAAAGGGAAAGGTCTTTAATGTATTTTAAGCCATAGTAGCCAAATTTTGTGGCATAAAGCTAAGCATGGAAGCGAACTTTGTCAAAAACAGATACAGCCCTAATAGCACAAAACATCCTCCATAATCTGTACACACAGTAATGTAAAAAACACCCCGTGTCATACATCTTAACATGTTCAAGAAGCAGTTTTCACGAACTTTGATAAGACAACTAACAAAAATGCGTAATTAATATGCGTAATTATATGCGTATTATTTGCTTCGAGTCTATAAGTTACGCTTTAAAACATATTCGTAAATCAAATAAACAATATTAATCTATGGTGGTATTCATTTCGCCATCATGACTATTGGTATTAAACTAAAATTTCTTTGGTCTGTTTTGACAGACAAATAATCCATGATCACCTGAAAACAACCAGATTTTCTGGATAGAAAATCTGGTTGAATCTGAAAGAAACAATCTGGATAGATTGTTTCTGGACACCATAATATATTGGTACCTATTATGATTTTGCTTAAATAGTCCAGTAGTGGTTAATGCTGAATGTAAATTAGCTGTACCATCGAGACCTTTTTCTATCGGACGGCTGTTAACTCGAAAATAATGAAATCGTTTCATGGTTGTTGTTTGAAAAGTTTGAATTTAGTGAGTTCGCGTCACTGGCATGTGAAATCGCAGTATGTTTGTGGCTATACAGGTGATATATAGTGCAACATAAAATTTTTCATCAGTCCGTCAGTAGTCCCTATGACTGCCTTGTTTTGTTCCCGGCACTATTTGACTCGGCCCTGACGTTTCATTGGTACCTATCATTAGATAGTTTCTGAAGCCTTTTCCGAATCTCCACCAATGGTGGCAAACCCACTAAAACCATGTTTTATCGAAACACCGCCGGCGTCGTAAGCTATCATACCATCATAGGTTTATAATCTCACGCGTCAGATTCTAGTAATCTGACGGTGTTGCGTAACAACTTTACAGTGGCATAGGTATATTCACTAATTGGAAATCACACGTAGCAACACAACCATAAAAACCACGCCGCTTCCCCCACCGTCCCACACAACGCGTCACAGTCCCCACTCGGTGCAATTATTTTTTTACCCTTTCGCAATGAAATTGGATTCAGCATTTCAATGATAGTTATGAAACTGCTACTCTTTACTGCCCGTATTTTTGGATTTGTTTATTATTCGGTTTTTGTTTACTTGCCTCGGTATGGAAGCCATTTTAAAAAAAGAAGTGTGGCACTCGGGGACTGCCGCGGTAAAGCTATTGCATGTTGCATGCATTTTTATCAACATAAGCAATAGGGATGTTAACAATTTTTCGGAATTGCTTTTATTTTGAAGAGTGACATTTGTTTACCGTAAAAAATATCGCAGGAAATCCGTTAAGTTGGCAACACTGCTAAGAGTATTTAGTCTGTAAAGCTAATACAAATAAGATTCAAAGTCGAATGACCGAGTGGGGAGGACGGCGTTACGGTCTTCCATCCCTCTTTCGGTCCCCAGGCCCGCGATAAAAGCTATGCAATGCGTATTTACGTGCGTTAAAAACAGGAGCTTCTCGATTTCAATCTGGCTCTATTTCTGTATGGGTGTTCTGTACATAACAATTTTTTTTTCTCATTTGATTTTTTAAAATGATTACTTCTTTTGGCGCACCACACAAAATTTTTTATACGTTCATTTTTGGTGGGCTGTGAATTGAGCTCAAGCATCAAGCTCTTGAATGAAAGAAATTTTCTGGTGAATTCGGGACCATAGCCACCTAGGAATGCATTAGCGCTACCGTTAGCGTGGGTAGCGGTTACAACTTTACTATTATATATTACTTTTTTTATTATATTTCTTTTTTTTAAACGTAGTTTTTTTTGTGTAATGTTTTGGTGTGGTATAATAAAGTGCTTTTGTATTGTATTTTTAAACCCAGTAAGCGTAAGGGTGTTATAAGGTTGACTTGGTGTGTATGTATGTGGCATCGTAGCTCCCGAAAAGGTGAGCCTCTGAAATGTTTTCAAGTGATGATGAGTATCATAACATGGAAAAAAATCAGAGGCTCAGGCAGGATTCGAATTTATAATCTTAAGATAATGAAATTGGACGTTGTGACCACTACGGTACCATGGCCTATAGATAATGGAATATGATTTTTTATTTATTTATTGAGTGAATAGGTATTTTCTAGGTTAGCCCGCATCGCCTTCACCAACAGCTAATCGTATCATCACGAGAGTTGTTGTTCAAAATTGGACACAAAAAGTTTCATACGCGTCACATACTCTGAAGAGAACTTAATTCTGTTTTGTAAACTTCAGCAACAAGTAGACAAAAGCAACTAGTGTCCGTTGCTTTTCTCCGCCGTTATCGCGACTAACCGTCGCGTCGGAAAGCTCTGTTATAGCTAAATAAGGTACTTTTATTAAACTTTGTGGACTCGCTATTCCTAACAACCGAGATAATTAAATGAATATGCAGTTAGACACAGTATACACAGTTAGACACTCTTTATCGTTCACAACAAAATATGCGTACACAAAAAAAAACACGTTCATGTTATGCAAATAACAACCTTGCAGTGATAGGTGTGATCTCATTCAGGGTACCGGAAGATGGAAATAAACTCTCAAGGAGAAGGAGAAACGCCACACTTAATCAGACACTTTATAAAAAGCCGTAACTAACAGCTGAGCTAAGGTTTTCCTTGATTTCCTCATTTTTTGCCAACCCTAAACGCAGACGAAGAAAACTAGGCAAAGAAAGACGACGAGAGAAGAGAAATCTTTTTCATACACATCAAACTCATCACTCCACTGAATTGGAAGAAGACCCGGAGATCAACTGCACCATCGACAATACTCTGTAGATACACTTATCATCGCCATTGCCATCATCATCGAAAGTTGCTTTAGCCTATTACTGGGTATTATATACCTCTTTTTAAGCATACCTTTCTCGAAGTTTCTCCAGTCGATACCAGGTTCGACCCGTGATGAAAACGAAACGATCGACCCATCTTGCAGCTGGACGTCTTAATTGTATAACAAAGAGTGAACAAGAAGAGTAGGGCATGTGACTGATGATAATCAACATGATTGACCAAAACTTAAGTTAACAAAACTTAACTACCTAAGTCTTACACTCGTCATACCTTGCCTCGCCCCCCACTCCGGCACAGCTCTACTCCCTCTGCTACCACCGCGTCCTCGACCAAATAATACACAACAACGGGGCTGAAATTTGATAAGCTGATAAACAAAGAACTTTAGATAGAGTTACCTTGCCCAGACATTTCCATCAGACAACACAATCTATGGCGTCATAAGTACTGTTGATACCCATTAGACGCTATTGTCTATACCACATCATAACAATGAAGCCTGATCACAAAAAGGACAATGGGTATCGCAAATAGCTTATAACAATTGAAATCAGAAACCACGATAATTTCTATAAGCTCTATTGCTAATGGACCTAGAGGGATGGACATGCTGACAACACTAAAAGTAGACGAGCCAACGATGCTAACTGTAGACTTACTCGAGCGTTGAATTTGGATTCTTAAATGGTAAAAAAAATAATGGGATTGGGTTTCTTCGATATTAAGTAGAAAATAACATTGTGTAAGCTAAATAACATTGTGACTTTATCCTAAGTTACATTATTCCGCTAACAACATTGTGAGGATACCGGTATTCGCCTAGAATCTAGGATCACCAACCCAGAGGTGAGTGAGGGTCAACGAAGTGGATTGTGGCCTTGAATCTCTCCTTGCAAGAGAAGGCCTCGAATCCCAGAAGTGGGAACATTTAGGGAATTGCCTTACGTAAATGAAAAATTTAATTTAAAATTGTCGTTTTTTTTTAAAGACAATAAACTGTTCCCTATCAAAAAGTTCTCAAAGCTACAGAAGTTATCACTTCGAAAATCTCGTATAAGGCTCCCGTACTATAACCACAGCTAATGGACCTACGTAGATTGTCAGTATTGACAGCGCCACAGTTTTATTACCAGCCAGAAAAAGGATATTTACTTGTCCTGCGTCGACACATGTTTGTCTCAATAACAATGAAGTAACACTATGGCATGTGGAACATTGAAAAGACCTTTGTTATTTATTCCATGAAAGCAAATGTGCTAATAACGTGAGACATCCAGTATTTTCTGTAACGAGATACCGTATGTGTTCGTTGTTTATGCTCGAGATGGTAACATTAATAAATGTATTGTCATAAAAGATTATTCGAATATAATAGCAGGCTTATGTTGTTTTGTTCGTGTCGTTGGTACTCATCAATTGTCGACGTTTAGGGTTCTCTTCGTTATATTGTGTTACTTATTCGATCTTCCAAACTGTCCCATCAGTGGCTAGTAAATGATGTAAATATATAAATGCGACAGTACTATACAAACACAATCGGTTCAGAACTTGAACTTCCATGTAAAATTCAATTCCTAATTTCCACTCTTTTAACTCTTTTTCTGTGATAAAAAGTCGCCCTTCTTCTTCTTTCCTGAGTCTAATCTATTTTTGCACAAATTTTCATCAAATTTTAGTTTAGGCGTTAAAGCGTAACAAACAGACAAGACTGATTTACTTGCATGCTTATAAATATTAGTATGAATATCAAGTGTCAAGTTGTAAAATTTCATGGTTTTATTTTCAACAATGACGACCTTTCTTATAAACTTTCATCTCCCATTTCAACCCCTATTTCATCTCCCTACAGTTCAAAATTGCAAAATTGCCAGAACGACTACTTATTTGTTTCGTGTCAAGTAGTGTCTAGATACAAAGTATCATGGTTATACATATACTAGCGGCCCGCCCCGGCTTCGCCCGTGGTACTTATATAACCTACAGCATTCAAGGATTACGTACATATGAAAGAACGGTGAATTTTTTAATCGGTTCAGTAGTTCCCGAGATTAGTGTTCAAACTATATATATGCTATAGGCTACTTTTGATCCCCAAATTATCGTGCTGGTTACTGGGTCAGAAGTGACACCTGTAGACAACTGGCGGGGATAACTAATTAAATGACGATTGATAAGTTATCGACCGGGGATGAAAAATGATTAAATTACTAAAATGGCTATTAAAAAATAAGGGTTGATCGTAGAAGAGTGAAAATTGAGGATTGTATGTATTTTTGTATGTTGTATCATAAAAAAATATAAATTAAAATTTTTGTCCAAAAATTAAAAAATAAAATTTAGGGGTGGACTACCCCTAACATTTAGGGGGAAGAAAAATAGATGTTGGCCGATTCTCATAGATACCGGATAAGCACAAAAAATTTCATTAAAATCGGTCAAGCCGTTTCGGAGGAGTATGGCAACGAAAACTGTGACACGAGAATTTTATATATTAGATTCAAAATTGACGAACTCCTATATATACAATTTTAAACCCCTATTTCATCTACGTGCAGTTTGAAATGAGAAAATTGCTAGAACAAACATGTATTTGCTTTGCATCAAGTGTCAACATACAAAGTTTTGTGGTTTTATCTTCAGCAATGATGAACTGTCCCTACATGTACTTTTTTTTTTAAATAAAGAGTGAGTAAGTAGTATTACATGTGCCTGGTATGGTATGATGGTAAGCAATATACCTGCTACATAACAGCACAGTGACACGCAGCTATTGGAACATGAAGAGTCCAAATCATTACCTAGCACTGCACTGCACTCATCACCCAGAGATCTGAGACGTTATATCCCTAAGCCCTGTAATTTCTCTGGAAACATTGCCCTTCAAACCGGAAAACAGTAATGGTGTCACATTACTGTTTGGCGGTAGAATAACTGGCAAAATTAGAAATTGCAAAATTGATAAAACAACCATTTACGTATTTGTTTCTTGTCAAGCGTCTAGAGACAAAGTTTCATGGTGGTCATGGGTTCATGTATCTTGAACAGTGATGACTGCCACAATAAACTTTCAACCCCCATTTGAAATCCCAATTCATCCCCATACAATTCGAAATTACAAAATAAAGCAAACATACTGTGGAAATGGCGGTCAAACTAAAACTAAATGATTAAAAAATACATTGCATCCAACGTACATCCAAAAAGGTGTCGTAGCTATTGCACGGGAAAGCGGGGAAGAAGAAGAAGGAAGGCATTTTGGCGAGACTGAGTCGGTGAAGAACTTGTAAGCGCGACGGTAATTTGCCTTTAGTCTAGACCCAAAGTTTTATAGTTTTATTTTCAAATCTTGTTCGATTACGAACTTTCAAATACATTTTCATCCCCCATTTCAACCCTTTTTCCTTTCTTGGGATCTAGTCCATCTGTGTACTAAATTTAATTAATATCGGTTTAGTGTGATTTCATGCTTATACGTATAACTTTGGAAATGATGGAATGTTTATACAACCGTCCATCCCTTGTTTCACCCTTTCAGGGGTTGAATTTCGCAAAACCCCGTCTTAGCGAGCGGCTACGTGTTAAAAAATTGAGATTCCTAGCATTTTTAGTTTCTGAGATTTTGTGATGAGCGAGTGACTTTTCGCTTTTATATACATAGATTTCTAAATTGTTCAGTAATACCAAACACTAAAAACAAGCTTAAGCTAAATACCAAATTTAAATTCTATGAACATCGAAGTTTGTAAGGAACCCTCGTTGTAAGAGTCCGACTCCCACTTGACTAGTTAATTCTATTCGAGGCAGCTACAAATTAAAGAATACGAGCCTAGTTACAAGCCCCGGGGGGAATAATTTTCTGAGAAATAAATGGTGATACATTCGTTTCCACTTACATCTGTGCTGTGTATTAAATCTGCCGAGTTCTCGGTAACTGTTTGTACAAAATATTGAACTCGTATTAAAAACCTTTACGTTTTATTTGATTGTATTTTTGGAACGAAGTTCCTTATCGCGCGTTATGAAAGGGAGCTAGACGGAAAAAATTCTCACGAAAAAGTGTAACGTTTCGTGCCTATGACGTCATAGAATTAGAAGAATTAGAATACGATAACAAATTTCACCCATGTTAGCACTGACCGGTTGGCGCAATTGGTAAGTATGGGGTCACCTATGATGATAGGTGCCCCCGGTTCGAGTCTCGGTAGTTGCCGCAATACTCTTTTTGTTCTTTTTCTCTCAACATTCTTTTTGTAATTTTTTTTTTCCTGAGAATAATAGTTTTTATAAGGGATCCCTCTTATCAACGCATTTAATTTAAATCTAAGTATTTTCTATTGGCGTTTCTATTTTATCGTTTTTTCTATTTTATATTTGGCGATTTATAACTGAATCTTGCGCTTAAAAATAGATGGCGTTGCACAATCCCTATGAGTATTTGGTTAGAGGCTAGACCACTAATTTACGACTACTGCCCGAATTGACTTGCACATCAAAGTTCCTATAATTACCAATAGGTGGCGCAGAACTCAAAATTTAATCAGCTGTGGATTGTATCCTACTCTAGTGTCATAGAAAATCTGGAGAGGTCACTACCGGTACGATAATTTTGTTCTTTTTACCTGAGAATTTATGTAAAGTAATCATTCAGAACCGCAAAATAAACCCGAAATACAGTTATTTGACGATTTTCTTTCACTTTTGTCATATTCTCTTCCATTTACAATGGGTTTCATCCTACTATATTCAGCTGCAGGCATCAGTCACGAAACTGTTCCATTCATCCCGGATTACACTTTACGTCGTAGTTCAGACGTAGTACGTCACGTTGCGTGTAATGAACTGATAGTGTGATTGGTTCGAAAGACCTAGCTACCTAGAGTACTAAATTCAGACTGACTAGGTATAGCTTCTCTGATTCTTACTAATGCTAATACACTACACTAAAATCAGTAGCGACTAAATTCTAAATAAAATAAAAAAAGTGTTGTATGCTATCAATATTGTACTTTGTCTATGAAAGGAAAACATTAAAAAATAAACGTTATGATTTATTGTCTATTAATTAGCGGTGGGCGATTATGAATGATCGGCATAATCGATTTATTTTGTATTACTAATGTTGATAATCGATTATCGAATTAGTAACTAATATGTTTTCATAATCGAATGATATTAGTAATTAGTTTGTACTAATCATGTTATAGGAAGTCGACGACAGTTCTTCCGTGACTTTAGTAGTATCGACCTATCGACATAGGTTTATTTGGTTTCTTTTGTTTGTATTACGGTGCCGGTGATACGTGAACGTGATACTTTTTACTTATATATATGTGGATTTAATGAACGGTAAGTTTACCGATTTTAGTATTGATAGTTTGTAAGTTTTAGGTAGCTTTTTCGCTTGCTGTCCCTCTTTTATAGCGGGCCGCTGAGAGACCACATCGTGTTGTCCCTTTCTCACCCCACGCGACTGTGCTGAGTAAATCGAGTCGCGCGCGACTAGCGACCTTATATAATACTTATATAATACGTCAACGCCACTCCTTAAGTTTATGTTAAGTACTTACATTATATTTGTTAATAAGTAATAAAAAATATTATTATAACTTATTTTTTATTACAATTCCTTCACTAATGTCGTAACGCCGACGGATATCGTGTCTGCCTCCACTTATAACGTTGGCCTCAGATCAGGGAGGATTACCCACCCGCCTTAATCGACAAGAACTTCGTTCCATCCGGGTGTCCCTTGACACCTCTCAACTTTTTTATTTACCAGCGGCGCTCCGGGCTTTTGCTTACGTGGTTCCCGTTCCTATCACTTCCCCGTGATAAAATTAGCATATGCGCATACCATAATCTGAGTTTATAATTTCAGCCGAATCTGTTTATACGTTACGACGTGTTTGAGCAAGAAACATCAAAATATCAGAACATTGACATTATTTGTAATATTATTAGGATCGTAAGATTACCTGTGCAAGATATTGTTACGAGTGTGTCCGGCAAGTCTACCGTCTAACTCTCCTGCTTTCTGCCATGCTTTGATTTGTGATGTCGTCGACGGAATTTTTAGAGAACGGCGACCGCCAATCCGGAGCCCCCCGGGTTCGAATCCCCCACCACACGCACGCTGTCTTTTCGAAGTCATGTGCGTAATGCCGCTAACTTAAAAACGAAAACATCGTCAGGAAACCGGCATGTACCTAGAATCTTTCGCGGTCAAGTGTCATCCACCAACCCGCACTTGGCCAGCGTGGTGGATTATGGTCTTAAACTCTCTCCTTGCGAGAGAAGGCCCCAAGTCCCAGCAGTGGGAACATTTAGTGGGTTGCTTATGTTATGCGACGAAATTTGATAACTACGTCTGCTTTCAGTTCCGCTACATACGGAAAGCAGATGTAGTTGTCAGCTTTCAACGGCGTTATCAAATTGTCCGATGACATCACAAATCAAAGCATGGCAGAAAGCAGGATAGTTAGGCAGTAGTAGTAGGTTTGCGTTGACTCACCTCCTTCCGCCACAGTTTCCTCCTTGTAATTTTCCCTCATGAAGCGCGCCAGGACGTTGTGATAGAAGATGTTTGCTCTGGATCGGATCTCGGGCGTGATCTCCATCTTAGAAACGGCTTGGATCAGCGTCGTCAGCTTCTGCTTCGCTATTAGGATCAACTTGTCGACTGCGAAAACAAAACTGCTTGTAACATCGCACTTGATCACCATAAGGTTTTAAACGAGAAATGGTATGCTACGTTGCAATGGATGCGGTTAATGTCCACCAACGATTCATGAGCCATATATAGCATAGCACTGGTGGAAACGAGCTTCTATACTATTTTTGAACTGAAAACTTCGTTTGGCGCACCGCATACAGATGAATTGAATTCTAGCGTCACGCTCGGCAATGATGAGAAATTTTCGGGTGAACAGGGGACCATGGCCGCTGGCCATCTAGAAATGCCACGCCTTCCAGTTTCACCCGCGTAGTTTCCAAAGTGAACGATCAAATTCGGAGTTAAAAAAAATCATTTCTATCGGCAGTTCCTATGCCAATTTTGTTTTCAATGGCAGGATTTGTGCTATTGATGGAAGCTATGTGTGTGCTATGGACAGGAGCTATAAATGCGCGTATGCCGCAGCCGATTCCCGCGCCTCATCGACTGTTGATACATCGCTGCATCGTACAGCTCCGTCGAGATACGCATCTTACTTCTCGGCGGTGCACCTTCATTGCACATGTTACTCGCAAAGCTACACAGCTTAGCTTTAGTGGAAACGGGCACACAGTTACCGAGCTTGTCACATCTCTGGTGGACAAGCAGTCTTACGGAATTATGCTACAAAACACGAAACGACCCAGCTACGTCGAGACCGACACGTAAACATTTTTATGGGCAAATTTTTCACGCAGGCATTGGACCATGAAAATTTCAAATCTTTACCTAGCACAGCACTGCGCTCAACACCCAGAGATTTAAGATGTTTTATCTCTATGCCTTGTAATTTCACTGTAAACATTGCTTGTCAAACCGGAACAGTGATGTTATTTTCACATTACTGCTTGGCGGTAGAATAACTGGCAAAGATGTGGTACTTCCCCAGGCGTACTTTGCGAAGAGCCTCACTACTAACAAGCCTTTCATCCACCACACTGACCAAGTGCGGGTTAGTAGATAATAAATACTATTTTCCTCACAATGTTGTCCCGCTCCGGTTACAAGAACAAAATTAAAAATTTTGACTAACCCTCGACTACCTCGGATTTGTTATCTGTACAACATTCTACTAGTCAAGCCCTTTCATTTCATACCCATATTAAGGACAAAATATTTCTTCACAACCTGTGAAGAAATATTTTGTCCGCCATTTTGTGGAGGCGGCCATCTTGAATCGATATTAACCAAACATAGCTAAGAACATCCGCACGGATATCAACCTTCAAATTAAAAAAACCGCATTGAAATCGGCCCATCCGTTTGTGCTCTACGGTGCCACAGACAGACACACACACAGACAGACAGACATCGACGTCAAACTTATAACACCCTTTTTTTGGTCGGGGATTAATACTTAGTTGAAATAAAAAGTTGCGTTATTACAGACTATTCTGTGTTCCGAATTTCAAGTCGATCCGTTCAAACGTTCCGACGCGATTGAGCTACAAACTTCCAAACTTTCGCATTAATCACATTATTTGCAGTAAACTATAACATTTCGAATTAAATATCTTATATTGATATGATAAGAACTCACAATCCGCTTCGATCGGCGGCACCGGTTGGATTTCATCTTCTAGAGCATATTGTATGGCCGGAGGTACCGTGTCTTGTGGCCTCGGCTGGTTTGGCGCTCCTACGAATAATAAGAATTTATTTACCTATCGCTGCACTGTGGAAAATAGACCTTAAAAATATATAAAAGCAAGCTGATCGAATCAATTTTGTTTGACTTGAACATCACTACATAGTATAAAACTAAATCACTTCCCACTGTCTGTCGGTCCCTATGTATGATTAGATCTTTAAAACTGTCCATCTAATTTCGATGCGGTTTTTTGTATTTTTTTAATGTTCATATTTATGTACAATACTTGCGCATAAAATAGTAGAGGAGCACCAATAATATTAAAGGTTTCCAATGAGATGTCATAAATAAACACATTTTTTGGGTAAAACTTTACATCGCATAGTTGTGGCTGAACCCTACGAGATAGATAAAAAAATAATGTTCTAAACTATTGTACCTTTTAAAACAGAGCACAGAAAAGTCCCAGATGGTATGAGTCTATCACTTAGGGATAACCCATAAGAGCCATTTTTAATTAGTAGGTAGGTACATTTAGTATTTAGTTCGCACCCGTGCGAAGCCGAGGCAGGTCGCTAGTCTAATAGTTATATATTATGAAGTATTGAAACCATTAATCTAAATAAAAGCTTCGATCCTGTATCTTTAGTAGGAGAAAATTAGACATAAATGCCCCTATACCAACCTCCGTGAATATCGATTTACTTGCTGAAGAGTTCAAGAGCGCCGTACGGTTTTACGGGTACATTTTCCTCGTTTGCCCTGTATAAAACGTAGCCTATATGCTGTTGTAGACTATATTCCGATTGTATTCCAAATTTAATCACGATCTGCTTAGCCATTCCGTCATGATTGAGCAACAAACATCTTATACTTGTTTCGGTGGTTAGTAGTTAGCCTGTTTGATATTTGTTGGAACATCTAAGCTACATTTTATCACGAAGAAATAATGGAAACGTGAAGTATGAGTAAAACTGCGAATAAAACTTTCGTATCTCAAAGGTGCGAAAGTACTTCAAATCTGAACAATTACTTTTGTTATACAAAGCACAGATTCGCTCTTGTATGGAGTACTGTTCGCACCTTTGGGATGGATCGGCTAAGTATCAGCTGGAGGCTCTGGAATCGATCGAGAGGCGTGCCAAAAGGCTCATAGGCAAAGACATTCTAGCGCGAAAAAGACTTCAAAGTCTTGAACATCGCCGCAAGATTGCTAGCTTATCGGTTTTTTATCGGATACACTTCGGAGAGTGTGCAACTGATCTGCATGATCTAATACCTCCTTGCCCTTTTTTCTATCGTACTTCTCGGAACTCAAAGAAGCGGCACCGTTTCATGGTGGATATTCCAAAGACACGGACGAAGAGGTTTGACTCTACGTTTGTGATAAGAACATCTAAGCTGTGGAATGAGTTGCCTGAGTGGGTTTTCCCCGATAGTTATAATCTTGGTGTCTTCAAATCGAGAGTGAATCGGTTTCTTCTAGGTAAACACGCTCCATCGTAGACCGCATCGTCGCTTAACATCAGGCGAGATGGCGGTCAAGTGTAAACCTATAAAAGTTAAAAAAAAAAAAAAACAGCGCGCTGCTAGTGAGTACGTACATGTCATATACTTGCGATTCCGTTTCCGGTAACTAGCATTATTTTAATCATTTAATAAAACAATTGTCATCTTTCCCGTCGTTGTGAAATCCCTTTGTTAGGAGTCAATTTTAAAGGACAGAAACGCGGCCGTATTGGAGGCTCTGCGCCGGAAGGAGGCGGCTTAAGCAAAAGACGATGTCGAGTCGTTTACTATCGGAATCCCAACCGGTAGTAATCGGATCAACAGACGAAATCTATCATCACGGACAGGCTGGTAGGCCGGTCTCAGCGCCGGGCTGTGATCGTCGATATGACGAGAACCTCGTGAAAGCCGAGAAGGACAAGCTTAGCAAGTACCTTGACTTGGCTCATGAGGTTACCGCCATGTGGGATGTTGATTCGACGATCATAGTCCCAATAGACGTGTTGGCAAACGGCCTTATAGATAGCGAAAAGTCTCGACCAACATCTAAGGAGACTTTCGCTAGACGATTCGATTAAGGGTCAAATGCAGAAGGCGGTCATTCTCTACACAGGGCGCATCGTCAAGAGGTTCCTCACTCTGGAGCCCTAACCACCAGTAGCTTGGGCCCAGCTCCGCTGCTGGCGGCAAACTAGTTTTAAGTTTTTTATAATGTTTATATTTTTATTCATGTTGTAAAAACTTAGAAATTAAGAAAATGATTAAATGAGCGAATAGATAAGAACGTCTAGGTTGTGGAATGCGTTGCCAGAGTGGAGTTCTCCCAATGGTTACAATCTTAATAGTGTCTTCAAATCGAGCGGTTTCTTCTAAGTTTGCACGCCCCATCATCATGTTATTACGCATCTTCGCTTAACATCAGGAGAGGTAGCAGTCAGTCAGTTAAAAAAAGAATGGTGAAGCGATTACCCAACACTTCACGCACAACAATTACACCTGAAAATTAAAATCTTATTATTATTTTGAGAGTGATGTTTTTAAAGATAAAACTATTTTAGTACAGAAAAATCTTACTTAAGACCGTACCCCGAGCCAGTGACCTAGAGTATTTCTTACCTCATCGCACACCGCAAGAAAGAGCAAGAGAGACACAATAGGATTTTTTGATGTTTACGCTCAAATTTTAGAATAATCTGTACGTAAAATCAGATTTTGGTCTTTTGAAAAACATGTTTCTACTAAAATGTTCGTACTTTGTAAGGGGAAAAGCCTATCCGCGGCTTTGCGAATAGATGCATGATAATTACAATTATTTCTATGTTTTATCGTTTTGTTGTGAAGAGATTAGTTAAACAATAAATTCATTAACAAAAAAAGAAACTACCATTTTGAAGCCAAGAAATTGAAGAAATTTCGTAAATTTTTCACCAGTTGATATTTGTTTTGGCTAATACAGCAGATAGCTCTGAAAAATGGACTAAAACCTCGTTTTGCTAACCTTAAAAACCTTTCTCTTTCGAGAGACGGTTTAATCGAACACTAAACCGATATTTCAATTAATTCTAACTCCTGCCTCGGTTTCTGTTTGCGGTGAGTGTGCTTTATCGACATTTTACTCAGAATACGTGAAGTTCATTATTGCAGCAAGTTAGTATAGTAGTTGTTTTCAATATCATCGTTTTGAATGTTAGTTAGCCAGCCACAACGCCGTGGGCATCTGTTATGACAGGCCTCTCGGCCCGATGCTCGCGCGGATTTAAGTTTCCATAAGCTGTCCACATTAGGCACATCGTAACTCTATCGGGGTAACACAATATTTTGTTTTCTGTATTGTAGAGTGACCGCACGAGCAACACTTTTGCCTGATGATAAGCTACCTACACTTATGTGTAGGTAAAGCTCAGTTCCGTGAAGCCATTTGAACAGCTTAAGAATTTTTATTTGTGCGTTATGCATTAGGTATTTAAATAATTAGCAACGCCCCGCGATGTTACCCGCGTAGTTTTGCTTAGTTCCCGTACCCATTATTGTTTCGGGATAAAAAATAGCTTAGTTTATGAAATAGTAAACGCGAAAGCTTGTAATAATTTGATGAATGTTTTTCACGCAAAAACTAGTTAGTCCGTCTGGGGAAGTACCACACCTTTGCCAGTTATTCTACCGCCAAGTAGTAATGTAACATTACTGTGTTCCGGTTTAAAGGGTAATGTTTAATAGAAATTACAGGGCTTAGAGATATAACATCTTAGATCTCTCGGTGACGAGCGCAATGCAGTGCTAGGTAATTTGGAATAGCTGCGTGTCACTGTGCTGCTATGTGGCAGGCATGTTGCTTACCATAAGGCGCATGTCCTGCTCGTTCGTCACTTTTTATTAAAAAAAATAACAACTAAGTGGACTTGGATGAAATTTACTAGACAGATATTCATCCCGGGAAAATAGCAGAATCGAGAACTATGCGGGTCTCTGGTCTAGGTCTCCGGTCCTGGTCTCCAGTCTCGGTCTCCGGTCCCGGTCTCCGGTCTCGGTCTCCGGTCTCGGTCTCCGGTCTCGGTCTCCGGTCTCGGTCTCCGGTCTCGGTGTCCTGTCACGGTCTCCGGTCTCGGTCTCCTGTCCGCCGCCTTGATATGCCAAGTTAGCGTTGCCACTCACCGACGCTAGACAGCAGCTGGTTGATCTGCTGCAGGGAGGTCTTCATCTCGATGATGAGCTTCCCTTTCTCGTTGAGCGCGTGGCTCAGGTTCTTCTCCTCCTTACGCTCGCTCTCCATCTGCGCCTTCAAATGCTTCTTGTTGTGTACGTACCTTCACAAAACAACAATCAAAACATAAGTTTAATACGAAAAATACTTCAGAATCTTGAACATCGCCGCAAAATAGCTCTCGGTTTTTCGGTTTCGAATTTTTATCGAATACACTTCGGAGAGTGTGCAACTGATCTGCATGATCTAATAAGTACCGTCTTCCCCTGATCTTCTATCAGACTGCACGTAGCCCGCAAAGGCGACGTTTCATGGTTGGTGTTCCAAAGACTCGAACGGAGAGGTTTGACTCTACATTTGTGATAAGAACGTCTAGGCTGTGGAATGCGCTGTCTGGGTTGTTTCCCGATGGTTACAATCTTGTTGTCTTCTATTCGAGAGCGAGTCAGCTGCTTTTAGGTAAGCACGGTCCATCGCAGGCCGCATGGTCGCTTAACATAAGGCGAGAAGAGGGTCAAGCATAAGCCTAAAAAAGTAAAAAAAAAAGTTTGAATACTCTTTTGTCAACTGATAAAGTCTATGATTAAATTGAGAATAGGTTAATACGGTATTTGACTAAATTTTTAAAACCGTTTAAATTAATTATGATTACATAATATACATACCACATGAATATTTCCGCAAGAGCCACTGTTCTTACATTAAAAATAAATGTTTAAAGTATAGAGTTCGAAAAGCCCGCCAAAAACGCTGTGTCTGGTCATGTGACGCGCGTGACGTCACATGCCAGTAAATAAATCACTGTTCTCAAAGAAACCGTTTGCTATAGATGGCATATTTACTGGCATGTGATGTCAACAGCGTTGCCATCCTTAACAGTGCGTTTACGTCGAAGATAAAAATTCAGTATCTTTTCAATTTTCATTGGCGTATTTCACAAAAAATACACACTATACCTCCGAAAATAGAGTGAAATATGTTTATTCAATGTGTTATCTAATAAGATTATCATAATTTATGCTATATTTTCAACATTGTCAAATACCGTATTTAGCTTAATAGTCAAATTTTGACCACTGTGCGACCCCAAGTTACATTAAAATTGTATTTATTGGATATTTTACACCGTACGTAACGCAGGGAACCTCCAAGTAAGCTGTACCCCCGTCGGTGTTGCTGTCGGTGCATGAGCTCTTGAGCTTTATCGACGCAAACACACGATTGAATAACGGAGCGATGTAAAATATACGCTTGCACATGGCGCTACAGGCTGGCTGGTGTAATTACAGACTAACAGCATAACAATATTAATTTTTTAAAACTTTTTAAAAACAAGCTTTTATAATTTTTACTTTTTAGCTTACTAGCTTCATCATCAAATTTACCATTTACAACTGAGGTACTCGTCAAGACAATTCAAACGAGTCCAAAGTCGACGATCGTGATCGTCGACGTTTTATTGCCGACTTCCTTTGGCCAACTTGCAGCTCCATCATCAGATCAGCGCCATATCATCATAATATTGCATTGTCACGCGAATACACATGTATGCAGAATTTCAGCTCAATTGGTAACTAGGAAGAGGATCAAATTTAATTTGCAAGATTTGATGACAAACTTCGGGCTATTTACAAGCTTTTGTTAAATTTACCTAGCTTAATAAAAGCTTGTAAATAGCAGTAATGGCGTAGTGGAGAGAGCATGGATGCGCTAGTAGCTTAAAAATTGTTTGTATACTATAAAGTACCTTGTTGACCGAGCTTGGCTCGGTTTAAATGCGTTTATAAAGGGCTCTAAGTCAAAGATTTTCTCAGAAAAAAAAGAAAAGACCCGAGTGTAACCATCAGGATTCGAACCGGGGCCTGTTCACTCCGAGGGCGAGCATATTCCGTCTGAGCCATTTAGACTTAAAGAACAGTGGTGAAATAAGTTATCGTATTCTAATGACATTGTAGGAGTTTTTTCATTGTCTAAAAACGCGCAAAAAATTATGTTCAAAAAAAAATTAAATCTAGCTAGATAGATATATCGTCCCCGAAACCCCCTGTATACATAATTTCATGAAAATCGTTCGAGCCGTTTCCGAGATTCAGATTCTATATATATACACCTATATACCTACAAGAATTGGTCGCTTAAAGGTATAAGATTAAAATCTGGCAAATCCATGGTGATTTTCATTTAAAGCTAGCACCTGCCTGTAGAACGCCCACAACAGAATAGATGTGCATCTACATTTGTCTCCTCCTTCCTCCAATATAATACCTCTATATTTTTTATCAGTAGGTTAGGTTTTTTGAGAAAATAAGTACAATCTTATCTTAATAAGTAGGGTGGCTTAGTGGACGAACCGCACTCAATGTTTACAGTGCCTGACGCTGCATATTCAAGCTCGTGTCCAGATCCAAGCAAGACGAGTAGAATCCTTTTAACGATCACACTGCAGACAAAATGTAGGCAAATGTCCGGAACGTAGACTTGATTATAAGTTTTACTTCTCCAACTGGTTCGCCACGAATGGACTTACTTATCTGGTATGTGAGCCAATTCGGCAATTGTCTGCTTTTTGCGGAAATCAAATAAGAAAACCTTGGCCAGATTGGTATTGCTCCATACAGGTAACTAACTAATGGCAATCTGGCCACAGGCCACATTCAGGCGATCGATCATACTCTCTCCCAATAGTTGTTGTCCACTGGCATATGCGCTAGATATATATGTAACTCTCTACAACAGTAACTATCTAATGCATATTATCATCTTTTTACCCAAAAACACCGGGCTTCAACAGATGATCGTTCATATGTAGTAGATAACAAGAGCGACGTAGAGACCACTGACCCTTGATTGACACATCAAATGGCCATCAATGCTGGGACTCAGTTATTATCAAAGCCTTATAGAAGGTCAACTACGTAAAACATTACAATTTCAACAAACCTACTTTAAGAAGAGTTTAAAGTGGTCAGTGTTTGACGACTCTTTCCGTATTACATCATCACCCAGAAAGCCCTTATATGTAAGTTTGAAATCTCGCCCTGACTGTAACCAAAAAGGTAAATGACAAGCGCACTCTCTCACGTCTGAACTATAAACGTTGCCTAGCGTAGGTATACTTTCCCCGTGTCTATACTCAAACATATACCAGTGGCCCGTTCCAACTTCGTTCGAATATTGTCACAAAGATTATTTATCGAAATAAAAACTATCCTATCTTTCAAGTTGGATTAAACTGCACACGGTATGCAAATTTAATGAAAATCGGTTAGGTAGTTTAGGAGTCCATCGCGGACAAACAACGTGACGCGTAATTTCTATATTTAAGATAATAATGTCTGAAGAAAACAAAGAAATATGAGGATGACCTTCCCCTATCTTCATTAAAAAAGGGTCATAAAACTTATTTTCTGAACGTGTTTTCCTGGGTTACATCAAACAAATGGATTTTATTTGATAGTAATTACGCAAATTAAAAGAAACATTCTAAGTTTGACGTATCTGTGTCCATATGTGTGCTTATGTACGTGCGGACGTGCTTGCACTATTTTGCCGCAAAACTGGTTCAAGATGGCCGCTGCCCTAAAATGGCGAATAACGTATTTTTAACAGCTCCCTCATAAGGTATTAAAAATAATGAAAGGGTTTGAATAGTAGACAACTATGCTACATTTTATGACTAGCAGTGCCCCGCAGTTTCACCCGCGTAGTTCTCGACCCTGTTAATTTCCCGGCATAAAAAAGTAGCTAATGTGATATTCAAAATCAAAAGAATCAAAATCCCTTCAGTAGTTTTTCCGTGAAAGAGTAACAAACATTCGTACATTCTTACAAAATTTTGCATTTATAATATTAGTAGAATAGGTACCTTTCAAATCCAAGATGGCCGGGGGAAACTCATCATTTATAATTATGCTCTCGTGTATGTGTAACATCAATTTCATTACATTTCATCACCCCCGTCTAGTCTACTTGGCTCACATGACTCACCATACACCCACATCCTCAGCTTTGCATATCCAGGCACTGCCTGACGCCTTAGCAAATTATAATCAACACATCGGCTGTACCTACCCTGTCACGATTCACTGAAGCGTATTGTGTTTACTTGGATGAGACATAAATCACAAAACAATCGATCACATCAATGGGAAACATATCAAACCATAGGTACATTCCAAAAAAGCTGTTTACTGGCGTACTGACGGTCACTAGTATATAACTGACGCACGAAATAGTTAAGAACAATATTTAAAGTGATTTGTAAAACAGCTATCGCGTAAAAATTTGAGTTAAATCTACATACAGAACTTTTAGAGTATTGAAGTGTTAACAACAATCGTAGCATTTATATTTATGTTCACCTTTCTAAACTTTACCGCCTTTGATAGATTTTTATATTTTTTCCTTGGACGTTCATAGGTACACTTTAGGTCAAGTTCTGAAGACGTAGCTTGAGACTAGGTTTGTTACAGTAACCATTCCGACGCCTTTTTTCTTCTTTTTTTAACTTTTATAGGTTTACACTTGACTGCCATCTCGCCTGATGTTAAACGACAATGCGGTCTACGATGGAGCGTGTTTACCTAGAAAACCCCGATTCACTCTCGATTTGAAGACACAAAGATTATAATCATCGGGGAAAACCCACTCAGGCAACGTATTCCACAGCCTAGACGTTCGTGTCTTTGGAACATCAACCATGAAACGATGTATGAAAGCTCGAAAAAGTTCATGGTTTCATGAACTTTTTCGAGCTACGAACATTCCGATGAAAAAAAGAGCAAGATGGTATCAGATCATGCAAATCAGTTGCACACTCTCCGAAGTGTAGCCGATAAAAACCCGATGGGTTAGCAATTTTTCGGCGATTTTCAAGACTTTTAAGTCTTTTTCGTACAAGAGTATCATTGCCTATGAGCGTTTTGGCACGTAATTCGATCGATTTCAGTGCCTCCAGCTGATACTTAGCTGATCGATCCCAAAGAAACAATGAAGAATGTACGTGTATGTTCTCTGAAGTTAATAGTTTGTGTATTTTACTGAAAAAAAACCAGCTTAATCCTGATATTTATATTCCCAAAAATTAATTAAAGAGACGGTATTTTGTCAACCCTTGTTTTTTGTTAGAATTGTAAGGGAAATATATATCCTTGTGTCTCGATATAAAAACATTTTAGGCCCGACTATACCACCGTTAGTAGTAGACAAGCGATGTCTTATTTGATGTTATTTGTATCTCCGATACCTACATAAGTACGGGAAACTCCTTTCAAAAACCATCTAAGTCATTAAACAACAATTAAATTCAACTTATTCAAACAATCCGTTTTCCAATCCAATTTTAAATATAGATATTGCTCAACACTTTTTTGCACTGCACTGTCTAGTACTAAAGTAACCAATACAAAGCTTGTACTATGGAACCAAGTTCGCTGATGCTGATGAAACATATGTTTATGATTTACAAAATATACCTACTAATTTAGCAAACCGGCCAAGTGTTGACTTGTTATCCCCTAATATTATAAAAAGTTTGGATGTTTGTTGCTCAATCACGTTGGCCCGACTGAACGGACTAACTAGCCTCTGCTTTAAGAGAGTAGACCCTGAGTTCTACCTGTGACAGTGGTGTAGCGTGCCTTTGATCAAAATTATATGGAGAGCCTATCAGTGACAACCTGACAACGCACACGTGAAAAAGTGGCCGACTCTAGTGACACAGTTTTCGTTTTAGCGAGACTACGTCCGACTTTTTATACGTCCATGCATGTGTAAAATAAAGTTGGCTACACTGGTCACGGGCAGTTTTTACGCGTCACTTCCATTATATATTTTTCTTACGGTTTCAGTCTCACATTTTTTTTCAGTTCAGTCGCGCTACAAAATCTCTATCTCCTCCAAGCCTGGCGTAAGGAAAATCGTTCCAAAAATTACCCGAGAAAATTACAAAAATGTCTCATTCAGTTTGTCTGTTGAGCACAGCCTTTACCTGTGGATGTGGATTAACCCAGAACATGACTTTTAATCAAGACTGTTTCTCCTAATCCCATTGTTTCCTTTCTATCTCGCAAAGGTATGTCGTTTGTAATTTACTTTACTACCACTGAATACGACACGCAAATAAAAGATGACGATTTAATTTTTGGAATGTTATTTACTGTGTAAATACTTATAGTACTCGAAGTCAGAGTTCTACGAGGCGATTTAAAGTCAAGATAAAACATTGATTTCTGAGAAACTAGCTTGTATGGGAGGCATCTTTCAAAGGACGACATCCACTAACCTAGATAGGGTCAGTGTGGTGGACATGGCATTGGCCATCTCCGTGTGAGAGAAGGCCCAGAGTCGCAGCAGTAGGAATATGAAGAGCTTAGAGCTTCATTAGCATCGGTTTTTTAATAGATCAGCAGGCTTCAGTATACAGCATCGTCGCATAACATCAAGCAAGATGGAAGTCGAGTGGAAACCTATTTTGTTTTACTTTTATAGATTTATACTTGCCTATCTCGCTAGAAAACCCAGAGTTAATATCGATTTTAAGACACCAACATTAAAACTATCAGGAAAACCCTACACAAGCAACTAATTTCAATGCCTAGAAGTTCTTATCAAAAAAAGTAGAGAAAAACTGCTTCGTCCGAGTCTTTGGAACGTCTGCCATAAAACGATGTTGTTTTTACGAGCAACGGAGCAGTCCGATTTAAAAAGGGCTAGACGGGCTAGACGATATTAGAAAATGCTGATCAGTTAACTATTACATGTAATAAGTTAGTTACTTTCTTAGTTTTGTGTGTGCTTAAGACCGCACTGCAGACATGAAACTTCATTGTAATTAATAATGACAATTACTATACATATCTAATTTAAATACATAAGTATTAGTGGACAAATCACACACAACACCATCTGATCCCAAACTAAGCAAAGCTTGTACTATGGCGGCCAGATAGCTGATATAATACTTATATAGTTGTAAATACATACTTATTATCCATAGAAACACCCAGACACAGCACAAATATTTGAATTCACCACACAAGTATATGCACTGGATGGGAATCGAACCCACGACACTCGGCTTCGAAGTCAGTCAACTGAATGTATTCAACACTACGACAGTAGTGAAAAGCAGCTGACTGTATGTTTCTCGCGGCGATCCGACTTCACCCAATCGAGTTTTTACCCCAGAGTGTGACGGGTCAGGCTAAGAAAATGTTATGTTGGTTTGTGTACGCTTCAAAAACACAAAAAGTTCTGCACCGATCGAGCTGAAATTTTAGAATGATATATAATCCGCATCAAGGATTGTTTTATCTAATTTTGCATCACAATGTGCCACAGCGAAGCGTGGCAGGTACCTACAGCTGGTATATTATATTTTGCATCACAATGTGCCACAGCGAAGCGTGGCAGGGTACCCACAGCTGGTATCTTATATTTTGCATCACAATGTGCCACAGCGAAGCGTGGCAGGGTACCTACAGCTGGTATCTTATATTTTTGCATCACAATGTGCCACAGCGAAGCGTGGCAGGGTACCTACAGCTGGTATCTTATATTTTTGCATCACAATGTGCCACAGCGAAACGTGGCAGGGTACATACAGCTGGTATCTTATATTTTTGCAACACAATGTGCCACAGCGAAGCGTGGCAGGGTACATACAGCTGGTATCATACATTTTGCATCACAATGTGCCACAGCGAAGCGTGGCAGGGTACATACAGCTGGTATCATAGATTTTTGCATCACAATGTGCCACAGCAAAGCGTGGCAGGGTACCTACAGCTGGTATCTTATATTTTTGCATCATAATGTGCCACAGCGAAGCGTGGCAGGGTACCTACAGCTGGTATCTTATATTTTGCATCACAATGTGCCACAGCGAAGCGTGGCAGGGTACCAGCTGGTATCTTATATTTTTGCATCACAATGTGCCACAGCGAAGCGTAGCAGGGTACCTACAGCTGGTATCTTATATTTTTGCATCACAATGTGCCACAGCGAAGCGTGGCAGGGTACCTACAGCTGGTATCTTATATTTTTGCATCACAATGTGCCACAGCGAAGCGTGACAGGGTACCTACAGCTGGTATCTTATATTTGGTGATCGTACTCAGCCGTTTGTTCCTGTCCGACGTTCTTCAAGGAGTCGAGCATCAAGATGGCGTGCTTGCGGTCATCGATGAGGGCGTCTCGCTTGGTGCTGTTCACTGTCAGCTGCAGCATCAGCCGCTCATGCTGGTACGCCTGCTCCTTCAACCTGGACAGACATTCATTGGTTTGTTTGTTTATTTGTTTGTTTGTTTGTTTGTTTGTTTGTTTGTTTGTTTGTTTGTTTGTTTGTTTGTTTGTTTGTTTGTTTGTTTGTTTGTTTGTTTGTTTGTTTGTTTGTTTGTTTGTTTGTTTGTTTGTTTGTTTGTTTGTTTGTTTGTTTGTTTGTTTGTTTGTTTGTTTGTTTGTTTGTTTGTTTGTTTGTTTGTTTGTTTGTTGTTTGTTTGTTTGTTTGTTTGTTTGTTTGTTTGTTTGTTTGTTTGTTTGTTTGTTTGTTTGTTTGTTTGTTTGTTTGTTTGTTTCAGTTCAGCTTTGCTTAGTTTGGGGTCAGATAGTGTTGTGTGTGAATTGTCCGTCCACCAATATTTATTTATTTATTTATTGGTTCAACCATCAGTGGAGCCGGGTATCACTGTTGGAAAGAAATATGACCGACGAAGTTCGCTGGATCACAATATTTCGACAGATTATTTACCATCTCGCCAGCGAGATTGTAATTTAACGGCGTTTACAGTTTAACAAAGATATCAATATAGAAATCGTCCAATTTGCTATAGTTCTTCGAAAATCCTATTAGTGAATAATACATTTGAGCTCTTCGTTAGTAAAGAAGATACAATGGCGTGTTTTGATAACAATGAAAGCTAATTCTACGAAAAAAAAACTCTAGTAAGTGTAAGATTGTTTTGTCTGCACAACAACATTCCTAGAGTTACTAATTGCTTAGTAATTCTAGATTTTTCTTTCTGCTTATCTATCGATTGAAAGCAACTCCCACCTACTTGTGTTTCGTACTATACTCGTATGTATTTCGTTGGAAATGTATAGTCTTCTAAACTGAGAAAGTGAGAAATATTTGTACAAATTTCTCAAATCAAAAATGACGAAAATATAGTGCTTAGAAATTTCGAGTGACGTCACTTTATGGTAAGATGTGTATAATAAATTGACGTCACAAACCTCACTCCAAGAGTTTGTTGATATATTATTATCTTTGTCGATATTAAAGAAAGAAAAAATTACGTTTCCTATATTTTTCCTTTCTAGCTGACAGGCTAATTATAATGCCATATTTTCCTCTATTTCCTTAGACACAACCGCTTGGCAATACTGGCAGAGTGAAGGGAAATGACCCATGGGGGTCCAGGAGGAAGGGGTCATGACCCTTGGGGCCCAGTGGGTGACAAGACGAGCAAGCCATGTGCATAATGGTAAGCAACATGCGTGCCCATGACAGCACAGCGATACGCAGCTATTGGAACATGAAGAGTCTTAATCATTACATAACACCGCACTGCGCTCGTCACCCGGAGACATAGGCCTTTATATAGAGCTTATCTCTTAGCCCCGTTATTTCACAGGAAACATTGCCCTTCAAACACAGCGATGTTGGAATACTACTGCTTCGCGGCAGAACAACTGCGAACGGTGTGGTACTTCCCCCAGACGGACTCTGTAAAGAGCCCTACCACTACCACTGGTTATAATCGTATTAATTAAACAGACAAGAAGGTATTCAGTTCAGTTGATTACTACCTCTACTACGTCTATATAGATATAAAATAGTCAAATCAATAATTGTGTTTGTTTATGAAAGTGATACGTTTTGAAATAAATTCGGTTTTATGTCTTTCTATTAGATTTCAGTGAAAAAAATTACTCGTGCCATGGGAAATAATATTTCCCGTGAAACTACTAGCAACAGTGTAGTGGCACCGGAAACGTACTTTTACTCGTAGCAGTACCAGTAGTGCCAAGGGGAAAGTAAAATTTCTCTCGGCTCTACCAGTAGCGCCAAGCGGTAGTGTCCAAGGAAATACATGCATATTTTTTATCCAGTCAGTAGGTCAGTAAGAACGGTGTTTAAATTATTTGTATATTTTCATTTAAAAAAAAGTAATTATTCAAAACATACTCGTACCTACACCTTCAGGGGCAAATAGAGCGGAGGACGAAAATAGTTTATTCTCAAACATACGAAATACATAAAAAAAAGCTTTACAATCGCTCAAACCGTTTCGGAGTAGTATGAACACATAGGTACTTTGTGAAACGTATGAGTATTTTAAATTTAAGATTTTATAGCTATTAAGAAAATCATATAACATAATGTAAAACTACCTGATTGTACATTTCTACACCTTATCTCTTTTAATTTGTATATTTTTGCTTCGTTAGAAACTATCCTTGTTTACGACTGTTGTGTTTGTAACAATAACATTCCGACGCCTGCGAATTAATTCATTTATAATGTTTGTACATGTATTTTCTCGTAAGTGACTATTGTATTTTTAGAGAAAATAAATATCTTAAACCGTAGATAACTTTACTATTTGCTATAATTTATGTCGATTATAATATAAGTAAAAAAAAACACTTTTTGACAAGAGTTTTCTCTGGGAATTATATACTTTTTCACTATTATGGAATCGTTCGAGTACGCATAACCGAAATACGTAATAACTGTACATATAGTATATACAGCTAAACAGCTATCGTGCCGCATTAGTGCTGTTTAAAACTAAAATGATAAATAAGTTTACAATTATGTCGGCGTTCCCTATGACTGACAACTTTTTTGAAGTGTATACTTCTTTTTGCGCGGCACATATAGATTTTACGTGGCCTATGAATTGAATTCTAGCATCACGCTCGGCAATAGTAAGATTTCTTCGGGTAAACTCGGGACCACGGCCACTGGCTATCAATGTAAAAATGCGTCAGCATTTCCCCTTGGTTATCTAGAAGTATATAGCATGCGTCAGCATATTTATCTAGATGGTCATGCTCAAACCCACGCCCTCCGGTTTCACGTTGCCGGTTTCCATAGCTTCCAAAATAAGCTATCAAATTCTGAGTTTATAGCACAGATGACTAGATTTATAAGTTTTCACTTCTATCGGCAGTATCGGCTGCCATTTTTTTTGTTTGCTATCCTAAAACCTAAATTTTCTGAATCGACATTAGTATTGCAGGGCGAGATTTGTCTCAGATCTAAATAAAATAAAGCATTTTATTCCGACGTAAGTATCTCATCAAGATGCTGTTGACAAACAAGGTTAACGCTGTCTTGATCTAGATATCACTTCTAAGCTAACTCGATTTGACTGCTTGCGCCGCGCCGGTTCACTTCACGCCTGAGCTTCAACTGCTGTGACATCTCGATTTGCATTTGACTCTTTACACCTTATTTCATCTTAACACGGATAAATTGCCGATTGGATATGGCTCAAACTTTACAAATGACAAAACATTTATGGTGACAAAAACTTAACCTAATTTTAAACTATTGTGGGACCACACTCTGAAGACACAGTTCAAAATTAAGATCAATCCAGTCGCCTTCTTTTCTGACTACAGATGTGACAAGAGTACCCTTATAGGGTAAATTCTTAGCTTACTTACTTGTAATTTGTCAGTTTTATGTTATGCAATAAATGGTTGATCGATTGATTGAATGTGATTGCGAATCTCAGTCAACGAATTTTCGTAGAGGAGGACTCTTTAGAAATAGAAATAGTCAGTCTTTGCTGAGTCCGCCTGGGGTAGTACTACACCATTTCAGTTATTTTTACTGCCAAGTGTGCAAATATCACTGTCTTCCGGTTTGAAGGATAAAATTTCCAGAGATATTACATGGCATTGAGTATAATCGGCGTTATATCTTTGGGTGACAATATTTAAGATAATAATGGCAATATAGAATGACGGGACGAGCAGGGCGTGCACCTGATGGTTAACAACACGCTTACCCATAACAGAACAGTGTTACGCAACTATTGGATCATGAGGAGCCCCAATAACAACCCAGCACTGCACTGTGCCACCCAGATGAAATATGTAATTTCCTTAGAAACATTTCCCAGCAAATCAGAAAACAGTGTACACTCCGCGAAGTATAAGCTGAGCTTTGCATTAGTGTGAGTGATCACCAATCAGGCAGGAGCTTGAAATTTTGTCCGCGAGGTATAGGCTGAGCTTTGCATTAGTGTGAGTGATCACCAATCAGGCAGGAGCGCGGCGAGACAGAATGGCGCCGCGCCTAAGGCCGGTTGTCACACCTACACTATCCATGTACACTCACACAAATGCAAAGCTCAGCTTATGCCTCGCGGAGTGTACTTGGCAGTAATTTGCAGCTTCTCAAGTAGGGAGAACGGCTACAGCCGATCCGGAGCCACTAGTTCGAATCCCACGAGCATCACTCGTTCGACTCGTCTTTCGAAGCCATGTGCGTAATGCCGCCAACTTAAAAAAAACGGTGAAGTAAAACATCGTGAAAAAAACCAACATGTCCCTAGAATCTTTTGAGGTCACACGCCATACACAAACCCGCAGCGTGGAGTATTATCGTCTTGACTCTATCCGTGCGAGATCAGGGCCCCGAGTCTCAGCATTGACTGGGCTGCTTATACGCTATAATAAGAGTCCTACCACTACAAAGGATAGAAAGCTCTATAAATTTGTCTCTAACTTCACCGGTGTGAAGTTGGCAGCCAAAAGTTTCTGCCATATTATCCGACCAAATTGAAATGGTATTTTTTATGAAATTTGCTAAAATCGATAAATCTTATGCTGATGCCTTAAACCAAAAAAGAAAATGGTGAGACGTGATATATAAAACCTTATAATCCTCCGAAACAAACAAAATTAACTATATTAACACACTAACACAGAGGATTGCCAGTAACGCTTTCTTTAGCCGATTACTACCTGCCGGCCCCTAAAATTTAATACACTTGTTTACTATTTTTATTAACAAATGTATGCGTAACAAACTAAACATAATCAGAATGCGGCTAAAAGGTTTCTACACCCAGAAATTGCCATCTGAAATTGCTCGGGTACAGAAATCTTAGAAGGAAAAACTGGCTGCTGGCTTATCGTGACCTCCGCAGCTGAAACTAGCCAAAAACCTTATCATCTCATCTAGGTCTATACAAATTCCATCCAAATAAGTAAACAGAGATAAGGCTTTATACCGCTTTAACCCTAAACCTGCCGCACGAACATGAGTGGTGAAAAAGCTTGACTCTAAGACGCAACATGCTCGATTACGACCTGTAGGCCCCTGAAATACTAAAGTTTTAATATTATTCCAACAGAATGATACCTATTCTACCTGAAAAACATAGTGAGAATGTGGCTAAACGATTCCTTAACCTTCAAATCAGTTCTTGAAAAATTAACGAAATTTTTATTCGCCAAGTCCACGTTTCCTTCAATACGGCGACCTGACGGCCCCTGAAATTCTGAAATATTGTGTTATATTTTTGTAGCCTGTTTCATGTGTTATCAAATTAACATAGTCAGAATGCGGCTAAAGGTTTCTACACCCAGAAATTGCCATCTGAAATTGCTCGGGTACAGAAATCTTAGGAGGAAAAGTTGGCTGCTGGCTTATCGTGACCTCCACAGCTGAAACTAGCCAGAAATCTTATCATTTCATCTAGATCTATACATATACTATCCAAATAAATCAACAAAATAAGGCTTTATACCGCTTTAACCCTAAACCTGCCGCACGAACAGTAGTGGTGAAAAAGCTTGACTCTAAGACGCAACATGCTCGATTACGACCTGTAGGCCCCTGAAATACTGAAGTTTTAGTATTATTCAATAGAATGATACCTATTCTACCTGAAAAACATAGTGAGAATGTGGCTAAACGATTCCTTAACCTTCAAATCAGTTCATGAAAAATGAACGAAATTTTTATTCATAAGTCCACGTTTCCTTCAATACGGCGACCTGACGGCCCTGAAATTCTGAAATATTGTGATATATTATTGTAGCCTGTTTCATGTGTTATCAAATAAACATAGTCAGAATGCGGCTAAAAGGTTTCTACACCCAGAAATTGCCATCTGAAATTGCTCGGGTGCAGAAATCTTAGGAGGAAAAGTTGGCTGCTGGCTTATCGTGACCTCCCACAGCTGAAACTAGCCAGAAATCTTATCATTTCATCTAGATCTATACATATACTATCCAAATAAGTCAACAAAGATAAGGCTTTATACCGCTTTAACCCTAAACCTGCCGCACGAACATGATTGGTGAAAATGCTTGACTCTAAGACGCACCATGCTCGATTACGACCTGTAGGCCCCTGAAATACTAAAGTTTTTAATATTACTCCAACAAAATGATACTTATTCTACCTGAAAAACACAGTAAGAATGTGGCTAAACGATTCCTTAACCTTCAAATCAGGTCATGAAAAATTAACGAAATTTTTATTCGCCAAGTCCACGTTTCTTTCAAAACTGCGACCTGACGGCCCCTGAAATTCTGAAATATTGTGACATATTATTGTAGCCTGTTTTATGCGCTATTTAAAAAATTTAAAAGAATGCGGCTAAAAGCTTTCTACACCCAGAAATTGCCATCTGAAATTGCTCGGGTACAGAAATCTAAGGAGGAAAAGTTGGCTGCTGGCTTATCGTGACCTCCCACAGCTGAAACTAGCCAGAAATCTTATCATTTCATCTAGATCTATACATATACTATACAAATAAATCAACAAAGATAAGGCTCTATACCGCTTTAACCCTAAACCTGCCGCACGAACATGATTGGTGAAAAAGCTTGACTCTAAGACGCAACATGCTCGATTACGACCTGTAGGCCCCTGAAATACTGAAGTTTTTAGTATTATTCCAATAGGATTATACCTATTCTACCTGAAAAACATAGTGAGAATGTGGCTAAACGATTCCTTAACCTTCAAATCAGTTCATGAAGAATAAACGAAATTTTTATTCGCCAAGTCCACGTTTCTTTCAATACTGCGACCTGACGGCCCCTGAAATTCTAAAATATTTTGTATTATTATTGTAGCCCGTTTCATGTGTTATCAAATTAACATAGTCAGAATGCGGCTAAAAGGTTTCAACACCCAGAAATTGCCATCTGAAATTGCTCGGGTACAGAAATCTTAGGAGGAAAAGTTGGCTGCTGGCTTATCGTGACCTCCCACAGCTGAAACTAGCCAGAAATCTTATCATTTCATCTAGATCTATACATATACTATCCAAATAAATCAACAAAAATAAGGCTTTATACCGCTTTAACCCTAAACCTGCCGCACGAACAGTAGTGGTGAAAAAGCTTGACTCTAAGACGCAACATGCTCGATTACGACCTGTAGGCCCTGAAATACTGAAGTTTTTAGTATTATTCCAATAGAATGATACCTATTCTACCTGAAAAACATAGTGAGAATGTGGCTAAACGATTCCTTAACCTTCAAATCAGTTCATGAAAAATGAACGAAATTTTTATTCGCCAAGTCCACGTTTCCTTCAATACGGCGACCTGACGGCCCCTGAAATTCTGAAATATTGTGATATATTATTGTAGCCTGTTTCATGTGTTATCAAATTAACGTAGTCAGAATGCGGCTAAAGGTTTCTACACCCAGAAATTGCCATCTGAAATTGCTCGGGTACAGAAATCTTAGGAGGAAAAGTTGGCTGCTGGCTTATCGTGACCTCCACAGCTGAAACTAGCCAGAAATCTTATCATTTCATCTAGATCTATACATATACTATCCAAATAAGTCAACAAAGATAAGGCTTTATACCGCTTTAACCCTAAACCTGCCGCACGAACATGATTGGTGAAAATGCTTGACTCTAAGACGCACCATGCTCGATTACGACCTGTAGGCCCTGAAATACTAAAGTTTTAATATTATTCCAACAGAATGATACCTATTCTACCTGAAAAACATAGTGAGAATGTGGCTAAACGATTCCTTAACCTTCAAATCAGGTCATGAAAAATTAACGAAATTTTTATTCGCCAAGTCCACTTTTCTTTCAATACTGCGACCTGACGGCCCCTGAAATTATGAAATATTGTGTAATATTATTATAGCCTGTTTCATGCGCTATCTAAAAACATAGTAAAAATGCGGCTAAACGGTTTCTACACCCAGAAATTGCCATCTGAAATTGCTCGGGTACAGAAATCTTAGGAGGAAAAGTTGGCTGCTGGCTTATCGTGACCTCCACAGCTGAAACTAGCCAGAAATCTTATCATTTCATCTAGATCTATACATATACTATCCAAATAAATCAACAAAGATAAGGCTTTATACCGCTTTAACCCTAAACCTGCCGCACGAACATGATTGGTGAAAAAGCTTGACTCTAAGACGCAACATGCTCGATTACGACCTGTAGGCCCCTGAAATACTGAAGTTTTTAGTATTATTCCAATAGAATTATACCTATTCTACCTGAAAAACATAGTGAGAATGTGGCTAAACGATTCCTTAACCTTCAAATCAGTTCATGAAAAATGAACGAAATTTTTATTCATAAGTCCACGTTTCCTTCAATACGGCGACCTGACGGCCCCTGAAATTCTGAAATATTGTGATAAATTATTGTAGCGTGTTTCATGCGCTATCTAAAAAATTTAGTAAGAATGCGGCTAAACGGTTTCTACACCCAGAAATTGCCATCTGAAATTGCTCGGGTACAGAAATCTTAGGAGGAAAAGTTGGCTGCTGGCTTATCGTGACCTCCACAGCTGAAACTAGCCAGAAATCTTATCATTTCATCTAGATCTATACATATACTATCCAAATAAGTCAACAAAGATAAGGCTTTATACCGCTTTAACCCTAAACCTGCCACACGAACATTAGTGGTGAAAAAGCTTGACTCTAAGACGCACCATGCTCGATTACGACCTGTAGGCCCCTGAAATACTGAAGTTTTTAGTATTATTCCAATAGAATGATACCTATTCTACCTGAAAAACATAGTGAGAATGTGGCTAAATGATTCCTTAACCTTCAAATCAGTTCATGAAAAATGAACGAAATTTTTATTCGCCAAGTCCACGTTTCCTTCAATACGGCGACCTGACGGCCCCTGAAATTCTGAAATATTGTGTTATATTTTTGTAGCCTGCTTCATGTGTTATCAAATTAACATAGTCAGAATGCGGCTAAAAGGTTTCTACAACCAGAAATTGCCATCTGAAATTGCTCGGGTACAGAAATCTTAGAAGGTAAAGTTGGCTGCTGGCTTATCGTGACCTCCAGCAGCTGAAACTAGCCAAAAATCTTAACATTTCATATAGGTATATACATATTCTATCTAAATAAGTCAACAGAGATAAGACTTTATACCGCTTTAACCCTAAACCTGCCGCACGAACATTAGTGGTGAAAAAGCTTGACTCTAAGACGCAACATGCTCGATTACGACCTGTGGGCCCCTGAAATACTGAAATTTTTAGTATTATTCCAATAGAATGATACATAGTCTACCTGAAAAACATAGTAAGAATGTGGCTTAACGATTACTTAACCTTCAAATCAGTTCATGAAAAATTCACGAAATTTTTATTCGCCAAGTCCACGTTTCCTTTAATACTGCGACCTGACGGCCCCTGATAAGCAGCATTCTGACTACGTTTATTCTATAGCGCATGAAACAGGCTATAATAACATTACACAATATTTCAGAATTTCAGGGGCCGTCAGGTCGCAGTATTGATGGAAACGGGGACTTGGCGAGTAAAATTTCGTTATTTTTTATGAACTGATTTGAAGGTTAAGGAATCGTTTAGCTACATTCTCACTATGTTTTCAGGTAGAATAGGTATCATTCTATTGGAATAATACTAAAAACTTTAGTATTTCAGGGGCCTACAGGTCGTAATCGAGCATGTTGCGTCTTAGAGTCAAGCTTTTCACCAATCATGTTCGTGCGGCAGGTTTAGGGTTAAAGCGGTATAAAACCTTATCTTTGTTGACTTATTTGGATAGTATATGTATAGATCTAGATGAAATGATAAGATTTCTGGCTAGTTTCAGCTGTGGGAGGTCACGATAAGCCAGCAGCCAACTTTTCTCCTAAGATTTCTGTACCCGAGCAATTTCAGATGGCAATTTCTGGGTGTAGAAACCGTTTAGCCATTCTTACTAAATTTTTAGATAGCGCATGAAACAGGCTACAATAATTTATCACAATATTTCAAATTTCAGGGGCCGTCAGGTCGCAGTATTGAAGAAAACGGGACTTGGCGAATAAAAATTTCGTTAATTTTTCATGAACTGATTTGAAGGTTAAGGAATCGTTTAGCCACATTCTCACTATGTTTTCAGGTAGAATAGGTATCATTCTGTTGGAATAATACTAAAAACTTTAGTATTTCAGGGGCCTACAGGTCGTAATCGAGCATGTTGCGTCTTAGAGTCAAGCTTTTTCACCAATCATGTTCGTGCGGCAGGTTTAGGGTTAAAGCGGTATAAAGCCTTATCTTTGTTGACTTATTTGGATAGTATATGTATAGATCTAGATGAAATGATAAGATTTCTGGCTAGTTTCAGCTGTGGGAGGTCACGATAAGCCAGCAGCCAACTTTTCCTCCTAAGATTTCTGTACCCGAGCAATTTCAGATGGCAATTTCTGGGTGTAGAAACCTTTTAGCCGCATTCTGACTATGTTTGTTGATAACACATGAAACAGGCTACAATAATATATCACAATATTTCAGAATTTCAGGGGCCGTCAGGTCGCAGTATTGAAGGAAACGTGGACTTGGCGAATAAAAATTTCGTTAATTTTTCATGAACTGATTTGAAGGTTAAGGAATCGTTTAGCCACATTCTCACTATGTTTTCAGGTAGAATAGGTATCATTCTGTTGGAATAATACTAAAAACTTCAGTATTTCAGGGGCCTACAGGTCGTAATCGAGCATGTTGCGTCTTAGAGTCAAGCTTTTTCACCAATCATGTTCGTGCGGCAGGTTTAGGGTTAAAGCGGTATAAAGCCTTATCTTTGTTGACTTATTTGGATAGATATATATGTATAGATCTAGATGAAATGATAAGATTTCTGGCTAGTTTCAGCTGTGGGAGGTCACGATAAGCCAGCAGCCAACTTTTCCTCCTAAGATTTCTGTACCCGAGCAATTTCAGATGGCAATTTCTGGGTGTAGAAACCTTTTAGCCGCATTCTGACTAAGTTTTTTGATAACGCATGAAACAGGCTACAATAATAATACAAAATATTTTTAGAATTTCAGGGGCCGTCAGGTCGCAGTATTGAAAAAACGTGGACTTGGCGAATAAAAATTTCGTTAATTTTTCATGACCTGATTTGAAGGTTAAGGAATCGTTTAGCCACATTCTCACTATGTTTTTCAGGTAGAATAGGTATCATTCTGTTGGAATAATACTAAAAACTTCAGTATTTCAGGGGCCTACAGGTCGTAATCGAGCATGTTGCGTCTTAGAGTCAAGCTTTTCACCAATCATGTTCGTGCGGCAGGTTTAGGGTTAAAGCGGTATAAAGCCTTATCTTTGTTGACTTATTTGGATAGTATATGTATAGATCTAGATGAAATGATAAGATTTCTGGCTAGTTTCAGCTGTGGGAGGGTCACGATAAGCCAGCAGCCAACTTTTCCTCCTAAGATTTCTGTGCCCGAGCAATTTCAGATGGCAATTTCTGGGTGTAGAAACCTTTTAGCCGCATTCTGACTATGTTTTTTGATAACACATGAAACAGGCTACAATAATATTATCACAATATTTCAGAATTTCAGGGGCCGTCAGGTCGCCGTATTGAAGAAACGTGGACTTGGCGAATAAAAATTTCGTTCATTTTCATGAACTGATTTGAAGGTTAAGGAATCGTTTAGCCACATTCTCACTATGTTTTCAGGTAGAATAGGTATCATTCTATTGGAATAATACTAAAAACTTCAGTATTTCAGGGGCCTACAGGTCGTAATCGAGCATGTTGCGTCTTAGAGTCAAGCTTTTTCACCAATCATGTTCGTGCGGCAGGTTTAGGGTTAAAGCGGTATAAAGCCTTATCTTTGTTGATTTATTTGGATAGTATATGTATAGATCTAGATGAAATGATAAGATTTCTGGCTAGTTTCAGCTGTGGGAGGTCACGATAAGCCAGCAGCCAACTTTTCCTCCTAAGATTTCTGTGCCCGAGCAATTTCAGATGGCAATTTCTGGGTGTAGAAACCTTTAGCCGCATTCTTACTAAATTTTTTTGATAACACATGAAACAGGCTACAATAATATTACACAATATTTCAGAATTTCAGGGGCCGTCAGGTCGCAGTATTGAAAGAAACGTGGACTTGGCGAATAAAAATTTCGTTAATTTTTCATGACCTGATTTGAAGGTTAAGGAATCGTTTAGCCACATTCTCACTATGTTTTCAGGTAGAATAGGTATCATTCTGTTGGAATAATATTAAAAACTTTAGTATTTCAGGGGCCTACAGGTCGTAATCGAGCATGGTGCGTCTTAGAGTCAAGCATTTTCACCAATCATGTTCGTGCGGCAGGTTTAGGGTTAAAGCGGTATAAAGCCTTATCTTTGTTGACTTATTTGGATAGTATATGTATAGATCTAGATGAAATGATAAGATTTCTGGCTAGTTTCAGCTGTGGGAGGTCACGATAAGCCAGCAGCCAACTTTTCCTCCTAAGATTTCTGTGCCGAGCAATTTCAGATGGCAATTTCTGGGTGTAGAAACCTTTTAGCCGCATTCTGACTATGTTTATTTGATAACACATGAAACAGGCTACAATAATATATCACAATATTTCAGAATTTCAGGGGCCGTCAGGTCGCCGTATTGAAGGAAACGTGGACTTGGCGAATAAAAATTTCGTTCATTTTTCATGAACTGATTTGAAGGTTAAGGAATCGTTTAGCCACATTCTCACTATGTTTTTCAGGTAGAATAGGTATCATTCTATTGGAATAATACTAAAAACTTCAGTATTTCAGGGGCCTACAGGTCGTAATCGAGCATGTTGCGTCTTAGAGTCAAGCTTTTTCACCAATCATGTTCGTGCGGCAGGTTTAGGGTTAAAGCGGTATAAAGCCTTATCTTTGTTGATTTATTTGGATAGTATATGTATAGATCTAGATGAAATGATAAGATTTCTGGCTAGTTTCAGCTGTGGGAGGTCACGATAAGCCAGCAGCCAACTTTTCCTCCTAAGATTTCTGTACCCGAGCAATTTCAGATGGCAATTTCTGGGTGTAGAAACCTTTTAACCGCATTCTGACTATGTTTGTTTGATAACACATGAAACAGGCTACAATAATATATCACAATATTTCAGAATTTCAGGGGCCGTCAGGTCGCCGTATTGAAGAAACGTGGACTTGGCGAATAAAATTTCGTTAATTTTTCATGAACTGATTTGAAGGTTAAGGAATCGTTTAGCCACATTCTCACTATGTTTTCAGGTAGAATAGGTATCATTCTGTTGGAATAATACTAAAACTTCAGTATTTCAGGGGCCTACAGGTCGTAATCGAGCATGTTGCGTCTTAGAGTCAAGCTTTTCACCAATCATGTTCGTGCGGCAGGTTTAGGGTTAAAGCGGTATAAAGCCTTATCTTTGTTGACTTATTTGGATAGTATATGTATAGATCTAGATGAAATGATAAGATTTCTGGCTAGTTTCAGCTGTGGGAGGTCACGATAAGCCAGCAGCCAACTTTTCCTCCTAAGATTTCTGTACCCGAGCAATTTCAGATGGCAATTTCTGGGTGTAGAAACCTTTTAGCCGCATTCTGACTATGTTTATTTGATAACACATGAAACAGGCTACAATAATAATACAAAATATTTTAGAATTTCAGGGGCCGTCAGGTCGCAGTATTGAAAGAAACGTGGACTTGGCGAATAAAAATTTCGTTAATTTTTCATGAACTGATTTGAAGGTTAAGGAATCGTTTAGCCACATTCTCACTATGTTTTCAGGTAGAATAGGTATCATTCTGTTGGAATAATACTAAAAACTTCAGTATTTCAGGGGCCTACAGGTCGTAATCGAGCATGTTGCGTCTTAGAGTCAAGCTTTTTCACCAATCATGTTCGTGCGGCAGGTTTAGGGTTAAAGCGGTATAAAGCCTTATCTTTGTTGACTTATTTGGATAGTATATGTATAGATCTAGATGAAATGATAAGATTTCTGGCTAGTTTCAGCTGTGGGAGGTCACGATAAGCCAGCAGCCAACTTTTCCTCCTAAGATTTCTGTACCCGAGCAATTTCAGATGGCAATTTCTGGGTGTAGAAACCTTTTAGCCACATTCTTTCTAAATTTTTTGATAACACATGAAACAGGCTACAATAATATATCACAATATTTCAGAATTTCAGGGGCCGTCAGGTCGCAGTATTGAAAGAAACGTGGACTTGGCGAATAAAAATTTCGTTAATTTTTCATGACCTGATTTGAAGGTTAAGGAATCGTTTAGCCACATTCTCACTATGTTTTTCAGGTAGAATAGGTATCATTCTGTTGGAATAATATTAAAACTTTAGTATTTCAGGGGCCTACAGGTCGTAATCGAGCATGGTGCGTCTTAGAGTCAAGCATTTTCACCAATCATGTTCGTGCGGCAGGTTTAGGGTTAAAGCGGTATAAAGCCTTATCTTTGTTGACTTATTTGGATAGTATATGTATAGATCTAGATGAAATGATAAGATTTCTGGCTAGTTTCAGCTGTGGGAGGTCACGATAAGCCAGCAGCCAACTTTTCCTCCTAAGATTTCTGTACCCGAGCAATTTCAGATGGCAATTTCTGGGTGTAGAAACCTTTTAGCCGCATTCTGACTATGTTTATTTGATAACACATGAAACAGGCTACAATAATATATCACAATATTTCAGAATTTCAGGGGCCGTCAGGTCGCCGTATTGAAGGAAACGTGGACTTGGCGAATAAAAATTTCGTTAATTTTCATGAACTGATTTGAAGGTTAAGGAATCGTTTAGCCACATTCTCACTATGTTTTTCAGGTAGAATAGGTATCATTCTGTTGGAATAATACTAAAACTTCAGTATTTCAGGGGCCTACAGGTCGTAATCGAGCATGTTGCGTCTTAGAGTCAAGCTTTTTCACCAATCATGTTCGTGCGGCAGGTTTAGGGTTAAAGCGGTATAAAGCCTTATCTTTGTTGACTTATTTGGATAGTATATGTATAGATCTAGATGAAATGATAAGATTTCTGGCTAGTTTCAGCTGTGGGAGGTCACGATAAGCCAGCAGCCAACTTTTCCTCCTAAGATTTCTGTACCCGAGCAATTTCAGATGGCAATTTCTGGGTGTAGAAACCTTTTAGCCGCATTCTGACTAAGTTTTTTTGATAACGCATGAAACAGGCTACAATAATAATACAAAATATTTTAGAACTTCAGGGGCCGTCAGGTCGCAGTATTGAAAGAAACGTGGACTTGGCGAATAAAAATTTCGTTAATTTTTCATGACCTGATTTGAAGGTTAAGGAATCGTTTAGCCACATTCTCACTATGTTTTTCAGGTAGAATAGGTATCATTCTGTTGGAATAATATTAAAAACTTTAGTATTTCAGGGGCTACAGGTCGTAATCGAGCATGGTGCGTCTTAGAGTCAAGCTTTTTCACCAATCATGTTCGTGCGGCAGGTTTAGGGTTAAAGCGGTATAAAGCCTTATCTTTGTTGACTTATTTGGATAGTATATGTATAGATCTAGATGAAATGATAAGATTTCTGGCTAGTTTCAGCTGTGGGAGGTCACGATAAGCCAGCAGCCAACTTTTCCTCCTAAGATTTCTGTACCCGAGCAATTTCAGATGGCAATTTCTGGGTGTAGAAACCTTTAGCCGCATTCTTACTAAATTTTTTTGATAGCACATGAAACAGGCTACAATAATATTATCACAATATTTTAGAATTTCAGGGGCCGTCAGGTCGCCGTATTGAAGGAAACGTGGACTTGGCGAATAAAAATTTCGTTCATTTTCATGAACTGATTTGAAGGTTAAGGAATCGTTTAGCCACATTCTCACTATGTTTTTCAGGTAGAATAGGTATCATTCTGTTGGAATAATACTAAAAACTTCAGTATTTCAGGGGCCTACAGGTCGTAATCGAGCATGTTGCGTCTTAGAGTCAAGCTTTTCACCAATCATGTTCGTGCGGCAGGTTTAGGGTTAAAGCGGTATAAAGCCTTATCTTTGTTGACTTATTTGGATAGTATATGTATAGATCTAGATGAAATGATAAGATTTCTGGCTAGTTTCAGCTGTGGGAGGTCACGATAAGCCAGCAGCCAACTTTTCCTCCTAAGATTTCTGTACCCGAGCAATTTCAGATGGCAATTTCTGGGTGTAGAAACCTTTTAGCCGCATTCTTACTATGTTTTTTTGATAACACATGAAACAGGCTACAATAATATTACAAAATATTTCAGAATTTCAGGGGCCGTCAGGTCGCCGTATTGAAGAAACGTGGACTTGGCGAATAAAATTTCGTTCATTTTCATGAACTGATTTGAAGGTTAAGGAATCGTTTAGCCACATTCTCACTATGTTTTTCAGGTAGAATAGGTATCATTCTGTTGGAATAATATTAAAAACTTTAGTATTTCAGGGGCCTACAGGTCGTAATCGAGCATGGTGCGTCTTAGAGTCAAGCATTTTCACCAATCATGTTCGTGCGGCAGGTTTAGGGTTAAAGCGGTATAAAGCCTTATCTTTGTTGACTTATTTGGATAGTATATGTATAGATCTAGATGAAATGATAAGATTTCTGGCTAGTTTCAGCTGTGGGAGGTCACGATAAGCCAGCAGCCAACTTTTCCTCCTAAGATTTCTGTACCGAGCAATTTCAGATGGCAATTTCTGGGTGTAGAAACCTTTTAGCCGCATTCTTACTAAGTTTTTTGATAACACATGAAACAGGCTACAATAATAATACAAAATATTTTAGAATTTCAGGGGCCGTCAGGTCGCAGTATTGAAAGAAACGTGGACTTGGCGAATAAAAATTTCGTTAATTTTTCATGACCTGATTTGAAGGTTAAGGAATCGTTTAGCCACATTCTCACTATGTTTTTCAGGTAGAATAGGTATCATTCTGTTGGAATAATACTAAAAACTTTAGTATTTCAGGGGCCTACAGGTCGTAATCGAGCATGGTGCGTCTTAGAGTCAAGCTTTTTCACCAATCATGTTCGTGCGGCAGGTTTAGGGTTAAAGCGGTATAAAGCCTTATCTTTGTTGACTTATTTGGATAGTATATGTATAGATCTAGATGAAATGATAAGATTTCTGGCTAGTTTCAGCTGTGGGAGGTCACGATAAGCCAGCAGCCAACTTTTCCTCCTAAGATTTCTGTACCCGAGCAATTTCAGATGGCAATTTCTGGGTGTAGAAACCTTTTAGCCGCATTCTTACTAAATTTTTTGATAACACATGAAACAGGCTACAATAATAATACAAATATTTTAGAATTTCAGGGGCCGTCAGGTCGCCGTATTGAAGAAACGTGGACTTGGCGAATAAAAATTTCGTTCATTTTTCATGAACTGATTTGAAGGTTAAGGAATCGTTTAGCCACATTCTCACTATGTTTTTCAGGTAGAATAGGTATCATTCTGTTGGAATAATACTAAAAACTTCAGTATTTCAGGGGCCTACAGGTCGTAATCGAGCATGTTGCGTCTTAGAGTCAAGCTTTTTCACCAATCATGTTCGTGCGGCAGGTTTAGGGTTAAAGCGGTATAAAGCCTTATCTTTGTTGACTTATTTGGATAGTATATGTATAGATCTAGATGAAATGATAAGATTTCTGGCTAGTTTCAGCTGTGGGAGGTCACGATAAGCCAGCAGCCAACTTTTCCTCCTAAGATTTCTGTACCGAGCAATTTCAGATGGCAATTTCTGGGTGTAGAAACCTTTTAGCCGCATTCTTACTAAATTTATTTGATAACGCATGAAACAGGCTACAAATAATATTACACAATATTTCAGAATTTCAGGGGCCGTCAGGTCGCCGTATTGAAAGAAACGTGGACTTGGCGAATAAAAATTTCGTTCATTTTTCATGAACTGATTTGAAGGTTAAGGAATCGTTTAGCCACATTCTCACTATGTTTTTCAGGTAGAATAGGTATCATTCTGTTGGAATAATATTAAAAACTTTAGTATTTCAGGGGCCTACAGGTCGTAATCGAGCATGGTGCGTCTTAGAGTCAAGCATTTTCACCAATCATGTTCGTGCGGCAGGTTTAGGGTTAAAGCGGTATAAAGCCTTATCTTTGTTGACTTATTTGGATAGTATATGTATAGATCTAGATGAAATGATAAGATTTCTGGCTAGTTTCAGCTGTGGGAGGTCACGATAAGCCAGCAGCCAACTTTTCCTCCTAAGATTTCTGTACCCGAGCAATTTCAGATGGCAATTTCTGGGTGTAGAAACCTTTTAGCCGCATTCTGACTATGTTTATTTGATAACACATGAAACAGGCTACAATAATATATCACAATATTTCAGAATTTCAGGGGCCGTCAGGTCGCCGTATTGAAGGAAACGTGGACTTGGCGAATAAAAATTTCGTTAATTTTTCATGAACTGATTTGAAGGTTAAGGAATCGTTTAGCCACATTCTCACTATGTTTTTCAGGTAGAATAGGTATCATTCTGTTGGAATAATACTACAAACTTCAGTATTTCAGGGGCCTACAGGTCGTAATCGAGCATGTTGCGTCTTAGAGTCAAGCTTTTTCACCAATCATGTTCGTGCGGCAGGTTTAGGGTTAAAGCGGTATAAAGCCTTATCTTTGTTGACTTATTTGGATAGTATATGTATAGATCTAGATGAAATGATAAGATTTCTGGCTAGTTTCAGCTGTGGGAGGTCACGATAAGCCAGCAGCCAACTTTTCCTCCTAAGATTTCTGTACCCGAGCAATTTCAGATGGCAATTTCTGGGTGTAGAAACCTTTTAGCCGCATTCTTACTAAGTTTTTTTGATAACACATGAAACAGGCTACAATAATAATACAAAATATTTTAGAATTTCAGGGGCCGTCAGGTCGCAGTATTGAAAAAAACGTGGACTTGGCGAATAAAAATTTCGTTAATTTTCATGACCTGATTTGAAGGTTAAGGAATCGTTTAGCCACATTCTCACTATGTTTTTCAGGTAGAATAGGTATCATTCTGTTGGAATAATACTAAAAACTTTAGTATTTCAGGGGCCTACAGGTCGTAATCGAGCATGGTGCGTCTTAGAGTCAAGCTTTTTCACCAATCATGTTCGTGCGGCAGGTTTAGGGTTAAAGCGGTATAAAGCCTTATCTTTGTTGACTTATTTGGATAGTATATGTATAGATCTAGATGAAATGATAAGATTTCTGGCTAGTTTCAGCTGTGGGAGGTCACGATAAGCCAGCAGCCAACTTTTCCTCCTCCTAAGATTTCTGTACCCGAGCAATTTCAGATGGCAATTTCTGGGTGTAGAAACCTTTTAGCCGCATTCTGACTAAATTTTTTTGATAACGCATGAAACAGGCTACAATAATAATATCACAATATTTTAGAATTTCAGGGGCCGTCAGGTCGCCGTATTGAAGGAAACGTGGACTTGGCGAATAAAAATTTCGTTCATTTTTCATGAACTGATTTGAAGGTTAAGGAATCGTTTAGCCACATTCTCACTATGTTTTTCAGGTAGAATAGGTATCATTCTGTTGGAATAATACTAAAAACTTTAGTATTTCAGGGGCCTACAGGTCGTAATCGAGCATGTTGCGTCTTAGAGTCAAGCTTTTCACCAATCATGTTCGTGCGGCAGGTTTAGGGTTAAAGCGGTATAAAGCCTTATCTTTGTTGATTTATTTGGATAGTATATGTATAGATCTAGATGAAATGATAAGATTTCTGGCTAGTTTCAGCTGTGGGAGGTCACGATAAGCCAGCAGCCAACTTTTCCTCCTAAGATTTCTGTGCCGAGCAATTTCAGATGGCAATTTCTGGGTGTAGAAACCTTTAGCCGCATTCTGACTAAATTTTTTTGATAACACATGAAACAGGCTACAATAATATTACACAATATTTCAGAATTTCAGGGGCCGTCAGGTCGCCGTATTGAAGGAAACGTGGACTTGGCGAATAAAAATTTCGTTCATTTTCATGAACTGATTTGAAGGTTAAGGAATCGTTTAGCCACATTCTCACTATGTTTTTCAGGTAGAATAGGTATCATTCTGTTGGAATAATATTAAAAACTTTAGTATTTCAGGGGCCTACAGGTCGTAATCGAGCATGGTGCGTCTTAGAGTCAAGCATTTTCACCAATCATGTTCGTGCGGCAGGTTTAGGGTTAAAGCGGTATAAAGCCTTATCTTTGTTGACTTATTTGGATAGTATATGTATAGATCTAGATGAAATGATAAGATTTCTGGCTAGTTTCAGCTGTGGGAGGTCACGATAAGCCAGCAGCCAACTTTTCCTCCTAAGATTTCTGTACCCGAGCAATTTCAGATGGCAATTTCTGGGTGTAGAAACCTTTTAGCCGCATTCTGACTATGTTTATTTGATAACACATGAAACAGGCTACAATAATAATACAAAATATTTTAGAATTTCAGGGGCCGTCAGGTCGCAGTATTGAAAGAAACGTGGACTTGGCGAATAAAAATTTCGTTAATTTTTCATGACCTGATTTGAAGGTTAAGGAATCGTTTAGCCACATTCTCACTATGTTTTTAAGGTAGAATAGGTATCATTCTGTTGGAATAATATTAAAACTTTAGTATTTCAGGGGCCTACAGGTCGTAATCGAGCATGGTGCGTCTTAGAGTCAAGCTTTTTCACCAATCATGTTCGTGCGGCAGGTTTAGGGTTAAAGCGGTATAAAGCCTTATCTTTGTTGACTTATTTGGATAGTATATGTATAGATCTAGATGAAATGATAAGATTTCTGGCTAGTTTCAGCTGTGGGAGGTCACGATAAGCCAGCAGCCAACTTTTCCTCCTAAGATTTCTGTACCCGAGCAATTTCAGATGGCAATTTCTGGGTGTAGAAACCTTTTTAGCCGCATTCTGACTATGTTTTTTTGATAACACATGAAACAGGCTACAATAATATATCACAATATTTTAGAATTTCAGGGCCGTCAGGTCGCCGTATTGAAGGAAACGTGGACTTGGCGAATAAAAATTTCGTTCATTTTTCATGAACTGATTTGAAGGTTAAGGAATCGTTTAGCCACATTCTCACTATGTTTTTCAGGTAGAATAGGTATCATTCTATTGGAATAATACTAAAAACTTTAGTATTTCAGGGGCCTACAGGTCGTAATCGAGCATGTTGCGTCTTAGAGTCAAGCTTTTTCACCAATCATGTTCGTGCGGCAGGTTTAGGGTTAAAGCGGTATAAAGCCTTATCTTTGTTGATTTATTTGGATAGTATATGTATAGATCTAGATGAAAATGATAAGATTTCTGGCTAGTTTCAGCTGTGGGAGGTCACGATAAGCCAGCAGCCAACTTTTCCTCCTAAGATTTCTGTACCCGAGCAATTTCAGATGGCAATTTCTGGGTGTAGAAACCTTTAGCCGCATTCTGACTAAATTTTTTTGATAACACATGAAACAGGCTACAATAATATATTACAATATTTCAGAATTTCAGGGGCCGTCAGGTCGCCGTATTGAAGGAAACGTGGACTTGGCGAATAAAAATTTCGTTCATTTTTCATGAACTGATTTGAAGGTTAAGGAATCGTTTAGCCACATTCTCACTATGTTTTCAGGTAGAATAGGTATCATTCTGTTGGAATAATATTAAAACTTTAGTATTTCAGGGGCCTACAGGTCGTAATCGAGCATGGTGCGTCTTAGAGTCAAGCATTTTCACCAATCATGTTCGTGCGGCAGGTTTAGGGTTAAAGCGGTATAAAGCCTTATCTTTGTTGACTTATTTGGATAGTATATGTATAGATCTAGATGAAATGATAAGATTTCTGGCTAGTTTCAGCTGTGGGAGGTCACGATAAGCCAGCAGCCAACTTTTCCTCCTAAGATTTCTGTACCCGAGCAATTTCAGATGGCAATTTCTGGGTGTAGAAACCTTTTAGCCGCATTCTGACTATGTTTATTTGATAACACATGAAACAGGCTACAATAATATTACACAATATTTTAGAATTTCAGGGGCCGTCAGGTCGCCGTATTGAAGGAAACGTGGACTTGGCGAATAAAAATTTCGTTCATTTTTCATGAACTGATTTGAAGGTTAAGGAATCGTTTAGCCACATTCTCACTATGTTTTTCAGGTAGAATAGGTATCATTCTGTTGGAATAATACTAAAAACTTTAGTATTTCAGGGGCCTACAGGTCGTAATCGAGCATGTTGCGTCTTAGAGTCAAGCATTTTCACCAATCATGTTCGTGCGGCAGGTTTAGGGTTAAAGCGGTATAAAGCCTTATCTTTGTTGACTTATTTAGATAGTATATGTATAGATCTAGATGAAATGATAAGATTTCTGGCTAGTTTCAGCTGTGGGAGGTCACGATAAGCCAGCAGCCAACTTTTCCTCCTAAGATTTCTGTACCCGAGCAATTTCAGATGGCAATTTCTGGGTGTAGAAACCTTTTAGCCGCATTCTGACTACGTTTATTTGATAACGCATGAAACAGGCTACAATAATATTATACAATATTTTAGAATTTCAGGGGCCGTCAGGTCGCAGTATTGAAAGAAACGTGGACTTGGCGAATAAAAATTTCGTTAATTTTTCATGAACTGATTTGAAGGTTAAGGAATCGTTTAGCCACATTCTCACTATGTTTTTCAGGTAGAATAGGTATCATTCTGTTGGAATAATACTAAAAACTTTAGTATTTCAGGGGCCTACAGGTCGTAATCGAGCATGTTGCGTCTTAGAGTCAAGCTTTTTCACCAATCATGTTCGTGCGGCAGGTTTAGGGTTAAAGCGGTATAAAGTCTTATCTTTGTTGACTTATTTGGATAGTATATGTATAGATCTAGATGAAATGATAAGATTTCTAGCTAGTTTCAGCTGTGGGAGGTCACGATAAGCCAGCAGCCAACTTTTCCTCCTAAGATTTCTGTACCGAGCAATTTCAGATGGCAATTTCTGGGTGTAGAAACCTTTAAACCGCATTCTTTATGTTTATTTGATAACACATGAAACAGGCTACAATAATATTACACAATATTTCAGAATTTCAGGGTCCGTCAGGTCGCAGTATTGAAGGAAACGTGGACTTGGCGAATAAAAATTTCGTTAATTTTTCAGGAACTGATTTGAAGGTTAAGTAATCGTTTAGCCACATCCTCACTATGTTTTTCAGGTAAACTAGGTATCATTCTGTTGGAATAATACTAAAAACTTCAGTATTTCAGGGGCCCACAGGTCGTAATCGAGCATGTTGCGTCTTAGAGTCAAGCTTTTTCACCACTCATGTTCGTGCGGCAGGTTTAGGGTTAAAGCGGTATAAAGTCTTATCTCTGTTGATTTATTTGGATAGTATATGTATAGATCTAGATGAATAGTAAAGATTTTTGGCTAGTTTCAGCTGTGGGAGGTCACGATATGCCAGCAGCCAACTTTTCCTCCTAAGATTTCTGTACCCGAGCAATTTCAGATGGCAATTTCTGGGTGTAGAAACCTTTTAGCCGCATTCTGACTATGTTTATTTGATAACACATGAAACAGGCTACAATAATATATCACAATATTTCAGAATTTCAGGGCCGTCAGGTCGCCGTATTGAAGGAAACGTGGACTTAGCGAATAAAATTTCGTTCATTTTTCATGACCTGATTTGAAGGTTAAGGAATCGTTTAGCCACATTCTCACTATGTTTTCAGGTAGAATAGGTATCATTCTGATGGAATAATATTAAAAACTTTAGTATTTCAGGGGCCTACAGGTCGTAATCGAGCATGGTGCGTCTTAGAGTCAAGCATTTTCACCAATCATGTTCGTGCGTGCAGCAGGTTTAGGGTTAAAGCGGTATAAAGCCTTATCTTTGTTGACTTATTTGGATAGTATATGTATAGATCTAGATGAAATGATAAGATTTCTGGCTAGTTTCAGCTGTGGGAGGTCACGATAAGCCAGCAGCCAACTTTTCCTCCTAAGATTTCTGTACCCGAGCAATTTCAGATGGCAATTTCTGGGTGTAGAAACCGTTTAGCCGCATTCTTACTAAATTTTATTTGATAACACATGAAACAGGCTATAATAATATTACACAATATTTCAGAATTTCAGGGGCCGTCAGGTCGCAGTATTAAAAGAAAAGTGGACTTGGCGAATAAAAATTTCGTTAACTTTTCATGACCTGATTTGAAGGTTAAGGAATCGTTTAGCCACATTCTTACTATGTTTTTCAGGTAGAATAGGTATCATTCTGTTGGAATAATATTAAAACTTTAGTATTTCAGGGCCTACAGGTCGTAATCGAGCATGGTGCGTCTTAGAGTCAAGCATTTTCACCAATCATGTTCGTGCGGCAGGTTTAGGGTTAAAGCGGTATAAAGCCTTATCTTTGTTGACTTATTTGGATAGTATATGTATAGATCTAGATGAAATGATAAGATTTCTGGCTAGTTTCAGCTGTGGGAGGTCACGATAAGCCAGCAGCCAACTTTTCCTCCTAAGATTTCTGTACCCGAGCAATTTCAGATGGCAATTTCTGGGTGTAGAAACCTTTTATCCGCATTCTGACTATGTTTATTTGATAACACATGAAACGGGCTACAATAATAATACAAAATATTTTAGAATTTCAGGGGCCGTCAGGTCGCAGTATTGAAAGAAACGTGGACTTGGCGAATAAAAATTTCGTTTATTCTTCATGAACTGATTTGAAGGTTAAGGAATCGTTTAGCCACATTCTCACTATGTTTTTCAGGTAGAATAGGTATAATTCTATTGGAATAATACTAAAACTTCAGTATTTCAGGGCCTACAGGTCGTAATCGAGCATGTTGCGTCTTAGAGTCAAGCTTTTTCACCAATCATGTTCGTGCGGCAGGTTTAGGGTTAAAGCGGTATAAAGCCTTATCTTTGTTGATTTATTTGGATAGTATATGTATAGATCTAGATGAAATGATAAGATTTCTGGCTAGTTTCAGCTGTGGGAGTCATAGTCATAGTCATATATATTTCAGGTCACGATAAGCCAGCAGCCAACTTTTCCTCCTTAGATTTCTGTACCCGAGCAATTTCAGATGGCAATTTCTGGGTGTAGAAAGCTTTTAGCTGCATTCTTTCTAAATTTTTAAATAGCGCATAAAACAGGCTACAATAATATGTCACAATATTTCAGAATTTCAGGGCCGTCAGGTCGCAGTTTTGAAAGAAACGTGGACTTGGCGAATAAAAATTTCGTTAATTTTTCATGACCTGATTTGAAGGTTAAGGAATCGTTTAGCCACATTCTCACTGTGTTTTTCAGGTAGAATAGGTATCATTCTATTGGAATAATACTAAAAACTTTAGTATTTCAGGGGCCTACAGGTCGTAATCGAGCATGTTGCGTCTTAGAGTCAAGCTTTTTCACCACTACTGTTCGTGCGGCAGGTTTAGGGTTAAAGCGGTATAAAGCCTTATTTTTGTTGATTTATTTGGATAGTATATGTATAGATCTAGATGAAATGATAAGATTTCTGGCTAGTTTCAGCTGCGGGACGTCACGATAAGCCAGCAGCCAACTTTTCCTCCTAAGATTTCTGTACCCGAGCAATTTCAGATGGCAATTTCTGGGTGTAGAAACGTTTAGCCGCATTCTGACTATGTTTATTTGATAACACATGAAACAGGCTACAAAAATATAACACAATATTTCAGAATTTCAGGCGCCGTCAGGTCGCCGTATTGAAGGAAACGTGGACTTGGCGAATAAAAATTTCGTTAATTTTTCAAGAACTGATTTGAAGGTTAAGGAATCGTTTAGCCACATTCTCACTATGTTTTCAGGTAGAATAGGTATCATTCTGTTGGAATAATATTAAAACTTTAGTATTTCAGGGGCCTATAGGTCGTAATCGAGCATGGTGCGTCTTAGAGTCAAGCATTTTCACCAATCATGTTCGTGCGGCAGGTTTAGGGTTAAAGCGGTATGAAGCCTTATCTTTGTTGACTTATTTGGATAGTATATGTATAGATCTAGATGAAATGATAAGATTTCTGGCTAGTTTCAGCTGTGGGAGGTCACGATAAGCCAGCAGCCAACTTTTCCTCCTAAGATTTCTGTACCCGAGCAATTTCAGATGGCAATTTCTGGGTGTAGAAACCTTTTAGCCGCATTCTGACTATGTTTATTTGATAACACATGAAACAGGCTACAATAATATATCACAATATTTCAGAATTTCAGGGGCCGTCAGGTCGCCGTATTGAAGGAAACGTGGACTTGGCGAATAAAAATTTCGTTCATTTTTCATGAACTGATTTGAAGGTTAAGGAATCGTTTAGCCACATTCTCACTATGTTTTTCAGGTAGAATAGGTATCATTCTATTGGAATAATACTAAAAACTTTAGTATTTCAGGGGCCTACAGGTCGTAATCGAGCATGTTGCGTCTTAGAGTCAAGCTTTTTCACCACTACTGTTCGTGCGGCAGGTTTAGGGTTAAAGCGGTATAAAGCCTTATTTTTGTTGATTTATTTGGATAGTATATGTATAGATCTAGATGAAATGATAAGATTTCTGGCTAGTTTCAGCTGCGGGAGGTCACGATAAGCCAGCAGCCAACTTTTCCTCCTAAGATTTCTGTACCCGAGCAATTTCAGATGGCAATTTCTGGGTGTAGAAACCTTTTAGCCGCATTCTGACTATGTTTATTTGATAACACATGAAACAGGCTACAAAAATATAACACAATATTTCAGAATTTCAGGCGCCGTCAGGTCGCCGTATTGAAGGAAACGTGGACTTGGCGAATAAAAATTTCGTTAATTTTTCAAGAACTGATTTGAAGGTTAAGGAATCGTTTAGCCACATTCTCACTATGTTTTTCAGGTAGAATAGGTATCATTCTGTTGGAATAATATTAAAAACTTTAGTATTTCAGGGGCCTACAGGTCTAATCGAGCATGTTGCGTCTTAGAGTCAAGCTTTTTCACCACTCATGTTCGTGCGGCAGGTTTAGGGTTAAAGCGGTATAAAGCCTTATCTCTGTTTACTTATTTGGATGGAATTTGTATAGACCTAGATGAGATGATAAGGTTTTGGCTAGTTTCAGCTGCGGAGGTCACGATAAGCCAGCAGCCAGCTTTTCCTTCTAAGATTTCTGTACCCGAGCAATTTCAGATGGCAATTTCTGGGTGTAGAAACCTTTTAGCCGCATTCTGATTATGTTTAGTTTGTTACGCATACATTTGTTAATAAAAATAGTAAACAAGTGTATTAAATTTTAGGGGCTGGCAGGTAGTAATCGGCTAAAGAAAGCGTTACTGGCAATCCTCTGTGTTAGTGTGTTAATATAGTTAATTTTGTTTGTTTCGGAGGATTATAAGGTTTTATATATCACGTCTCACCATTTTCTTTTTTGGTTTTAGGCATCAGCATAAGATTTATCGATTTTAGCAAATTTCATAAAAAATACCATTTCAATTTGGTCGGATAATATGGCAGAAACTTTTGGCTGCCAACTTCACACCGGTTCTAACTTCCATATCCCTTTTCTTTTGACCACTACAAAGGATAGAAAGCTCTATAAATTTGTCTCTAACTTCCATATCCCTTTTCTTTTGACCACTACAAAGGATAGAAAGCTCTATAAATTTGTCTCTAACTTCCATATCCCTTTTCTTTTGACCACTACAAAGGATAGAAAGTTCTATAAATTTGTCTCTAACTTCCATATCCCTTTTCTTTTGACCACTACAAAAGATAGATAGCTCTATAAATTTGTCTCTAACTTCCATACCCCTTTTCTTTTAACCACTACAAAGGATAGATAGCTCTATAATTTTGCCTTTAACTTCCATATCCCTTTTCTTTTGTCCACGGCCGCCTACAATCAAACGTTGAATATTAAATCAAGTTAAGCGAGCATCCGAGTATATTAAATTGTATAGAGACCATTGAATCTGGTGCTATAATCTCAGCTGACGTTCGTTCGTTACGTGTCATGTTAGTCCACAAGAATAACCTGGAATATCAAAACCTATTGCTATTAATTTATTAGTACTGACGTCAATGTTACCTAATGGAAACTTGCCTAAGAAAGATCGTGAAGATCAGAGGCGGATTCAGTATTTTATTTCAAGACGTATAGTTCAAACTTAAGTCCACTTCATATTCCCACTGTCGGGACTTTGAAACAAGGCTAAAACCTCCCACGCTTGCCATCATCATTATCATCATCCATAGCCTTCTCTATCCCACTGCTGGGTATAGGCCTCTGTCTTATTTTGCCATCTGCCTCGATCCTGTGCCAATCGAGCCCAGGTTCGACCCGCGATATTTATAATTTCGTCGACCCATCTTGCAGGTGGACGTCCAACGCTCCGCATTCCCTGACTCGGCCACCATTCTGTTATAATTTTGGTCCATCTGTCATCACACCGCTTGACAATATATCCACGCTTGCCGAATGTTATATTTTTTTTACATAGTTTTTATTTATTATGTTAGCCAATTACACGCACAATTGGTAGGTACTACGTTTTGGTTCACAATCGTTTAATATTTTTTGTTTATATATAAATTCTTATATTTTTTTATAGTGTGACGAGACCAGCAGGACATGTGCCTGATGGTAAACAACATGCCTGCCGCATATGCATGGCCTGCATGGTGAGACGCAGCTATTAGAACATGAATAGTCCAAATCATTACCTAGCACTGCACTGCGTTCGTCACCCAGAGATATAAGATGTTTTGATCTCTATGCCCGGTAATTTCACTGGAAATAATGCCCTTCAAACCGGACCACAGAAACGTTTGCACATTACTGCTTGGCGGTAGAATAACTGGCAAAGGTGTGGTAACACCTTTGCCAGTTATCTTCCCCAGGCGGACTCTGCAAAGAGTTACATTTACATATTCTAGAGTTAATTAGTTCTAGCCTCTATGCCACCACAGCTTAGTCTCGTGTTAGAGATTTATAAACATAAACAGGTCACTAAATGTTCCCACCGCTGGGCCTCGAAGCCTTCTCTCGCAAGCAGAGAGTCAAGGTCATAACCCACCACGCTGGCCCAGTGCGGGTCAGTGGATGGCTTTATTTCTAAAACTATGTTTTTGAATTATTTTGTAAATATTTTTTGAGATTGTTTTATTTAATTAATTCCTTAACCTTTTCTGACAAACGAGAGGCTCCAAAACCATCGCTTCTTATGGCGTATACTTATGCAATTGCTGACAAGACCTAAATAACGCCTGCAGTGATCTTCTGGAAACTTATGATCAGAAGTGGACAATGAAAGATGATGAATATATTATCGGAACCGGAACTGGAGTTACCGTGGTAGTATCATGTCGAAGGAGGAAACGAGGGTGGCCTTCTGCAGTCTCTTGCAGATGCTCATCACCTCCTCCAGCTCCCAGTGCACGGAGTGCTTGCTGTCCGTATCCAAGTCTTCGTAAAGGTCGTCCAGGTTCGTCGCTTCCTGGTCATAACAGATATATCGATTTATAATTAAATTGGGTCAATCAATTTACATTCACTCGATTTCCATCAGGGACAGATAGAAATTCCGCCATGGTGGAGGCTTTTGACGAAATGAATGATGAATGAATATAAAATAACGATATCGAGTTGTTACTAGCGGATTCCCAAGCGGTAACGATCGATGACTGCTGAGCACTAGAATTATGTCGTAAATGTTCCCTACTCCGCCCTATTTTTCTTTTCTTCTCCCAGATATAATTCTGTTAAAAAAGACCCCAAATGACAAAGGTCCCCGAAACGTGAGTTCGAAGATCAGCTAATAAAAAAAAAAGTTTTGTGGTAATCGCAAAAAGTGTCAATGAATAATCGAGCTTTCTCTTTCCATTCTTAAAATTACATTTAGATGTTTCTCTTTTTCTGGGCTAAAGAGACGGTTCTATATAAATTGGCAATACGCTTTTTTTTTAGACGTTCGATATATGAATTTTGTTTTGTTACATAAAACGCACTATCTTCAGTAATATAAATAGTATAAATTTCGCGTATAGTTCGCGGAACTATACGCGATAAAAAAAAAAAAAGGATATCGAATTTAAGTGTCGATGTACGCACGCATCGTAAAAAAACACTCTGAAGAGACAGTTGTCAGCCAACTTCGTCATGTCATGTTGGTAGACGTGCACATCGTTAAAAAATCACTCTTATAGTTTTTTCCAAGCGTGCTAAACGGAATAATATCTTCAAAACTATAATAAAATGTTTCTAAAATACGATATCTTAAAAACTATTATGAAATGTTTCTGTACAGAGAATCTGTAACGAACTGTTTAAATTTAGTAATACAGAGCGACCAACTTAGTATAGCGATGGCGACACGATCGAAATGTGTTGCCACCTATTACAAATTTAGACAGTTTCTGAGTCTGTGTTTTGTAGGCGTCAATACTTTTACTTTTGTTGTACATATAAGTAGGTGGCATAGGTTAAATTTAGAGAATGACATTCACAAATAATGTTAGTACCTCTTTCCGTATCAACTCAGGGAAAGAGTCGGTAAGGTACGCAATCTCCCGTCTAGCGAGTTTCAGGGTTCTCTGTCTCTCCTTCATGTTGGCTTTGACTTCTCGCTCTAACTTGCTGAACTCGAACTTCCTATCGTCCAGGTATTCCATGGCGAGTTGTCCCATTTCTGTGGCACCCATCAGGCACTTTCCTTGCGAGCGACAGTCCAGTTTCAAAGCTTCCAACACTACGGTGAAATATGAAGAATCCTGTACAAAGAAAAGCCGTATCAAAAAACCATTGCCATACAAATGCGCAAGAATATGCCCCGCTTATAAGTACATGTGTACTCGTACTATACATGTGTACTTAAAGTTACTATCCATCCGGATTAGTCTAGGTTTTAGACACCAGTCCGACCTTTGTTCAGCTCACTAATTTGGCCGATTTTTTTCTTAATTAGACCGCATATGAGTAATCAATTTAATATTAAGTAATAGCCAGTCAAGAATAATCCCCGCCCGCACCCCTAATCCTACCCCGTCGCAATGCGAGCGTCTGCTATGATGCCCACCATACAACAGTTATTAAGTGTCTGGACTTTAATCGAAATATCAGGCTTTATGTCAGAGCTTTTCAATTTATATGTGTAGTGAGAGACCGCTCAATTATAAACTTACATTGGATGTAGTTTGCAGGAGGACTAGTACTAGAATACCTACTTATTCAAACAAGCTAGCTGTTAGGTAAAGGTAAGTTGGTTGTAGGGCTTCATAGCTTGAGACAAATTTCTAGGTGCGTACTATGTTCCAATGTGTATTTCTGTATTGTTTTGTGGTATAATAAAGTGTTGTGTATTGTATCGTATGTTCGTACCTCAGCTCTCAGGCAACCATCGCTTGAGATTAATACAATTTTGAAAACTAATACATAAAATTTATACATTGTAGTGAAAACTTCTTTTGGCGCGACACAAACAGATTTTTCGTGGGCTGTGAATTGAATTCTAGCGTCACGCTAGGGAATGATAAGTAATCGTCGGGTAAACTCGGGACCATAGCCATTGGGCATTTAGAAATGCGTCAGCATTCCCCATTGGTCATCCAGAAATGCGTCAGCATTTCCCATTGGTTGTCCAGAAATGCGTCAGCATTTCCCATTGGTTGTCCAGAAATGCGTCAGCATTTCCCATTGGTCGTCCAGAAATGCGTCAGCATTTCCCATTGGTCGTCCAGAAATGCGTCAGCATTTCCCATCGGTCGTCCAGAAATGCATCAGCATTTCCCATTGGTTGTCCAGAAATGCATCAGCATTTCCCATTGGTCGTCCAGAAATGCGTCAGCATTTCCCATTGGTCGTCCAGAAATGTGTTAGCATTTCCCTTTGGTCGTCCAGAAATGCGTCAGCATTTCCCATTGGTCGTCCAGAAATATGTTAGCATTTCCCATTGGTCATCCAGAAATGCGTCAGCATTTCTAGATGGCCAAACTTATAGCCACGTCCTCCGGTTTCACGTTCCGGTTTCCGTAGTTTCCAAAGTTATTTACACGATTTGTGCAGTTGGGCTCGCGTTACCCACATATGTACAATTGTACATGCCAATGTAGCAGCGGGACTACCGCCGCCGCGACAAAGCAGCGGGACGACACGCGCAATAGTAGTGGGAAGGCTCTTGGCAGAGTCAAGTCTCTGTCTTTCTCTCGCCTGGGGAAGTGCCACACCTTATCCAGTCATTCTACCGCCAAGCAATTTATATACGGTTTGAAGGGCAATGTTTCCAGAGAAATTACAGGGCTTAGAGATATAAGATCTTAGATCTCTGGGTGACGAGCGCAGTGCAGTGCTAGGTAATGATTTGGACTCTTCATGTTCTAATAGCTGTGTGTCACTGTGCTGTTATGTGTCAGGCATGTTGCTTACCATCAGGCACATGTCCTGATCGTCTCGTCATTCTTTATTAAAAAAAAAGCAGTAACGTCCAAACATTACTGTGTTCCGGTTTAAAGGGCAAGGTTTCCAGAGAGAGAGAAAAGTTACAGGGTTTAGAGATATAATACCTTAGATATCTGGGTGGCGAGCGCAGTGCAGTGATAGGTAAAGGTTTGGACTCTTCATGTTCCAATAGCTACGTGTCACTGTGCTGTTATGTGGCAAGTATGTTGTTTACCATCAGGGAAATGCCCTGCTCGTCTCATCCTATTTTAAAAAAATACGTGCGAGTTAGACGCTCCTTTGCACTGGTGAAATCTCATGAGTTCAACTCACCGACATCAGTAGCTAATAGAGGTGTATTTGTAGTTATTGAGGTATTGTCATAGAATAGATAATAATAGATAGAACGGACACTCCCAACCCCTCGCCAATTACAAGCTTCCTCACCCCTCAGGCCGTTTCGAGTACGCTAGGAGCACTCAACGAAAGGCTGGTATCGAACATCTAATTCCTAACGAAATATCATCATGGTGGGTTGTTGTGCTGTTTACGGCTGTCCGTCAACTAAACGGGACAAAATTAAAAGCTTTATTTAATTTTCTAAGAATAAAATAACGTAAGATTAGAAACTGTTAAATAACGTTGCTTTATAATAACGTAGTAATTTAAAAATTACTCAAAGTTCGTAACTTACACAGCCAGTTTTGGGCACGGATTGATAATGCCTGGAGGAATAATTATAGTGACAGAATAAAGTTTCCTTCTTGGGTAAGTGTAAAATAATATGCGAATGTGTACCTACTAACAGAAATAGATATCTATCATCGGTTTCGTTTGATTTTACGCGGCAATACATACACCCTTTTAATTAGAAGAGTAATTTTGGCCCCATTCTATTTATGAAACTCAACATTACAGCAAGTTTATAGACTACTTTACGTCACCAGGTGAACTCAAGGGGCACAACTATTCAATAAAACAATTCAGTTGCCCTAGCGCTAACGCACACATTCACGCGTGTGTACGAACGACATCTGCGTAGTTGTGTGAAGAGTAGTTAGCTCCACAGCGACGGTTGTATGGAGTTTTAGTGGAGTGTCCGGGGTGTGGTATTGTGCAACATTATTAGTGCTTTAATACCAAAGAGTTTACATATACTACGTATGGAGTTGGCACAAACGCTTTACACCGAAAGCACGGGTAGCATCTTTTTTTCCTTGTCGCTCTTGTGGAAGTGTCATACTTTTGTCGCGGCACATCACTTTCGTCACCATAGAAAGTATGCACGTCATCTGCTTACGATTGACACAAAGGAACCGTGCGGAAATCTAACGCTATACTTAGTATCTTATACCTTTAAACGAGCAATTCTTGTAAGTATATACATATATGTATAGAATCTGAATCTCGGAAACGGCTCGAACGATTTTCATGAAATTATGTATACAGGAGGTTTCGGGGACGCTAAATCGATCTAGCCAGGTTTTATTTAAAAAAAACGACGTTTTATGCGCGTTTTTAGACAATGAAAAACTGTTACATAAAGATTAGAATGCGACGGTAAATTTCGCGGCGTCGCGCGACAGTATATTAGCTCAGTGGGGAAGATGGGCGGTCATAATATGGAAGGTCCGGGTTCGAATCCAGCCGGCCGCCTTTCTTTTACAAGATTTTTTTTTTTTGAGAAAATCAGTATGTATTTACGTAACCGAGCAAAGCTCGGTCACCCAGGTACTATACAAATATACATAGTACCTATCTTTTTGTGCAATACTAAAATTCTAAGTTACAAGTTTTCCCGCATAGTTCCTCATACGGTTATTTTCCCCGGACAATAATTACAAAAACTCACGTGTTACTGCAGCCTATTATTATATATCTACTAGCATCCCGTCCCGGCTTCGCTCGGATATTGTCACATAAAGCCCATTAATCGAAATAAAAACTATCCTATCTCTCAAGTTGGACCAGACTGCTCTCAGTATGCCAATTTAATTTAAAATCGGTTAAGTAGTTTAGGAATCCATCGCGGACAAACATCGTGACAGTAGATTTATATATATTAAAAGATGTACTCAATATCATCCAGATCCTTTATGTAGTTTTTACGTATATTATTTTTTTGTAAAAAGTGACGAGACGAGCAGGACATGTGCCTGATGGTAAGCAACACAGCTGCATATAACACCACAGTGTCACGCAGATATTAGAACAAAAAGAGTCTATTATTATTACCTTGCACTGCACTGATCGCGTCACCCAAAGCTACAAGATGATTTATTTGCTTTGCAAAGCTATAAAATGCTTTTAATGCTCGGTATTTTTTTGGAAACATTGCCCTTCAAACCGGAACACAGTGATGCACATTAACGCTTGGCGGTAGAAAAACTGGCAAAGATGTGGTAGGTATTTCCCCAGGTGGACTCTGCAAAGAGTTGTAACAATTTAAAAACGTTACTTATATATTTCTCATTTATTTACCTTTTTCAAAATATCCAATATCTTTTTGTACATGACTTTAATAGCGAGCGCAGCGTTCTTCTTAATGTTAGCTCGTTGCACGTAATTGGCCACAGCCTGCTCCTTCTTCTCGGAGGGGAGCTTGCCCGCCGTCTCGTAGATCAGACGGTCGCGCAGTTCCGCTGCTTCTAACTGCAAAGGTAAACAAAAGACATAAAAAAAAACATATATACGGTTGAATTGACTGCCCTAGTGGCTTAGTTGGTAGTAGCTCTGCCTGCGAAGCCGACGGTCGTGGGTTCGATCCCCAAAGTGCAAATTTTGTGTGATGAATTCAAATGTTTGCACTGTGTCTGGGTGTTTCTATGTATAATAAGTAGATAGATAGATAGATAGATTAGCTCTTTATTGCACTTAATATAAAAACAAACAAAAGTTTGTATTTAAAAAACTATATAAGTATTATATCAGCTATCTGGCTGCCATCACACAAGCTTTGCTTAGTTTGGGGTCAGATGGTGTTGTGTGTGAATTGTCCACCAATATTTATTGAGAAACCTCCTTTTTTGAAGTCGGTTAAAAACGCTGGAGGTTCTCAATTTTATCAATCATCACTGACAAAATTATGCCCGAGCGACACGAGGCTAGTTTTTGAAGCTAAGATAGCTAGCTAGTGTTAGTAAGCTAGTACTAGTAGCTTCGTGTAAACAAAACTAGCCTTGCGTAGCGTTCTAACGTTGTCTACACGAAGCTAGAAGTACTCTGATTACTATACTATATATATATACGATATATTTGAATAAGCTGTGCTTGTCTGTTGTAATTGATATGGAATGACATATTCTGAAATAAATATATATACTGTATGTATATGTACTGTACTATTTGTATATGATACTGTGATTCTGGACGTTGCCAGGAGTCTATTGGTCTATTGGTCCATTTTTTTTACAGGTGATGGCCCTTAACACGAAGTAAATGTAATGAACACATGCTTAGATTTTAGTCACAGTATCAAATTGTTTTTGTGATTAACTAGTGACCCGCCCCGGTTTCGCACGGGTATCTTATTGATACCGTACTAAATTATACTTATATGTGTTGACATTATAAACATACAAATGAAAATGGTTATTGTGGGCTATCCCTAAGATCTATCTTTTAGGGATATCCCACATTGGGATATACCTGTTCTGTTATGCGGTTCGCAGAATACATATACTTACCAAGTTTCAACGGTGTCGTTCTTATAGTTTCGGAAAAAACCTGGATGTGACATATGGACAAACAGACAGGCAGACAGACAGACATGAGGACACCCCTATAAGGGTTCCGATTTTTACCATTTGGCAACGGAATACTAAAATCACCGTTCCTAAAATAGCGTAAGTTTGCGCCTGGCATCTCACTGTTTTACTTATACGAAAAATTCCGATAAATCTATAAATTGATAATCCGATACATCAACACAACATTGAACACTGGAAGTTTTACCATAAATATCTATTTTTTTATAATTTATCAGTAGAAAAAATGGGAAACCAAAAATAAGCATTGTCTACGAATACAGTTAGTTCTTAGCGTATTAAATATAGTATCTTAAGATAGTAATGTGTAATAAGTATGTATTTTATACTATGTAAGTATAGTCAGTAAGTATAGGCTAGTCTAGTCTAGAGAACGGCTCCTGTCCGGAGACCCTGGGTTCGAACCCCACACGCACCACTGTCTTTTCGAAGTCATGTGCGTAATGCCGCTAACTTAAAACGGTGAAGGAAAACATCGTGAGGAAACCGACATGTCCCTTGAATCTTTCGAAGTCATGTGTCATCCACCAACCCCCAGCGTGATGGATTATGGCCTTAACTCTCTCCTTGCGAGAGAAGGCCCGAGTCCCAGCATTGGGAACATTTAGAGGGCTGTTGATGATGATGAAGTATTATATCAGCTGTCTAGCCGCCGTAGTACAAGCTTTCCTTAGTTTTGGGGCAGTTGGTTTTGTGTGTGAATTGTCCACCAATATTTATTTACTTTATACAGCAATTATGAAGCAATGTGTATTTTAGGAATTAATTCTCTTATCTACTTTACTTTACTTACGAATTGGATTCGCTGTTTATAAAAACATATCGCAACATTGTTATTCTGTGTAGTGAAGATGTGTAAAAAATACTGTAAGTTATCTAGGTTTTATGACCAATTAAGTATTATTGATATTGTAGGAATAAACATTAAATGATACAACAATATTTTTGTTATTCGAAATCATAGATAAGTAAGTGCCCGCAACTTCGTACCTTGCCCACATTATTTCCTAAAAATAATAAACAACTGATAATTAAGTACTTATTTGTTATCTACCCATATATTATTTCATGTTTTCTCCAATTATAATCAAGACGTAATATAATTAATATCGTACTGTTATTATGTTTGCGTCTGTAACATAAAGAATCTAAAGTTGTTTCAACGTAATTTGTTTGACCGCTCAATAATGTATCCACTCGCATTGTGTGCAAAGTGCAGTAATGTCTGGATTGTCTAGATTGAAAACTAATATTTGAAGAGTGGAACGAGACGTCCAGAGAGCAATAGTTTATTTTTCTGAAAAATCAAACACAAACTTCAAAATTAAACTTGGACTCGTTTTTACTTTATAGTTATTTGATATTTAAAAAACCTCCGCACCGATTTGCGCAAAATGTAAATGGAACCACTTCTGAAGTGTTTCACAATTATCGGAGCTATTGCGTAACATACTTACTTACATACAAAAAACATACGACCGAGTTAAGAAACTCCTTATTCGAAGTCGGTTTAAAATAGCGGATGATAGTTGATGTTTATTTATCCAAGTGATCTGATTATTTTGCTAATGAACTAGCCATTTATAGAATATCAGGCTAACTATGCTGTGTAGTTAGCCTGATATTCTATATATGGCTAGTAATAAGACTTTTTTCAACACACTTGCTCATAAAGTCGCTCTATTTCATCGCAATCAGGCATAGAATGACACCTATAATCAAACTGTGACTTTTTCATTACTATTACTCACTAGTAGATAGTACGAGTAGTAGTAGAGAGTATGATTCCGACTGAGCTATCGGGTAGACGAGTTTTTATTTGCTGATCATATTGAATCTAAGTCTGCATAATACTTTGACCTTAACTTCGCTACGATCTAGTGTCATATTTGTGAGCATTTCAAAAGACCGTATATAAAGCGACGGAATCCCAAGCTGCGCTGAGGCCGCTGAGGTAGGCTCCTCTACACCTCGGGTAAACGAGACGAGCTCCGATTGAAATACACCGTCTCACTCGCACGGCAATCCTCGCGCTGTGTGTAACTGATCGTAGCATACCGATATAAAGCATACAGCGACTCACTACACTACATCGAACTCCGGCGATAATATTACAAACTGAACTAAAGTTTTATAGATAAAAGGAATAATGTCGAGTGTTGCTAAGTTGGCTAGCTGTTCAAAATCAGTTCGCGCTGTGCACCAGCTGAGGGGCAGCAAATGTACCAGCTGTTTTCATGCAGCGTGTGTTAATGTGACCGACTTACGAAACCTATCGGAGGAGACTAGGTCGCAGTATATCTGCCCTCTTTGTACGGTAAACATTCCAAAGTCAGATAAAACACGCGTCAGTGCGGCAGCGCGCGCGGCCGCGCACTTTTGTGAATTGCGAGTGCCGTATACTGTTGGCTCGAAAGTTAGTGGCAGTAAATACAACATGATAGTGTGCTCGCCCGCGGTGACCCCCGACTCCTTGGAGTCATTAGTACTCGAAGTGAGACGAATGCGACAGGATATCGGAGAATTGAAAACACAACTTATAAATATTTCTGAACATGCCACCTCAAGGCTGGACGAACTTAGTTCCAAGTGTAGTGTACTTGAAGAGCGAGAAGTAGCGCGCGAAGTGGAAATGTGTGCCCTGCAGACAGCTTTGTCTGAGCTACATAGTCAAATGAATAAAAAGGCGCAAGATGGACATAGAAATGAGCTTGAAATTCACGGCATTCCCGAAAGTAAAGCTGAAAATCTAGTGCATATTGTTCTGGTGACAGCCCAAAAATCGGCACGACTATTAGAGACTGCGACATCGACTGTGCGAAGCGAGTACTCAACCTCGTACCCCGTAACTCAAATGACCATGATGGCACTTCAGCTTCTCCGAAGCCCCCCCCGTCCGGTGGTTGTCCGTTTTGTTCGCTGACAAAAAAGAGATGAATTCTCGAAAGCAGCTAAAACGCGACGAACCCTCGCAAGTGTTGATCTTGGAGTAGCTGGCCGAAATCAGAAGATTTATGTTAATGAACGCCTGACGCCTGAATAACAGACAATTATTTCGGTTGGCTAGACTCCGCTCTCATCATGCCGGGTATAAGTACTGCTGGACAAGAAATGGAGCAATTTTCATCCGAAGAAAAGAAGGACATCCCGCAATCGCTGTCATTTCCTCAGACGCTATGGATCAATACTTCGATCTACAAAATGCTCAGCGAGGATCCCAGAACCAAAACCCAGAATAAGGTTCATCACAAACGAGTGGCTGAGATAATAAATCTCCACCATCATTCTAAACTGGTGTGTGTCGTAATGTCATGTATTATATTTTTATCACATTTGGTGAACATAGTGGCTTATTGGATTATGTCTACAGTGCTAGCTCGAATTTGTATATTTTTATTCCTTTCATGCAGTGCTATTTAATAATCATCTCACTAATCATACAAATAACACACACACACACACACACACACATATAAACTAACTTACAGATCAAACTTAATTACAAACAATTCACAAACTATTGCTTTTGTATGCGTGTAATATTTAATTAAAGAAATGACAACGAAAAATAATATTATGTTAAATAAGTTACGGTTTCCTTGTATCCGAAATGGCGTTACTTAGCGTAGTAGATGAAAGTGATGAAACTGTATCAGTAAAATGCTACACACTCGAATCTGTCGAAACATGTAATTATTTTTTGGCGAAATGTAAAAATGTGTTAATTGGTTGAGTTACTTTGTTCTTTAAAAAGTTTCGATACAAAAAAGATCGTGTTCAATAAAACAAATGAATTCATGTAGATATTGCTTGTCAGTTGCCAGCTTGTACGTGTCATAAAACATAACATTCACTGTAATGTAACGTTTGTAATAAAGAAAAAAATAATTCCACATTTTATAAGTGGCTAAAAAACGCTATCCTCAGGAAGCAAAAAAATGCATTTTTGTTTGTCTGTGGATTAGTGCGCGCGCATAATATGACAACTGATTAACTTCTCCCGCCAAAACGAAATATTTTTCATAGCTCTTTTAAACACCTGACCAAAAAAAGGGGTGTTATAAGTTGGACGTCGATGTCTGTCAGTCTGTCTGTCTGTGGCACCGTAGAGCTCAAAGGGATGAGCCGAATTCGATGCGATTTTTTTATTTGAAGGTTAATATCCGTGCGGATGTTCTTAGCTATGTTTGGTTAATATCGATTAAAGATGGCCGCCTCTACAAAATGGCGGACCAAATATTTCTTCACAACCTACCTCAATATGGGTGTCAAATGAAAGGGGTGGACTAGTAAAATGCTATAACAAATTTCAAATCCAAGATGGCCGCTAGCACAAAATGGCGAATTACATTATAATTTTCACTACTACCTCAATATGGGTATCAAACGATAAGGCTTAGCTAGTAGAATACTTTACACTATGACAAATTGTAAATCCAAGATGGCCGCTACTACAAAATAGTGAAATACATTTCTTTTTTCACAACTCCCTTAATATGGGTATCAAATTAAAGGGCTTGACTAGTAGAATGTTGTACAGATAACGAATCTGAGGTACTCAGGGGTTTATCAAAAAAAATATTTTGTTTTTTGTTCACTGTTGAAATAAATAAATAATTTTCTATTTTGCTATTTTTATTTTATTCGCAAGTGTGTTGAAAAACGTCGTTTGGTACACGTGTGTATTGATGATTACCGTCGTCGGCTTTCTTATGGGCCTTCGGCTCAGGCCTTAATGGCACCTCAATGGTAATCACCAACTTTGCACACTTATAGCATAATCTTCTATTATCCGTCAGCTATTGAGGTATCGTCCCACCAACTTATCTGTAGAACGGCCAAAAGCGGAACTACTGACGCCTACAGAACAGAAGTTGTTTAATTTTGTAATACCTATACTTTTCGATCGTGGTGCCATCGCTACATTATACATAGTTGGTCCTACTGTACCTACCTGTCCTGCCAAAGATAGTCTTCAATTTCGACAAAGGTAGTTAGTTCCATGTTGTTTCAGAAATTTTATAAGCATATGTCAATGTATATAATTTGACATTAGTTTTGAAACATTACTCCCCCACATCTGTTACTCTGGAAATGCTTTAAAGTTCCGCAGAACAGGTCGTTTTACGAGACGTTTTAGGGTCGCTACACATGTGACGAAAAATGCGTGGAGCGCATCATAGTTCGTACAAACACATCGGTCGAGTGTGAAAAGTTGGATGTTTTGTTATATATGTATTTCTCTGTTACGCAACCGATAATACGCGACGCATTTTCCGTTAGATATGTACCGATCCTTAATCTATACTAATATTATAAAGCTGAAGAGTTTGTTTGTTTGAACGCTAGGATCTCGGGAAGTACTGGTCCGAATTGAAAGATTCTTTTTCTATTGGATAGTCCATTTATCGAGGAAGGCTTTAGGCTATAGAAAATAACTCTACTATTAATTGAAGCGGGGCATGAAACAAGAATGTAACAAAATCGGGAAAAAATATTCCCCTTTTGAGAGTTTTCGTACGTTTCGTGCTTTGACATGACACATGACAGCATGTGTCAAAGATTGCGTCATTGAATTTCAATAATCTGTGCATTGAATATAAACCTTTGCTAATTTTTTTTTCTAAACCTGAGTTGGTACGACCAATTTCCGACAGGTGGCGTAGCAGGTAGCTGAAGAGGTTTTTTGTTTGAAATCGATTTTCTCAGGAATGAGTGAACCGATTTCAGTCATTCTTTCACCGTTGGATATGTACGGGATCCCGATGAGTGTTATATAATATACCACGGGCGAAGCCGGGGCGGGCATCTAGTGTATTATATTCACTTAATTTCCGGAATGTTAAATTCAAGTAAATGATGTTAGCCCATGTAATGTAAGTGTATAAAAATATTATATACTAGCAGAGCCCCGTAGTTTCACTCCCGTAGTTGCATCCCGTTAATTCCGGGATAAAAATTGCCTACGTGCTATTCCAGACGATTATCTATCTATGTACCAAACTTCATCCAAATCCCTTAAATAGTTTTTGCGTGAAAGAATAACAAACATATTTTTTAAGCTATTGCATAGCTTTTATCGCGGGCCTGGGGACCGAATTTTAGTGATCGTGCATCTCTTTCTTATGTTCACAAGAAAGAGAGATGGAAGACCGTAACGCTGTCCTCCACACTCGGTCATTCGACTTTGAATCTTATTTGTATCAGCTTTACAGACTAAATGCTCTTAGCAGTGTTGCCAACTTAACGGATTTCCCTTGATATTTTTATGGTAAACAAATGTTACTCTTCAAAATAAAAGCAATTCCGAAAAATTGTTAACTTCCTATTGCTAATGTTCAAAAATGCATGCAACATGCAATAGCTTTACCGCGGCAGTCTCCGAGTGCCACACTTCATTTTTTACAAATTTTCACGTTTATAATATTAGTAAGATTCTGTTCCATAGTATAATCGGTCAGAGTAGAACTTTGAGCACCACGGTTCGAGTTCTTCTATAAACGTCAATATTACACAAATTAGAATTTTAAAAACTTTCAAAAGATTCATCCAACAAGCCGGCTCCTTACCTGGGTCAAACGAAACTTTTCCATTTTCTTTTTCTTCGTGTATCTAATTCTGTCGAGCTGCTTCCTCTTATTGAAGTTTTCCTGGTGAATACTCTCGAGAACTTTCTAAAAATAAATTAAGCTTAAATAACGTTTCACATTTATAAAACTGTGATAGAGGTATCGAACGTGGCGATAGCGGAAGCGGAAGCGGATGCGGAACGAAACAAAATCAATACGAGTTATTTTAGTAAGCATTTTTTTTACAACATTAAACATGCAAATTAATCCAATCAAAAAATCCCAATTACACGGAGTTATGTTAATAGATAGTTTAGAATATTAGGAAATCATCAGTAGAATCTATTTCATAGTATGTAATATTATGAATAACATAGGTGTGGGGCAACCCTTTAGCCCCTTAAGGGGTTAGGGTACTATCTGGCATCTCAGATATTCCTTACGGCAGCCCAAGCCGATATTGTACCGTTTGAGGTATTCCTGCACTAATCGTACAAGATGTCCAGTACGCCGTACGGTAAGATTAAATTAGAAAGGTCTTGCGCCTTCTCCAACAGGCCAAATATCGAGAGGCGACGTAAGGCCAATAGTATAGAGATCACTTTGAAAAAACGAATATATCAGGCAAATCATCGCGTCATTTGATACTAGACTCAGTCGCCTTGTCCAGTACCCAGTTTGGTAAAAACTTTAAATTTTAATTAGTACAAGGCGCCAGGACGCACACCAGGACGCCACACTACGCTGTCTTCGATTTTCACCTTGCGTTTTATGAGCAATTTTAAACACTTTTGGGCAGTAGACCTTACATAATATTTTAACAGTTCAGTCCAAAATATCACACACAAGATTGTTCATAATATATGATAATCGTAAAAAACTCATACATCAGCCTGACTGTTCATATACGTCAGCTGCAACCGTCGATGCTCCTGGAAGGCGTTGCGGAGGAACTGCTTGTCTCCGTAGACTGCGACGCCAAGCTCCAGTCTCTTCGTTGCGATGTCTTTCCGGAGCTGGCGAATGTCACGCGAATACCGCTTCTTCTGCTTTGCCAGATCACCTTCATGGATCTTTCGGTCACGTTCTATCAAATTAATTGAAAATAAATGTAAAATAGTCATTTTGGGCGATCAAAATTTGTTTTTTTCTGTGTGTTTGGTTGCGCTCAGCTAGTACAAATCTATGGCAAGTTTCATCTGAAAACGCAATAGATGGATGAAACCATGGGAGCTTTGCGACTAGGAAACAATACAAAATTGTCATGTCAACCAACTATGTATAGAAAGATCCTGATAAGTTTTCCTTGTAAATGGGATTTTGTCACAAAAACCTATTAAAATTTATGGAAAAATCCTATTAAGTCTTCCTTGGAAACGGCCTATTGTCACAAAAACCACTAAATGTTGTTTGAAAACCTTCCAACTGATCTATTTCTGGCAACAATTGCCTTTGAAGAAAATAAAAACCTGTGAATTGTGGCGTGACGCAGGCTTGAAGTAAAATCTTCCTTAGCCGCGTTGAATACTTTTTGTGTAGAGACAGTTTTGTGGGACGTTGGCAACATGTTAATCTAGCGGCACGGGACGTCAGTGTTAAACGGTTTTTGGATAGGTTGAAACTTTGTGAGCTCACGTCACCAAAATTCGTAATAGCAGTGTGGCTGTCGCTGTATCCCACAGGTGACGTATGGTGCAACATTAGTGCTGTTTCAGATATATAAATAACTAGCTGTACCCTGCCACGCTTCGCTGTGGCCCATTGTGATGCAAAAATTAGATAAAAATTAATCCTTGATGTGGATTATATATCATTCTAAAATTTCAGCTCAATCGGTGCAGTACTTTTTGAGTTTTTGAAGCGTACACAAACCAACGTAACATTTTTATATATAGAAGATATACCGTTTTCGTGTCCTAACTAGGCAAGATTGAAGGAATGATTTTTCAATTGTTACAATATATTTTATACCTAACTATTGAACCTGGCACCCATTTTGATATCACTTCTTTTGTTGCTGAAATCATTCACCAGGATATAAAATATTATAACAATGAAATTGGTTTTCATTTCACATTTATGTTTTTATAGGATCGTAGTCAAAGATCTCAATACACAGATGTGCCCTCCCAAACTTCAGGGCGCACGGATGCATGTCATTGTTGGGAAGAGTGAGCTCACTCATTCCGTTCCAGTCGGTTGCAGGAAGCTGTGTACGCCGGACGTTTTTACTTATCACTATTCGTTGTCAACATCAAAGTAAGTAGAACCACAGCATATCGCGCCGCTAGCGATTCTAGGGGTCAAGTAGATTGGTTATGTGTAAACTACTTACGACACGTATAGCGACGCAGTTTATTACCAATTTCAAGTTACTAAGGGCACATCCATTGGTTTATATCGATGATCGTAGTGTACTGCTTGATTGCTTGAAAAGGCAAACTACGGCTCAGTTAAATCACAACATGCGAACAATACTCACCATATAATTTTATTAGACCTCGGTATTGGTTGATCTTGTCTTTTATAACCCAATTTTCATCTTGCATTCCATGAATGCGGACTTTAGCAGCCGACAGCATGATTATTTAAAATTGTATACTTCTCCACTGAAAACCAAGTACCACAAAAGTAATAAAAAATTGTAGAAATATTCCCAATCATCAAATCAATAATATATTTATTACATTTGAGATAAATCACATTACTATCCCAAACGTCTTAAGACATTAATAGCAATTTGACGGATTAAAAAATCAATACACCGCTACAAGGCTCTAATGGCACGTGGCCAAAATGGGTACTAACGCTGCCGTCAATCCACCCAGAGGGTCTACCGCCTAACTAAATCGGCTTTGGCTTTACTATTGTTATCTCGATAATGTCAAGCTCAAAGCTATGACATTATTATTAAGACGGTAGAAGGTCCTCAAAGCCGCCGATGCCCGATACACAAATTGACCAAAATTTTAACGATAAAACTCCTAAACTTGAGGAGAAATTAATTCCAGCTGCAGCATATCGCATCTGTAGTAAAAATAACGATAAAAACTACCCCAACAACAAAACCTCCTTGGATTTTGTTGTCAGGCGACACTCATTGCGCAACCACGCCTTCCTGACAATAGCATCCAAGTGCCATCCAATAGCATCCATAACATCCTTGTTGCACTGTTTATTATTATAATCAGACCAAAGAGTTCACATTAAGTACTTAAAACTAAATCTATAGGGCTGTTTTCGTTTTGATTTGTACGAGTGCGAGTGCGAGCGAGAAATCGCGACTGAGTAGTGCAGGTGTGTAGTGCGCCTACTGTCCAATTATGTATAGTAGTTATGTTTGGTTCATTGAGTTGCCAGCCGTCGGCCCGCAAGTATGAATGATCCTCAAAAACACAATTAATGACAATTTCTTCTAAAAGTTTATATTCACTACAAAATACACCACGAAGCGCATTATCTTACAATCTTTCATCTTAGGGGGAGGGAGCTAGGTTAAATGTATCTACCTAATTAACGAACATAAAATTATCTCAACTACAACAATACTAAAATCTATACAACAATACTAAAAATCTCAACTAAAACTTACAACATACCTACCAAATAGCAGCACAGTGATAGGTAGATATTGAAACATGAAGAGTCCAAATCATTACCTAGCAATGCACTGCGCTCGTCATTAAGAGATATAAGATGTTTTATCTCTATGCCGATAGTTATAATCTTGGTGTCTTCGAATCGAGAGTGAATCGGTTTCTTCTAGGTAAACACGCTCCATCGTAGACCGCATCGTCGCTTAACATCAGGCGAGATGGCGGTCAAGTGTAAACCTATAAAAGTTAAAAAAAAAAAAAAATGCCCTGTAATTTCACTGGAAACATTGCCTCTCAAACCGGAAATGTTTGCACATTACTGCTTGACGGTAGAATTACTGGCTTAGAGCAACACAAAGGTAGCTAGACCTTTGTGTTGCTCTTTGTTGTAGTATGGGTACTAGACCTGTGTGTTCGTCGAGACTGGCTACCAAGTCTTTATTTTTGTTTATATTTTTCCTATCCTATCCTATTTTAAGCCGTACTGTAGTACGGCACTTACGAACACAATCATTTAGTTAATGAAAAGGGCAATTAATAAAATGTGAATATTCTGTACTTTTACAATGCTTTATTACAATGCTTCTCCATCTGGACTGAAATTATTGTTTAAGACATTGATCAAATTGATAAGCAACGTTTGTTAACGAAAATAAATTTTCATTTTCATTTTACTTATACAGGGTTACTGGTAATCAGGCGTCATCAGTTTAAGGTCACGTTCTGTAGGTATATTTAAACAAACAACTTTTGTTAAAACTCTATTCATATCCCAAAAAATATAGTGTTTGTTGTCCTCTCTAGCACTATTTAGCGGCTGTTTAGTGTTTATTCACTTCGGCACATCATTTATTGAGCGCTAAAGAGAGCGCACGCTCTTGTTACGAAGAGAGCTTTTAGACCGAGCCAATACACATTTATTTTATTTTGTATGAGAAAAAATATACGATTTTTAAAACTGTAGAAAAAAAATTGGTTGCCTGTAAAGTCGGTATACGGGCGAAAGTTTTACGTGACAACGACTTTGAGTGGTAAAATAATGTTACGGAAGGGACGCGTGCCTTTCACTTTTTATGTCTGTCTCTCTCGCTCTTAGGCGGGCTAACCATGCCCGAGTGGAAGGGACGCGTGCCTCTCACTCGCTCTCGTTGTGAGCGCATAACGTGAGCGGAGCGTAACGCAGTTTCTTGAAGTGTCACCCGGCAAACCAATTTATAAGACGTTGTCACGTCAAAAGATGACGTATTTAATGTACTTAGCACCCCCTTAAAAGGATGCAAGGTTATTAATTAGTTGTTGTGTTATTATGTATTGATTACCAATAACCCTGTAAATATATCTGTATCCAATGCTAATTTGTATCGCACGTAAAAAATCTGTATAAATGCGGAAACAGCTGTATATATGGCAAACCTGCTGTTTAGTGACAGACAAGCTGCGAGTGAGGGGGAAGGAAAAGCGCGCGGGAGGAGGCTACTCGCAAAAAAATATAACACGTTTCTAATCACATCACTACGCAAGTTACTACACACTCGCACTAATCAACCGGTGTCCACACGTGTTTCCTACTATGCACTTTACACCTGTACTGATCACTCGCACTCCCACTAATCAAAATGAAGACAGGCCTTAACAGGTAGTGGATATGCCTACCTACCACGTGCCTACATAGTATTTTTGGCTGGTCTGGCACCGACTTTAAATAGATGAGTGAGTAGCACTTGTAATAATGATATTGATTTATTTTTCGCTTTTGAGTAACTATTTGTGTCTACGATGGAGCGTGTTTACTTAGAAGAAACCGATTCACTCTCGATTTGAAGACACCAAGATTATATAAAACTATCGGGAAAAACCCACTCGGGCAACTCATTCCACAGCCTAGACGTTCTTTTCACAAACGTAGAGTCAAACCTCTTCGTCCGTGTCTTTGGAATATCCACCATGAAACGGTGCCGCTTCTTCGAGTTACGAGAAGTAAGAAAAAAGGGCAAGGTGGTATAAGATCATGGAAATCAGTTGCAGACTCTCCGAAGTGTATCCGATAAAAAACCGATAAGCTAGCAATTTTGCGGCGATGTTCAAGACTTTGAAGTTTTACCTACCAAACCGTGTTCAACGCGGCTGAGAAGATTTCACCTTAATTAGAATACGGAAAATTGCGAATCAGTTAACTAATGAAGAATGGCAAATTACATGAAAGAGCGCCCCTTTATGCCCACCTTCGAAAAAGATGTAGTCTAGTCAAAAAACAAATCCCATTTTTTCACTTAATTAATTATAACTATTGCGATTTTTGCGAGCGTGCTTAGAATTTTCTCAAAAAATATCTAGATTTAATTCAATCATAATGTTAGGTGTACGTAGGATTATGTAACTTTTTAGTTAGGAGAATGTGGAAAAATGTTATCCCAGACCTTAAGTTAACAAGCCATAATATTAATAGCGTATCTTCAGTCTATCAACACAAGAGTGAATTTACCTTGGCTCGAAGTAAGTTATCGTTAAGTGCGAATAAGCCCTTTTGAAACAGAGCAAGCACCCTCTCTCACCCTCGTGTAGAATGTTTTACGAAATAGAACTAGATGGCGTGTGGAAAATGCTATGGTTTTCTGACTCACGCAGAATGAAATTTTCAACGAATAAGGGACACTTTTCAACTGAAACAGTAAAATCATTCAAGTCCAGTCTTTCTGGGCTTATACGCGATTATAAGGTCGCACGACTGATCGAGTTGTGCGACCTGTTTTTAATACGGCTCTGCTTCACTGTCGAAGCGGGCTAACAAATTAAATATACTATTTCATTTTCCTCTTTAGATACAAGCACGTCTAAAGAGGAAAACCAAAAAGAACTTGAAAGAAGTGTCACCCACTCTAAAGGTAGGAGAGAGGAGACCGCTTCGTCCACTTTGGTAACTGACTGACCAGAGGAGTCAAATATATTTACTTATGTAGTTTAATAATATGAGTTAATATAGTTAACATTTTGCAATTTTTTTACTATTTTTCGGAATTTTCGAAGTCTTTCTAAGTTATTTATTAGTATGAAAAGTATTATAACATCCTAGAGAATGTGGATGTTTCGTCATCCAGACCGGAGATTTCCCTTTTTTCTAGAGCTACGAAACGCATAGTCCTTGTAGAACTTACCGTACCGTGGGAAACTAATATACCTAAAGACCACGCGATGAAACAAACTAAATTTTTTTAACCATCTTCAAAACCACAAATAGGCACTCAAAAGCAAAAAAATAAACTAAAATCATTATTATAAGCACTACCTACTAACTCATCTAATAGAGTCGGTGCCAGCCAAATGTAACAGGTAGTGGATAGATACTACTTACCAGTGCCTAGTTACCATGTGCCTACATAGCATCAATCTACTAACTTTTTGACCTGGCTGGCACCGACTTCAAATAGATGAGTGAGTAGCGCTTATAATAATGATTTCTTTTTATTTTGCGCTTTTGAGTGCCTATTTGTGGTTTTGAATTCGGTTTAATTTTTTGTACGAAAATAGTTAATTTTACCCTTTTTAGTGCAAAACAAGTTTTTATTAATCAATTTACACAATTTCGTAGTGACAAGATCGAGTTCCATAACTTTTGTGAAATGTTCAACTATAAGTCCGTTCCACGAAGAGGTGTAGAAAATGTAAACAAAGGTGCTACCATAACATAAAAATCGTTTAACCTTAGTATTTTTCTAAAACTGTCTTAAAATATTTTTCACAAATATGATTCGACTTTACTGTGATCTTAAATACAACATACTTGGATTTGTATTGATCAAATAACGATTTATTAACTTATCTTGAAAGTTATAAATAGTAATAGTAGAATGTGGTAGATACTGTTTTAAACAGTGGCAATTTGATCTATGTTTCTCAAACTGCGATTCCCATCAAAACATAAATGTGAAGTGAAAGACAAGTTCAATATTATGATATTAAAACCAGCCAAGTTAGACTGCTTTTAATAATTATCAATAATTATAAATACAAATCATATTTTAAGTATTTAAAACTAGTCTATGTTATTATAAATAGATTTTAGAACTGACCATTTAAGACCATTTAGATCTCTATTCTTTAGTCGTTGAAGTCAACAAACAAGGCATATAAAATCATAATACTGAACTTTGATCTCACTTCACTTAAGTATACGCATGTTTCTGATATATCATACCATTACTTTTTGCACGTAAATTATAAGACGTTTACCTAATGAACCACTAAATAATGTATATTTATTCGCAAGAAAATCTACTAATCCTTATTATAAGTGCAAAAGTTTAGATGTACGTTGCTCTATCAAGATGGAACAGCTAAACGGCTCAGGTTTAAACGCGGAACACGGTTAGATTATGATCTGGAAAGCATAGGTATAAGTTTATTTTATGGAGGGAAAATTACGGAAAAGGGATCTAAGCGGGTAAATTTGCGGGACGCTGCTCACATAAACGACCCACTAAAAGTTCTTTGGTGGGGCTATAATTCTTCCGTGTTGGTGGTGGATGACAAACCTCTCTGACCTCGAAAATGTTTAGGAGCATGCCAGTTTGCTTAAAGTGTTTTCTTTCATGAGCGTAATACTGCTAAAGCATTACGCTCATGAATTCGAAAAAGCAGAGGTGCGCGTGAGATTAGAACCAGGCACTGCATCTGCGTATTGGCGTGACAAAACCACCTAAGCCGAGCAATAACTTAATGTTAAAATAATAAATGTAAAAAAAACTTAATGTAAAAACAGAACGCTCATTAACAAATTTGTTTGGATGTAAAATCTTGTATTAGGATAGATGAAAGCACTACTCAGTATTCGATACGTTTTATAATTAATTGCAACAGCATCTAACGCAGTAGAAATTGATTGCATTTTTGAATGAATTACACCTACCACTCTTATTTAAAAAATACCCAATGGGGCACTTAAATATTAAAACTATTTGAATCTTCTCAGAACGGGTAGAAATAGTGCCACCAATATATTTTGTGTGCCACCATTTGTTTTGTCATTTTACTTACCTTATTTGTTTGTTACAGAATCAAGTTTAAGGGCCACGTTAGCTATATATTCAGACTTGATTGTTTTTTTTAGTTCAAATATAAAACGTAGATCAATAATTATAGCAAGGAATAGTATATAGGTTACCACTTATATAGGTACACTTTTTATTAAGACAAAATAATAGCAATGGTAGCTACACAGGTAGTAAGAACTACACTAGTGATGTGCTGTATTGTTAAAAAAGTACATCCACGGATACGGATCTGAATGTGGATATATATACGAGTATCTAAAGCTGCGCTAGTAGGTTCATATCAGATTTGGCTGGGCAGGAGAGAAAACGAGTAGTGAAGGTGAGTGTTGATGTACGTCAGAAAGGGGCCCCTTAAACGTACGCCCGAGTCACAAGTCTCGGGATCTACTCAGGATTTCTCTCTCTCGCGCACGATGGACCCGGCACCCGCACGGTGAATCCATGGAATGCTAAGAAGATCGTCTCATATATATATATATACTTAAATATTTACATCCCACCCCTTATGTAAATATGTATTAAATTTAAGTTTACTAAGTTTAAAAGTCAGTCATTTCACATACATAATGAAAAAGGAATTTAAGTGCTACATAACAAAACAAAGCTGTACTTAATAATTCATATTAATAAAAACTGTTTATATGTTACTATTGTGTTCCATGAACCAACCACCCAAGTTATTTTTGTATTAATGTTTTAAACTTAGGCGCACCACATATTTAATAAACGTATAATTATAAAATACTAGAAATAAGACAAAAGGTTGGAAACGGACTTATTGGAATATATATAACCTTGTTATGTGACGAAAATCTAAAAGGGCAAACAGAGACGCTTACAACGAACTATCTTCTAAAACAAAGGTTGAGAAATTCTGGTCTGTCATATTGAGAGTGACATTGATTTGTTTACATTTTCTTCACCTCTTCGTGGAACGGACTATATACATAATTATGCTTCAATTAATCATCATAATATTGAGGTAATAAAACACACACATCTTCATTACACGCATATATCCTTATATACACACACACTAATTCACCCTCACACACGCTCACAAAAACACACACGTACACAATATGCACAACAAACACAAATCTATATTAATTGATAATTTTAATTTTTGCTATATTTATTAATTTCCACGTTATTAACGTATTCAATTTTAAACAAGTAACTTTTAAGCATACCGTACTAACTTCGCACCGCGAACGCCATTCCATGCAATCGAAACTGATATGGTCCCTGCGATACAGGTCTCACCTAGTGCAGGGGCTATAAGCGCTTAATTCACCTATGTAATTATTATGGCAAATAAAACATGTTGTATTTGTATAAAAAAAAATATAGGGTTCGAATTGATAACCTCTTCCTTTTTGGAAGTCGGTTAAAAAGAAATTAAGTTTTAGATGTTCCAAATATTCTACGTTGCTTAAATATGTTTTTAATTTCTTTTGCTGTTTAACCGACTTTAAAAAAGGAGGAGGTTTTCATTTCGACCCCTCTGTTTTTAAAACATCCATAATAATAGAGTTTTAAAGCGTATGTTAAGCAAAACGGCCTACGGAAAGTGTCTGGGAGTATTGGGACCTTATTTGTAAAGATATTGCCTATAACATACGTGAATTTTAGTTACCTGAAAATACGTGAAGTAATGTATCTTCTGGACCACATATCTTAAAATTGGCCGTCTAAGCAAGTTGGCGGATAATCATGTGTTCTTAGTACGTACTAACTCTACTCAATCGTCCACATTTCATCCATCAGAAAATACGTCTGGTGGCTCTGGGATCTTGGACTATATGACACAAGGCAGTTTTATAAATGTTGTGAGATCAAATGATTTTTATGTTATCGTATCACTATTGTATACGTTTTTCTCTGATACGAACTATAAATAAGCCGTAAGTTACACAGCGGAGGTACACAATACAATTCTTACAATTCATTCTCATTTTATGTTCTGATTGTAGTCAAGAAATAAAATAGGAAAACGACGATGATAATAGACATGGTAAGATCTTTGCTTCTTAGGGTTCCGTACCAAAGGGAAAAACAGGACCCGATTATTAAGACTCTGCTGTACGTCCGACTCTCAGCACCCCATGATAGTTAAACTGTTGAAAATTTCACAGCTAAAATATTTATTTTGCCGCTATAACAAAAAAGATTTAAAAAAACAATAAATACATAAATATATTAGGAGGTCTCTCCCACCATACTTGATTTTTTGTTTCATTTTGCTTGGATTTGATAACGGCAACAGTTAGACGATTGAAATATGCACAGAATATCGAGTTATTTTATTATTTAATATTACATACTGGATGTCCGCCCCGGCTTCGCCCATGGTACATTATATAGTACAGTCATTCCTGAGAATATCGCTTTCAAACAAAACACCTCTTCAGCTACCTGCTACGCCAGTACGCCACCTGTCGAAAATTGGTCGTACCAACTCAGATTTAGAAACAAATTTGATTAGCATAGGTTTATATTCAATGACGCAATCTTAGACACATGCTGTCAAAGCACGAAACGTACGAAAACTCTCAAAAAGGAATATTTTTCCCCGATTATGTTACATTCTTGATTCATGCTCCGCTTCTATTAATAGTGGCGTTATGTTCTATTGCCTATAGCCTTCCTCGATAAATGGACTCTCCAATAGAAAAATTAGCTTTCAATTCGGACCAGTACTTTCCGAGATACTAGCGTTCAAACAAACAAACTCTTCAGCTTTATAATATTAGTAACGATTAGTTAGTTAACATTGTATATCTATTTTTGAAAACCTCCTACATAGTTTAAAAAATTATGCAACTGGTACACATTTAATATCTCAGCATGTAGGTACACTTGTTACGACGACGCATAATTACATTAAAATTAATTAATTAATAATTTGTTTAAGGGGTGTCCCATACAACAGATGTGATTTCTTGGAGATTTATTGACGATAGAACCCTTCGTACACGCGCGCGATTCGCACTTGGCCTAGTTTTCTTTCTTTAGTCTCACAATTCTTCAAAGCTATTTCTGCTTGTACATTTACATTAAACTTAGAAAATAACGTCTAGTTTTTTGTAATCTCTGAAAGCAAATCCATTATTGTTTTATTCGTTGTTGCTTTTAGCTCTTAAATACGGTATGTATTAATAGTATAATGCTGATTTTTATCTTTTTTAATAAAGAGTGACGAGTTAGCAATACATGTGCCTGATGGTAAGCAACATGCATAACAGTACAGTGACACGCAGCTATTGGAACATGAAGAGTCCAAATCATTACCTAGCACTGCACTGCGCTCGTTACCCAGAGATCTAAGATGTTATATATCTAAACTCTGTAATTTCTCTGGAAACATTGGCCTTCAAACCGGAACACAGCAATGTTTGCACATTACTGCTTGGCGGTAGAATAACTGGCCAAGGTGTGGTACTTCCCCAGGAGGACTCTGCTAGGAGTACTACCACTACAAGATTCAGCACTATGCCGGCATTTGTAAGCTGACAGAGTGCAAGTTGAAGAGGGGGGTTGCTACTACCCTCGAAAATTTCTCCTTGTCGCATCATTTTTGAATAATGAAGTTTCGGAATAATGGATTCCAACAGTTATTGAAAGTATAAAAATTGTAAAGTTTAATTTTTTAATAATTAATTTTGTCGGACATTCAGTCGGATTTTCCGACGATGTTCTGGGTAAGCTTATTTAACTAGGTATTGCATTGTTCCATACAGTTTCAATACCTCTTCTAATCCATTATTCCGCAATGTCGTACAAAATCATGCGACAAGATAGGGTTGCAACCCCTCCTCTTCTATTTGCAGTCATTTGGACAGCTAACAAGTGACGGCATAGTGCTGAATATTATTATTTTATACCCTTCTATCATACTACATAGGTCTCCTGGTGGTTCATATGACACATAAATATGTCTGTAGTGGTAGTATGTTTGTAGTGGTAGGACTCCTAGCAGAGTCCGCCTGGCGAAGTACCACACCTTTGCCAGTAAAGGTCACAGCTCATTTGAGCCACTCAGCACCCACCACATACCGCCTCGTCGCACAGCGTCCACTCGTGGTTCACGGGTGGACGCCGCGTTATCGCCAATAAACGTGCAGTCAATCAGTGGACACCTCGCGGTCAACGAGTGAACGCCGCGTGGTCAACGAGTGGACGTCGCTTGGTCAACGAGTGGACGTCGCTTGGTCTACGAGTGGACGTCGCTTGGTCTACGAGTGGACGTCGCTTGGTCTACGAGTGGACGTCGCTTGGTCTACGAGTGGATGTCGCTTGCTCTACGAGTGGACGTCGCTTGGTCTACGAGTGGACGTCGCTTGGTCTACGAGTGGACGTCGCTTGGTCTACGAGTGGACGTCGCTTGGTCGAAATTATCGAGTAGTTTGTTAACAATTGCCACTAGGTCTACGTGTTTACGTGGATTTCGTAATGTAAACTTTTACAGACCATGAATTTGCACATAGCTGTCACGCTTGATGTAGAAGAAAATCTCACGTGAATTATTCGCGGACAGGTCCACTCGGAACCCGCGCGTTGACAATGCGCAGTCAACGAAAGGCAAGCATGCAAGCAGCGAGTTGTCACCGAGTGTTCCACCGTGGAGGGCTTACGACCGAAGCGATCCAGTGACGTCACGGAGTTGATATAGTGAGCACATACCAATACAAGTCCATATAAAGAATACTAGCCGCAGGAGCCAAGGCGGTGCAAAGTGGGTGCCAGGTGGCTCTAATGAGCTGTGACCTTTATTCTACCGTCAAAAAGTAATGTGCAAACATTACTGTGTTTCGGTTTGAAGAGCAATGTTTCCAGAGAAATCACAGGGCTTGGAGATCGTTGGGTGATGAGCGCAGTGCAGTGCTAGGTAATGATTTGGACTCTTCATATTCCAATAGCTGCATGTCACTGTGCTGTTACGTGGCAGACATGTTGTTTACAATCAGGCACATGTTCTGCTTGTCTCGTAATTTCCTATTTAAAAAAATATAATTTCTCACACATTTAAAAATATAAAAATAAATGATGCCTGAACGAACGAAGCGGCACCAAATGATAGACATCCCTATATGAGTTAAATATCTTTTTTAAACTTAATTAGGTCCAACAAAAAAACAGTTTTTACAATTAACGGAAACATCGACGGAAAAAAAATTAAAAATACACACAAATGAATACATAAACTCCAACTTTGGTAAAGTTATTAGAATTTAGAAATATTGTTTATACTGATAAAAATAATTCTTTACGAGACACAAAAATAACAAGATTCCAGTAAAACTGTGTATGTTTTTTAATAATAGAATATTTTTTTATAAATTATACTCAGAACTATCTTAAAAATGGTCGTTTGCTTCAAATAAATTCAAGGGCTCCGGATATCAGGGTCTCCAACGACAGTGCACAGTGCGCGATGTGTACTGTCCCCACACTGCGTCCCTTGAGGACAGTTCGAACAAGTGGAGCCTGCTTCGTAAATAGGAAACCCTTCAATGTTCCCCGCCGGACCGTAATTACAAAACGTGAAGGCAATTATCTTTGGCTCACGACGTTTCATGTTCTTCGCCTGAGCATCCAGCAGCCCTCTATGCAGCGGCGACTCCGCCGATTTATACTTCTTCGACACCGCGTACTCTTCCAACAACGACGAACGTTCGGGTGTCATATATTTAGCTCGACGCAACAAGTTTTCGGGAGTAGTTCTTGTTACGTTTTGAATTTCGTGTGGGTTGTCGTTGATGCGTCGCCGCTTCCGGAACAACATGCAGGATCGTCGTCTTGCAGTGCAGAGAGCTTGGGAGCAGCCTATGCGCCATGTGGACGCCCAGGCGGCGGCGGAGTACCAGTGAGAGTTGCATCCCCCAGGCGCACTACAGTTAGCTCGCTTGAAGGACCACACGTGCTCGACCGGCAAAGTACGCGACCCAGAAAACCACGCTCCAACAGCATCAGCCAGCAACTGAGCCTCCGTCACTCTTGGCAAAGCAGGTCGCACGTCCATATTCTGAAGCACGTTAAAACGAACCGTATTCCTGCATTCGTCGTGTCGCTTCTGGCATTGACGAGCCCATGCTTCGGCCGTCTGCTCCAGCTCATAATCCCAGTACATCTTACGCATGTTGGTTGCTGGAGGTTGGCCTGGCTCGAGCCCCATCGCTATGTTATCACGGTGTCGGTTATGGAGCAATAGGATTGCATACCGCATCCAAGTAGTCATACCTGACGCGTACAACCGAGGGCTGAAAGTCTTCTCTGCCACACATAACGTGTGTTGATACTTCAGCGAACAGTCCGGATGAGAGCAGTAATCGTAGTCTTTGTTGTTATCATCAGTGCCATTTAAGCTATAGACAACTCTAATAGTAAACGATATCAGTAAAAAGTAATTCATTAGCATTACAATCTGTGGTAAAAATGATTTGATTTACTATAAAAGTCTTCTAAATTGATTGTAAATATTTAGTGCTCTTCGAAAAACCGCTGACAAAATTATGTTGTGACATAATCAAAGTCTTTGTCATAAATATCAAAATCTCAAAATACTCTTTCGCTCAAAGAGGACCACAGTGTTGCTAATAAACTGCTATATCAAAGAGTTTACATATACTAATACGAGTACTAACTTAGTCTGTGGTACTAACTACTACTACTCATACATCTGTGATCTACATCCATAAAGAGGTAAGTTTTGTTTTTGATTCGTCTTGTTACGTGCACTGCCTACGAGCATGGTGCGGGAGACAGTTGTAAGTATGAAACTGTCAGTATCACGTAACTAGGGAAAAACTAAGCAATGTCACCCTCGCCCACTTAGATACATCTATACTAATGTTATAAAGAGGAAAGATTTGTATTTTTGTATGTTACGAATAAACTCAAAAACTACTGGACCGATTTCAAAAATTCTTTTGCCAATAGAAAGCTACATTATCACTGAGTAACATAGGCTATGTTTATTACGAAAAAAAATGAGATATCTACGGAATTTTTTACTAAAACCAACGAAAGGTATAAAAATACAGTCATGAAATGGATTTCATCGCATACGCTGCGGAAAGTACTAATGATAGACCAAAACAATGTTCTACAATATTATAGAGCGTATTAAAATCTACAAAAAGCCTCGCAATACCATATGTCGAACTACAGTAGTTACGTCGCTACAACTACTTTTTTACATTTTAAAAGTAAATAAAAATGTGTATTAAATTCAGACCATGTTATCCACACATTTGTATGAATTCTTATACAAATAAATTATTTCTTATTCAAGAATCTTTTAATACCTATTGATTACTTTTTGAATTATTGAAGTCGGACATTCCATTCAAAAGATATTACGAAGTTAAAAATATCAATCCTATCAAAATACGGCGCGTCGTCGTCGTTGGACATCGAGGCACGGGAGAGAAGTGTTTGCAGCTATGAATTTGCAAGGCGCGCGTCTACTTCGCGCGGTCGGCTCGCTATGTAGTGGACGCAAATGATAATTATCAGATATTAAACATTTTTTCGTAAAACATTTTTATGTTCCAATCAAAAAGTTTTTTCCGAACTGCTTATAAGTTTATTCTACGTTTACTGTTATTGTTTACGCACTTTCTATATAGTATCAAATTTATTCCATTTCTGTATCCTCACGCTATATCTCTATATATAGCTCATCCCCAAAGGTCCCCTTTACCCTACCCCCTACCTACTAAAGTATAATAAAACGGATCATTAAGGACTACGTTGATGTGACGAGCAGACATCTAGCTGTGTCAATAGTGTATCTATATAAGCAGCCCACTAAATATTCCCACTACTGGTACTCGAGGCCCTCTCTCGCAAGGAGAGAGTCAAGTCCATAATCCACCACGCTGGCCCAGTGCGGGTTGGTGGATGACACATGACCTCAAAAGATTCTAAGTACATAGCGGTTTCCTCACGATGTTTTCCTTCACCTAAGTTAGCACCATTACTCACATGACTCCGAAAAGACAGTGTTGCACGTGGGATTTAAACTCGGGGCTCCGGATCGGCTGCCGCCGTTCTCCCGAGTAGACCATCCGTAACTATTAAGCACGTATTTAGAACTAATAGAAACCACCATTTTTTATTAATAACTATCACTACCTACTACTAACTAACCTAACCTAAACATTGCACAACCATAAACTACGTCGTAGGTGGCATTAGCGGAATTTTAACACTAAATTACAACCATTAAATATTTACTGATTTGATTTGATGCGTAGGTACAAGTAAAAGGGGAATAAAAATTACGCTAGACACGCCTAAAACTAAAACAAGTGCATGTAGGCATAACGTTTTTAGGGCTAATGATAATATACCATAACAACTAACGCATAACTGTTTTCGCATTATTTTTGCTACCATAGCATAAACATAACTTAGCATAATGTTTAAAGGCACACATTGAGAGAAGCATAGCAATACCAAAACATAATGATCAAAGAAGAATTAGTCCTATTAGGGCTTCGATCACGAACGTACTTTCCTGATCGAAGTATTAGGGCTTATCACTGAGATTCGACTCCGGGTGGGCTTCCGGAGCCAGAAGCTCTATGTCCCTGCGTGTCACTTCTCCATACTCGACATACGCTCCGCTACGGAGGTCGCCGGCGTCTACGCTTAGCCTCGCTTGGCTCGCTCCTCTCAGGACCTCCCTTGAGATTCTGGCTCCCGCATTTTTTTCATGATGTAAAGTAGGTAAAATATATGCGTTTTAAATGATAAACAGATGATTGGGATTGTTTGTTGTATTTTGGTCGTATGTCCTAAGTATGGTAAGTCTGCCAAGAGTGTGTTAAAATTTATAAGTCTAATAATTTTGTTTTATACTTATTTTCAATAATACCCGTGCGAAGCCGGGGCGGGCTGCTAGTTTTATTATATCCTTTATCATCTTTACTAGCAAATAGTAAATAAAACACTTTACTCCTAAAATAAATACTCGTATTAGGATAACTGGTAACCGGTAGTTTTCGTAATCGTAAATTCGTATGGATGTACAAATACTGCCTAGTATTTGTACACCCATACGAGAATTTACGATTACGAAAAAAATTTTATATAAAAAAAATACATTTAATCGAAATTGGTTTAGTTGTTTAGTTGAGTAATCGTAAGGGAAAGACGGACAAAGTGATAGATAAAACATTCTAAAAATCCACGCCCCTCCATCGCAATTACACTTACTTACAAAAACATACACAACACCCAAAGAAGTTGGAAAATGTAACACCCATAAATTGGGCTTTGTCATCGGTTCTTCAGTCACACAAATTAAGTAGGGAGATAGAAGAATATCTCCCTATAAGATGACTCTCGCCTGATGGGTTGGCTGAAGATGATACATGACATTTGTTTTTTACTTCACTATGACAAAAATCACACAAAAATGCAAAAATGGTATAGAGATGCCCGATAATATGAAATGTTGAAATTGATATCGATGCCTTTTACAAAATTTGAAGTTGAAGTTACGGCTGATATAGTGAGGAGAACGGCGACTGCCGGTCCAAAGACTAGAATACCACAATCCAGATTACCGTCTGGGCCACTGGCTTTATTGCTAGGTCTTCAAATCGAGAGTGAATCGGTTTCTTCTAGGTAAACACGCCCCATCGTAGACCGCATCGTCGCTTAACATCAGGCGAGATGGCGGTCAAGTGTAAACCTATTAAAGTTAAAAAAAAAAAAATAGGTATATCCAGATTGCGTAGCAATTTCCGAAACTCCATCTGGCGAATGTGTATCTCAGACATAAAAGACAGACTATCAGGTGGAGTAGGAAATGTCGCGCTATCATCATCTAGGCTCGGATATTCCGCAAATTCAGATGCAAACCAGTTTGTCTTCTCCATTGCACTTGGGATATAAATCATCTCCATTAGGTTCGACTAATGTGGTTAAAACGAGCCTTCTGAATAAGCTTTTTGTATGCATCAGAAGCCTTGTTAAGGGCTTTCTTTTTTTTTTTTTTAATAATGAGTGACGAGACGATCAGGACATGTGCCTGATGGTAAGCAACATGCCTGACACATAGCAGCACAGTGACACGCAGCTATTGGAACATGAAGAGTCCAAATCATTACCTAGCACTGCACTGCGCTCGTCACCCAGAGATCTAAGATCTTATATCTCTAAGCCCTGTAATTTCTCTGGAAACATTGCCCTTCAAACCGGAACACAGTAATGTTTGCACATTACTGCTTGGCGGTAGAATAACTGGCAAAGGTGTGGTACTTCCCCAGGCGGACTCTGCCAAGAGTCCTACCACTACTATCAAGAGTCCTACCACTACTCCAAGAGTCCTACCACTACTAAACTACTAACACTACTAACTTTCTTCACCCGGTGTATATCCCTTGCCTTACGCTGTTAAAGCTGTAAGTGGCACCCATACCATGCTACAACGCTCCTTTCGGTTTCCAAGTTTCGGTCGTGTCTGGCGACCTTTTTCAGGAGAGTGCGCGCTTGTGAACGTATCTCGTTCAGCACGTTGAGTTCGTTGAGTGTTAAACGAGCTGCGATCAGGCGCACGCACTCTCCTTGACAAAGGTCGCCGGACGCGAATGAAACTTGAGTCGGACTGGACTGAATATATCAAATATAAGTTATCCATCTATTTCTTTAAAATGTACTGTACTTAAATATTGAATTAAAATACACCAAAAAATTTAATTTAACTTTGTCAGAAGAAGATATGCGGGGTCAGCTAGTTTTAAAATAGATATACCTTTGATCTCAGACCAACTATTCTAACCTTTGATTCAAATAATAACACTGAGACAGAACAAACACCCGTATTGATGGTGTAAATGTTTGTTCTGCGCGGAAATCGAATGTAGCTCAGTGCATAGAGTCAGCATTGATGCCAGACAACCCCTGTTATACACAGATAGGCATTCTCTACGTCACGTTGTAAATCTTAACATGTCACATCTAGCCATGCATTGATTTATCTATATCTATATCTATACTTATAATAAAACTGTAACGGGTCGAATTCTGTACATTGAAGATATTTAGAAAAAAAATTTTTTGGAGCACTCCATAATCGATACTGATGGCGAAACTGCATTTTTTTCTTTCATGTCTGTCTGTCTTTCTGTCTGTCTGTCTGTCTGTCTGTCTTTCTGTATAGGGATCACGCATCACGCCGAAACTACTGATTCAATTCAGCTGAAACTTGGCATGACTTTAGTTTACACTAAGGAGATTGCTGTAGGCTACTTTTGATCCCCAAATTCTGATCGGTTTTCTTGCGGGAGGGGGTGAAAGTCAGAATGTGTATTTGGTTGTAACTCATGTTTGCATTGTTTAATTTCATTAAATCTTTTTTTGTTAGAAAGAACACATTTTTAATATTGTCCCGTCAAAATTTGAACATTATCGGTCTGGTGGTTCGGAAATTACATAAACTTTAAATAATAACGACACGCGCGGCGCGTTCGGTACTACTAACTTTTAAGTATTCTGTGTATAGACGATCCACAGAATATCTAGATTCTAGAACGTGTTCACGTGATCGCGTCGCGTCGTCTTGAATGAAAAAATAATTATCAAAATATATTTTTGTGTGGAAAAACAAACATCATTCGGTTATAACCGACTTCAAACAAAGAGGATGTTCTCAATCGGGTTGCGTGTTTTTTTATTTGGTTTTATTTTACGCGATAACTCCGCTAATTTTGAATTGATTTTGATAATTCCTTTTTTGTTTGGTAGAAAATACTAGAGGTGATCTCATATATCGAAAACAGGGAGGTAGTTTTTTAAGTTAAACAACCCATTAAATGTTCCCACTGCTGGGCGTCAGGGCCTTCTCTCGCAAGGAGAGAGGCAATGCTGTAATCCACCAGGCTGGCCCAGTGTCGGTTGGTGCATGACATATGACTTAGGACTTAGATTCTATGTACATTTTGGTTTCCTCACGATGTTTTCCTTCACCGTTTTAATTACCGGCATTACGAATATGACTGAAAAGATAGTGGTGCGCGTGATTTTCAACCCTGGGTCAAAACCTGGCTGACCGTTCTCCCGACTAGGTCAGCTGTAACTTACTAGACCAGCCGTAACTTATTAGAAAACGTATTATTTCAATCCAAATACTGTGTAAAATTTAAAGGTAGTGTTCAACAAGCTTCGGTGACCGAAGCAGACCGTTGTTAGGCACAACAAATTGGTTTGACATACGAAACACAGATAGTTTAGAGTCTAAAATTTCACATAGGCTAATAAGTCTATATTTTTATTTAACTCCATATTAATATACTTAAGTATATATTTTCGTAAGGAACTTGATGTGATGGTAAGGTAAAAGCCAAAAATGAAAAATATATGCAGTCGTTTTGGCGTAGATAATACAGGTGCTTTGCGTTCACAATCAAAATAACAAGCAACATTATATTCTCACTAGATGTCCGTCCCGGCTTCGCCCGTGGTACATATATAGCCCTCATCGGGATCCCGTACATACACAACGGTGAAAGAATGACTGTAATCATCGGTTCAGTCATTCTTGAGAATATCGCTTTCAAACAAAAAACCTCTTCAGCTACCTGGTACGCCACCTGTCGGAAATGTGTCGTACCAACTCAGATTTAGAAAGAAGGTTACATTCAAGGGGTATGTAATCTGTGATATTCAATGACGCAATCTTAGACACATGCTGTCATGTGTCATGTCAAAGCTCGAAACGTACGAAATCTCTCAAAAAGGAATATTTTCCCCCGATTTTGTTACATTCTTGATTCATGCTCCGCTTCTATTAGTAGTAGCGTTATGTTCTATAGCCTTCCTCGATAAATGGACTATCCAATAGAAAAAGAATCTTTCAATTCGGACCAGTACTTCCCGAGATTCCAGAGCGTTCAAACAAACAAACAAACTCTTCAGCTTTATAATATTAATATAGATTAGATGGCGCTAATGCCAGTTTAAATCTAAAAGCACTAAAGGCCATTTAAATCGATGTTTTGCTGTTGTTGTTTGTATTTTTTCTAGCATCAATAGGTGGCGTTACTGGTATTCTAAATTGTACTAATAAGTTTTTTGCTGCTAAAAGGATTTTGGTGCTGAATTTGGATTCTTTCGTTCTTTGATTTTTTTTCTGTGTTACAATTAAATTCATACATATATATTAACATAACATTTTAAGATAAGTAGGTATCAGATCGTGCACATCAGCTTCAGATTTTTCATAATGTATCCTATAAAAATCATACAAACTTAACACTTGCGGCTATGTTCGATACTACGAAACCCTTCTAAGCAAAGATCTCAATACACAGATGTGCCCTCCCAAACTTAAGGGCGCACGAAATCATGTCATTGTTGGGAAGAGTGAGTTCACTCTTTCCGTTCCAGTCGATTGCAGGAAGCGGTGAACGCCGGACGTTTTTACTTATCACTATTCGTTGTCAACAACCAAAATAAGTAGAACCACAGCACACCTCGCCGCTAGCGATTCTAGGGGTCAAGTAGATTGGTTGTGTGTTAACTACTTACGACACATAGAGACGCAGTTTATTACCAATTTCAAGTTACTCAGGGCACATCCATTGGTTTATATCGATGCTTCTAAGTATGTTTGATTTCATTTAAAAAAATAAATAGAGATGATAAAATTTAAAAAAAAAATGTGTGGAAATATAAATTCACTCGGTTTTTCAATGACTACTTATCCAAATATTTTGAAGTACGATACTTACAACTAATGTATAAGTCAGTAACATCTGCTTACGCGAACGAAGTAGCGGGTTCAGCTAGTTAGGATTAAAAACTTCAACATGTGAATGAATTCGCCATTCGCCAACATCGTATTTCTAGAGAAACTCTACGCACATAGAGTGTGTAGAGTTTTGCGTAAAAATAAACTTTTTGTTTGCACGTCGTCCATTCAATATACCACAGAATAAAGCACAATTCATTATAAATACATAAATATGGCGTTTAACTCGTTTTCTGCTCTCTGGGATTTTGGTAGCTTGTGTAATGACCTTAATCTCTTTTTTGTAGTGGTAGGACTCTTAGCAGAGTCCGTCTGGGGAAGTACCACACCTTTGCCAGTTATTCTAGCGCCAAGCAGTAATGTGCAAACATTACTGTGTTCCGGTTTGAAGGGCAATGTTACCAGAGAAATTACAGGGCTTAGAGATATAATACCTTAGATCTCTGGGTGACGAGCGCAGTGCAGGGCTAGGTAATTATTTGGACTCTTCATGTTCCAATAGCTGCGTGTCACTGTGCTGTTATGTGGCTGGCATTTTGCTTACCATCAGGCACATGTCCAACTCGTCTCGTCACTCTAAATTATAAAAAAAAAAACCATCTGGAAGGCTTCTTCGGGTCAGTTATTTCAGTACCTTCTGACAGTCCCCAATCACGCACAGTCCTCGTGATACTTCTGAGAGCTCCACACATATGATAAACAGAAATACTTACTGCAATTATTAAAAGTGACCAAAATTTTAAAGATTTCACATTTATATCTTTTAAATCATTTAATGACCAACATTGAACGGTAAAAAAAGTTTTAAGTGTTTATCACAAATTATCGTTTTAGAAAACACCTTCGTTTAGAAACTACAGTCCCAGAGATAGACAGACACATTGATAAACAGACAGGCTTTAAACTTATAGGACCCTTTTGTGTAAGCCGGAATTTAAAACAATCCTTTTCTAATCTAATATATAAAATTCTCGTGTCACAGTTTTCGTTGCCATACTCTTCCGAAACGGATTGACCGATTTTGATGAAATTTTTTGTGCTTATCCGGTATCTATGAGATTCGGCCAACATCTATTTTTCATTCCCCTAAATGCTAGGGGTAGTCCACCCCTAAAAATTTTTTTTAATTTTTTAGACAAAAAATTTAATTTCTATTTTTTTATGATACAACATACAAAAATACAAACAATCCTCAATTTTCACTCTTCTACGATTAACCCCTATTTTTTAATAGCCATTTTAGTAATTTAATCTTTTTCCTCTCTGGTCGAAAACTCCCCGCCGCTGGTCCCGCCAAATGTCTACAGGTGTCACTTCTGACCCAGTAAACAGCACGATAATTTGGGGATCAAAAGTAGCCTATAGCATATATATAGTTTGAACACTAATCTCGGGAACTACTGAACCGATAAAAAAAAATCATTCACCGTTCTTTCATACGTACGTAATCCTTGAATGCTGCAGGTTATATATATGTACCACGGGCGAAGCCGGGGCGGGCCACTAGTTTTATATACATTTTGTAATTATGAAATAAAACATATTTACAGACGATTTACAGTGAAGTCAATGAGAAGCAACAGCTTTGGTTAGCTGAATTTCATAAAACAGCCTTATTTCTGAACCTTAATTGAACATTAGCTTTCTTAGCCTTCAGTTTTTATTGTCGTTTTTTAAAAAATACTCACTTCGTAGCGTTACCTTCATGGTAATTATTTGGTAGAAAATTATCGAGTATTTCTGTGTAATTAGGTATTTAACACAAAATATAATTTACGTACAACCACAAAGGCTTATAAAGCGTGGTTGAAGTTAATTTTATCAGTTAGGTATTGTTAAATGAACTCGTTATTACTACGTTACGACTAAACATACCAGCAGAATAAATTACGAACGTTAACCAAACCCACGAAACGATTAAAATATGTGAAAGAGCTTATCTGCCGTATATTATTATAGTCCTAATATATCCATATCCATCGTAGACCGCATCGTCGCTTAACATCAGGCGACATGAACGTCAAGCGTAAACATATAAAATTAAAAATAAAAACATATATACGGTCGAATTGAGAAACCTCCTTTTTTAAGTCGGTTAAAAAGAAAAAGTATTTTTAGTGAAATCAAAAAGTTCTGACAATCTCATATTTTTTAATCTACCAATTACAGATATATTTGCATCATTAAAACGCCTCATTCTGCTGATAGGTGTGGACAAATTACATTTGTAAAACTAACTTCTATTGTCGTGACGTGAGGTTACATCTGGTGGAGATAACGAGTATTTATCTACTTAGCCTGTGTTAGATATGTTTTGATTCATCCATCACTTATTTTATAGATCAGAGCTTTTTCTGTGTTACAATAAAATTTATAGGTACATTAACAATTCACTTAGACTTGGCTTTGCTTTACCTTTACGGGTTCAACTTGCTTGCGTAACATTAAAACTCAAAAAATTTAATCATTTTGAAGGCTTCATTCAAAATTTTACGCGCGCGAAGTCACGGGTAACAGCTAGAGAAAACGAGATAAGTCGGTATCAGATCATGCACATCAGCTTCAGACTTTTCATAATGTATCCTACAAAAATTCTACAAACTTCTCAATTGCGGCTACTATATTCGCTACTGCGAAACCTTATTAAGTACTTATGTTTGATTTTGTTTAAAAAAAGAAAAATAAAGATAAATAACTTTTTGTGTGGATAAACAAATTCACTCGGTTTTTCAATTGCTACTTATCCAAATATTTTGATGTACTTTCAACTAGGTAATAATACTAATACTTTCAAATAGGTAAGTCCGTAACATCTGCTTACGCGAACGAAGTAGCGGGTTCAGCTAGTTGTAAATAAAACAGTTAATAAATTGACACGTTGTCATATTTATATTTTCACAGTTTTGTTTTAGAAATCTGTGTATATTTTAATATGTTTTGTTTACAGGCTTCACACGATAATATAGCTTTCGAGGTTTGTCCAGGCCACGTGGTTCGACTGCGTAGTTCGTTCAATCGGACCACGTGCACTTCTTTTCCAGTTGGTTCGATTTTAGAATCGCACCACGGAGGTTTATGACAAGTATTTTTTTAAACATAATGAAAAAACAGGTTTTCCTACATTTTGTCAAGTACAAGTAGGAAGCTTTGCTTTCAACAGCTTATTATATACTGAGATTTATGCTGTAAGCCATTACTAGTTAATGGCAAAATATATAAGCTTTCGATAAATTCCGGTAGTAAAGTTTTGAGCAACGCCGCTAGGTTGTAAAGCTTCAACTATCGCCGAATGGTCGCTTGCCGCTCAGCTATGTAATTTTTTGTGCATTTTTGCAATTACAAGCGTTTAGGCTTTTTTCAGAGCTTTTAATGTTCTTTATAATATCCTCTGGATAATTTTCAAAAGGCGTTCTTGGGAGACCTATACAAAAAAACGTTTGGTTATTATCGCTATTTGTAAAAATCTGGTGTTACCAGGTAGGAACGAAGTTCGTTCGGATAACATATAGAAGCTACACAATGTGCATAACAAATATTGCTTAGTTTTACTAGTTATGGTACTATCATCTGGAAAATAAAGATGGCAAGCCCGGCTATGGGCAGTTTTTTATGCGTCACTTCCGTTTAATATCTTTCATATGGTATTAGTCTCACATTTATTTCACTTAGGTCGAGCAGCAAAATCCTTATCTCATGCCGTAAGAACTTTCATTTCACAGAGCTGAGTTGCGCAAAGTGACGGGATTTTGTCCTACAAATGCAGAATTACTCGTAACTTCAACGCATTTCTTAAAAATAACACTTTTAATGATTTATCTAAACATTTGTTATTGACAAATAAATGTAAGTATATTAAACTAGCTGTACCCTGCCCCACTTCGCTGTGGCACATTGTGATGCAAAAAATTATATAAAAACACTCCTTGATGCGGATTATATATCATTCTAAAATTTCAGCTCGATTGGTGCAGAACTTTTTGAATTTTTGAAGCGTACACTAACCAACATAACATGTTTATATATATAAAAGATATTGTTTAATTTAATTTATATAAGTGTAATTAGCATTTGTCGTTCTAATTAATATAAATGAATAAATAAAATTTGGAGAATGTTTTTCAGAAACTGTCTAACTTAATTTCGCTATCTTACTTCCTGTGGAAACCTGTGGAACACTCTACAACTATATAAATCGATATTTCCTAATAGGTTCCTTTACATCTTGAAGAAATACGTATCTTTTCGGCAGTGGTATTGCTTAACATCAAAAAGTTCGGAGCCGAGATATCGTTAAAAAAGGCTACGATTTATTTTGCGGAAGAGGAACGATGGTACAATATATCTTTCCACCTTAGTTTCAGTCCGTTTTCACTCAATGCTGATAGACCTTTGTTGTCTTAATTACACATACTATTTTCATTAATTTAGTTCTGGGCTTAACTACAGTTTTAGTTTGTATACTTTTTATTATTTGGAATTGATAGTTATTCTAAAATAATTTCTTCCTATTATTTTCAATGCAAAAGTTTAGATGTTTGGTGCTCCATCATATCGGACGGCTGAACGGATGTAATTAAACTTTCAAACAAAGTTAGTACTACTTCCTTCTTATCCTGGGAACATGACGGAACGGGTATTACGTGGATAACATAGCGGAGCGCTGCTAATGTTATATTGTATTCTAAAAAGTTGAAATAAAAATAGTGAGTAACTGTCTAAATCTCCTTCTAAAATGTGAATGCCTAAATAATGATCGTTGTGTGATCTACTCATGGAACTACTACGGTACGTAGTACTTACTACTTCCATGGATCTACTCTGCAAATGTGACAATTATTCCTGGAGTCATTTTATTTTGGTGTCATACAATAAAATTCCTGAAGCGTATGAGTGAAATGACAAAATGTTTATTCGTTTATTTACAGTACCTACTAATTACATTTGTAGCTAGCCTAACATATTTTTCTGAATTCGTTTAAAAATACGGTTCTTAAAGAAATCTTGTCATATTAGATCACTATTTTCTAAATTTCTTGAAAAGACTACAGGTGATAGAGAGTTACACTGAAGTCACGATTAGTTCCAGTCCCTTAAAGCTTTTATTTGTTCTAGGTTCTAGGCTGTGTATTTGAATGTGTACCTGATATTGGAGCCTTAAGCTGATGCAGGAAATCAGCATAGTACACGGCGCCATTGACAAAAAATACATTAACATGGCGTTTAACTCGTAGTTTTACAGCTCCGCCATTGATAGTTTGTGAAATGACAGCCGGTTCTACATCCTTACTATCCATAAGGTCTCTTTGGGTTCGTTGTTTTATGTTCGTTATGCACGAACCATTTAAGCACGGTCGTTGTGAAGCATCGAGAAAATCCGTGCATAGGAGATGCAGAATGACTGAAATGTTTGTTTAACTTTAATTTTAGTAAATTCGTATTCCTATTCCTATTTCCTATCTCATAATTCATGGCAGCCTCTAAATGAACACACTGATTATGATGTGTTTTTATTTTTATTTTCAACGACATCATGTTCAACTTGTTTTTAGCAAAAAAGTGGGTAGGGAGTCAAAATGAAAGGTTACTACTTAGATCTGGGCTACTAAGATGAGATTGAATCGGACGAGTTTACCGGGAACCTTCGTCTGGCCTGACTGGGCAGAAACCCGCACATCTCCGACGACCTCCGACCCAGGCGTAAATTGCGAGACGAACTGAAATCGGACGATAAGGACTGGTCCACCAAAGCTGTAGATAAGGGGGTACCTAAAAGTAGGGAACAGACACATTTGCCCAACAATGAGCCATTTTGGGCTAGTTATAATACATTTTATCCATTTTATAAATGATCATGATCATGAATGATTGTCATCGGCCAACCCGCGTGCCAAACCGTGGTCAGCGAGGTGGATTAAAGATTTGGCTTTCTCCTTTATCTGTAGAAGGCTCCAAGTTCTAACAGTGAAACAAGAACAAAATTAAAAATTTTGATTAACCCCCGACTATCTCAGATTTGTTATCTGTACAACATTCTACTAGTTAAGCCCTTTCATTTGATACCCAAATTGAGGGAGTTGTGAAAATAGACATGTATTTCGCCATTTTGTAGAAGCGGCCATCTTGAATTTGAAAATTGTCATAGTGCAATGTATTCTACTAATCAAGCCCTTTCGTTTGATACCCATATTGAGGTAGTAGTGAAAAAAGTAATATAACACACCATTTTGTGGTGGCGGCCATCTTGAATTTGATTTTTTTATAGTGTATAGTATTCTACTAGTCAAGCCCTTTCATTTAATACCCATATTGAGGGAGGTTGTGAAGAAATATTTTGTCCGCCATTTTGTGGCGGCGGCCATCTTGAATCGATATTATCCAAACATAGCTAAGAACATCCGCACGGATATTAACTTTCAAATAAAATAAAAACGCATCGAAAGCGGCCCATCCGTTTGAGCTCTACGGTGCCACAGACAGATACACACACAGACAGACAGACAGACAGACATCGACGTCAAACTTATAACACCCCTTTTTTTGGTCGGGGGTTAAAAATAACTGATTATTGTTTATTTAATAGTAACGTATTATTATTGATTATTGTTTTTTTTTAACCCCCGACAAAAAAAGGGGTGTTATAAGTTTGACGTCAATCTATGTCTGTCTGTCTGTCTGTCTGTCTGTCTGTCGGTCTGTCTATCTGTCTGTCTGTCTGTCTGTCTGTCTGTCTGTCTGTGTGTGTGTCTGTCTGTGGCACCGTAGAGCTCAAACGGATGGGCCGATTTCGATGCGGTTTTTTTTGAAAGTTAATATCCGTGCGGATGTTCTTAGCTATGTTTGGTTAATATCGATTCAAAATGGCCGTCTCCACAAAATGGCGGACAAAATATTTCTTCACAACCTACCTCAATATGGGTATCAAATGAAAGGGCTTGACTAGTAGAGTACTAAACGCTATAACAAATTTTAAATCCAAGATGGCCGCCACCACAAAATGGCGAATTATATAATATTTTTCACTACTATCTCAATATGGGTATCAAATGAAAGGGCTTGATTAGTAGAATACTTTGCACTATGACAAATTTCAAATCCAAGATGGCCGCTACCACAAATGGCGAATTACATTTCCTTTTCACAATTCCCTTAATATGGGTATCAAATGAAAGGGCTTGACTAGTAGAATGTTGTACAGATAACAAATGTAAGGTAGTCGGGGGTTAATCAAAATTTTTAATTTTGTTCTTGTTGTCAATTTCAGTTTTTTTTAATGATGGAATAAGGACGCAAGACGGGCGCTTGGTGGTACTCGTTTTGAGTCACCTTCGTAAATAAATTTATTTTAAAACTCACATAGTAACAACATAACTGCCTGAAGAAATCACCAAAAAATATTTTTTATATAATTTTCCTCTCCGTTTTAATCACATCAGTTTTCAGTTAGGCTGGTGTAAGTAAGGAACTAATCAGTGTAACTAATTCAAGCACCACTGTAAACATTTACATTTTTATTTAATCAGTTAGGTGTATTGTAGGCACACTGAAATAATTAGTTATTGTTGCTTACTATCAATATATAAACACGGGAATCAAACCCTTTTTACGAATGATGCGCGGACGGGTAGTATACAATTTCCCACACTAATCCATACTCATATTATAAATGCGGAAGTAACTCTGTACGATTTACTGTCTAAGCCAGTGAACTGATTTTGATGAAATTTGGTACATAGACTAGACCCTGAAAGAGGACATAAGCTACATAAGCTATTGGGAAAAATAGCTTGCGGGGTTGAAGTGAGGAATGAAAGTTTTATGGAAATTCGTCAATGTTGAAGATAAACAATGAAACTATCTAGACACTTAACACGAAGCCAATAAATCTTTGTTCAAGCCATATTGTAATTTCGAACTGTAAGGGGATGAAGTGGGGGATGAAACTTTGTATGGAAATTCCATGAAACTTCGTGTGTAGACTCTTGACAAGTAGCCAATAAATGTGTGTTCTAGCAATTTTGTGATTTCGAACTGTAAGGGGATGAAATGGGGGATGAAAGTAATGAGTACCCGCATAGAGTCAGGCTTCCATGTCCAACCCCGACACCGATTTGGATTAATATTAGAGTAGAAAAATACGAGTATAATAGATGAATGACATTGACTATTTATTTTTCTAGAACTAAACTGGGTGAACTGGGATTGGAAAGTCTATTTGGAACTATCTGTAATTATTGATGATAAAACCGTGAAACTTTGGGTCTATCGACTCGAACTCGCACTCTTGACGTGAAGCAATCCGTACAAATATTAAAGTAACTCTGTCTGTCTGTTATGTTATCACACATAAACAGCTGAAACAATATCGATGAAATTGTATAAACATAACTAAATTTAAGTACCTAAGCTATTTTTAGTAAACATAAAATACGAGTGTTTTTCGCAACATAAATTAAGGGAGTTACTTTTTTTTTACCACGTTTGTCTACTCAGAAGAGATCGCCTGTCTTACACTTACCACGACGTTAGTAGTTTGTAACGAATTTTACGTAAGTAATAGCAATTAACACAAGAATTGAAGGAGTGGAAGTTCAGCAAAAGCTTGTATTTGCTTATGAAATGCTTAACCTATTTTTGCAAAAGACGCTATGGTGGTTGTGACACAAATATTTTACCATATTGATAAATGATGATTTAAATATTGTAATGGTCTCACGGCTGTCTGGTGTTGGCGAAATTGTCCTCATCGGAGATGTCAATCAATTGCCTTATATCGATAGGGAAAATCTCTTCGAAATGAGGTATCACCGCCCGAACCTGGTAGCAAAGATCAGCCAGGAGTTGCTCTGCACACATCGAAACCCAATGGATGTCGCATATGCGCTGAGGGAAATATACTCCGGTATGTACTCCTCGGTGCCCCGTGTAAAATCCCTAGAGCAGAGAAGGTATAAGGGAGCGCAAATACCCAACACCCAACCAAACACCCTCTTTTTAGTTCACACTCAAGAGGAGAAAGACACCCTGATAAACCAGGGTAATGGGTCAGGCACCGGGTCACGCATCCTTACCATCCATGAAGCTCAGGGACTGACATACGAGTCGGTAATCGTAATCAAAACCAAGGCAAACATGAAGCTGCACGAGAGCGTGCCCCATGCAGTCGTCGCAATCTCACGGCATACAAGGGACTTCACGCTACGTACTACGCTGACGACACCGACGACGCCATCGGTCGGTTCGTTCGGCGAGCATTGGCTGCAACACCGAAGACCATCCAAGAGTTCAATTTGCAGATGGCCATCAAAGACAGAAATGCAGTCGTGGTGGAGGCGCAAGCCGGGAGGAGGCGGTTTAGAAAATAAAATAGGCCTAGAATTAGAATTTAAGTGTTCCCTACTCCCCCCTATTTCCTTTTCTTCCTAATCCAAGATACATGTAAAAAAAAAGAAAACAGATGACAAAGGTCACGGACCTCGGAGTCTGTGGAGTTGCTAAATTTAATAAAAAAAAAAAAAATTGACCAGGGAGACTGATTTCGAAAAAGAGTGGCCTTCAGACTGGCGGCTTTTCCACGCTGTATGGCCAGAAAAATGTTTTGGGTCAGATAGAGACCTGAGTCCAAACCTTAGACAAAATTAAACTTTAATTGTGTTTCAATGTTTGTGTCACACATATGACTTCTTTTTGAATTGTTTTAATCAACAATTCGCAAAGTGGCCTTTGTAAATTATTGATTAATATTGCTCGTTTGTTGATTTATTCGGTTTAGAATTAGCAAGAGCATTTACAGGGTAACGTGATAGAGAATCTGCGTTATATTACATTACTACAAGTTCGACCGAGTGTATAAATAATTTCATAATCAAATTCTTCTAATTTAAGTCGCCATCTAAGTAGCCGTACGCCTGGATATCTTGAATTAACCCAGCAAGAGGTCGATGATCGGTTACGATTTTAAACTTATACCCAATACCTACCTAGTTCAGTAATTTTGGACAATCGAAGTAACAAAAATTCCGACGAAGGCAAGTTTTTGCAGAGACCATGCTGGCGTCGCTGCCGGCTCAGGCGCTACGAGTACAGTGCTTGCAGACCAACTGCCTGTTGCGACAGCAAGTCAGTTGGATGGACATTGGCAATGAAGATACCGGGTATCAAATTATGCCGGATAGCGAGATTTAAGACCTCACTAATAGGCTAACGCCACCGCTAGCACCTCATCAAGTAATGAAGATGAAAACATTTTAATTGGGGCCTTTGAAGCTTTTACTTTCTTAGATATTGCTTTGTGTTAAGGTAGCGGTTCGCCCGGAGACCGCGACACGAGACCGCGACGCGAGACCGCGACGCGAGACCGCGACGCGAGACCGCGACGCGAGACCGCGACGCGAGACCGCGACCGGAGACCGCGACAGGCACTTGCCTCTATAGAATTGGATGGGCGCCAGTTCGCACCTGAACCGCGACACATGTCTTGCGACACGTGTCTCGGTCTCCTGTCGCGGTCTCGGCGCGAACTGGCGCCCATACAATTCTATAGAGTCAAGTGCCTGTCGCGGTCTCCGGTCGCGGTCTCGTGTCGCGGTCTCTGGGCGAACCGCTAGAGATTTACTACGATAACATGGCCCGCCCCTCTCCAAATTACTGTTTTAATGTGTGTAGTCACATCCTTACGAAAGAGTTTGGATGTAGTTGTAATTATTCGTCTTCAGTAGCAGTACGCACACATGCGTGGTGGTGCGTTGTATATGCTTTCACAAATACTTTCAAACGTTTTGAATTCTGGAGGGGCGGGTCATGTTATCGTAGTAAATCTCTACCTTTAGTTTGAAACACACGCTGAAAGCGACCAGTGTCAATTATCTGTAAAAAAAGTACGTGACCTAGCCGCCCTTAAGAGGGTAAGCTTGCTTTGGCAGACGAAGATCGAAGACGGACCAAACGGCAGCTATTCTGCATCAATCAAAAAAAATTTCTTGGAGGAATCGATGTTTATACATAAAAATAAAAGTACTGTGGCCAAATTGATAAAATCATCCCGTTGAACTTGGTTAAAAACAGAGAAAACTTAGATAAAATTCCGCGAAACTTGTACAATGATGAAGGGCAGGCAAATCGATGGCGTAAAAATGTGACGCGCTGACGTCAACGCAGTGAGCGGTGGGAACACGGCGACTCAGAGAGTCGTATTTCGAAATCCCGACGGTAACGTCCACGTGGCAATGATGTTGCCTGATGATTTCGATGATGATGTAGGTATACAGTAGATGATCCTAGCGTTTGTGGTACGGGCTCACACTCAAAAATTGGAGGCTAATCGTCGACCAGGTGACAAGGTTCTAGTTTTGACGCAGGCTCACACTCGAGAGTGGAGACTGACCGTCGATCTGGGATTAAAGGTTTTTTTGGGATGACGCGGGCTCTCGCTTGTCAGCGGACAGTTATTGTCGATGTAGGCAGTGCAATGCTGGGCCATGATTTCTGCGCAATACTGTGATTTTATGGGTAAGCGTGTTGCCTACCATCAGGTGGACGTCCTGCTCATCTCGTCACTTTATGGCTGCTATAAAAAAAGAAAACTATTTCACCAGAACGTAAGACGATCAATGGCGCCCACACAAGGTAGAATTCTTACAATTTCTCAAATGGGACGAAAAAATATCTCGATTCTCGTTACCCACCGTTAATGAAACCAGGTTACTCGTATTTACGAGACTGATTGCTTATTGATAAAAGCAAATAACATTACAATTACCTACCTACGTTTACTTAACATTAGCAGTGCTCTGCGGTTTTCCTCGCGCAGTTCTCGGTCTCGTTATTTTTCCTTGATAAAAGTAGGTAGTCTGTTTAATATTCCAGACCATAATCTAACTGTTTTACAAATTTAGACCCGTTCATTCATTTTGATTTCATTTAGATGTTCGACGTGATTGAGCAACAAACATCCATACATCCAAATTTTCGTATTTATTAACATAAATATTTGCAGTATATTAACCCTAACTAACCCTAACCCTAGCAGCGCTCCGCAGTTTCACTCGCGTACCCTGAACCTTGTACCCATTCTTATCCCGTGACAAAAAATTATACGTATATGCTTAGTGGCGAGGACGCTGAAATCCGCAATCGGGAGGCCGTAGGTTCAAATCTCACTTGCACGTCTGAATATTCTTCCAAGTACAGATTTACTATATTGTCATATCCGTGGGATTTGACGGGGAAGGAAAACATGGTAAAGAAACCAGCAAGTTCTTAAAAAAACATATTTCGTGGACTTGACGAGCCAGCGCGGTGGATACCGAATATGGTCATGAATCTCTTCTTTTGTGACAAAGTCCTGAGTTCTAAAAGTAGGAAAGCAAAATCGGTTGCTTATAGAATATAGTAAAAAGTAATGAAATGGAATAGCTGATAATGGAATTTTAGAGACTGTGTACCAAAAGATGTGTTTTAGTTTATTCAATATGGTAGTATGTTTTTTTTTCTTGTATGTTTGTCACGCGATAGCTCCGCCAATTGTGAATCGATTTTATGTTGTTTTTTTTGTTTGATAGATCTTAGTTTAGAAGTGGTCCATTATACATATTAGCGAAATCGCTGTGGTGATTTTTGAGATATGAACAGAAACTATACTTTCATTAATCTGAAGGACGCGACGGACTGATAGCATAGCGGATAGCATAGCGGATAGCATAGTGGATAGCATAGCGGATAGCATAGCGGATAGCATAGCGGATAACATAGCGGATAGCATAGCGGATAGCATAGAACTCGTTTTTTTTTATTCGATGACTTTGATTGATAGCTTCTTATGACATTCGGTCGAGTGTCTGAGCCTCCATCAATGTAAGTTTTTTTTTTTTAACTTTATAGGTTTCACTTGACCGCCATCTCGCCTGATGTTAAGCGACGATGCGGTCTACGATGGAGCGTGTTTACCTAGAAAAAACCGATTCACTCTCGATTTGAAGACACAAAGATTAAAACTATCGGGAAAACCCCACTCAGGCAACTCATTCCACAGCCTAGATGTTTTTATCACTAACGTAGAGTCAAACCTCTTCGTCCATGTCTTTGGAATATCCACCATGAAACGGTGCCGCTTCTTTGAGTTACGAGAAGTACGATAGAAAAAAGGGCAAGGAGGTATTAAATCATGCAGATCAGTTGCACACTCTCCGAAGTGTATCCGATAAAAAACCGATAAGCTAGCTATCTTGCGGCGATGTTCAAGACTATGAAGTCTTTTTCGCGCTAGAATGTCTTTGCCTATGAGCCTTTTGGCACGCCTCAAGCTGATACTTAGCCGATCCATCCCAAAGGTGCGAACAGTACTCCATACAGGAGCGAATCTGTGCTTTGTATAACAAAAGTAATTGTTCAGATTTGAAGTACTTTCGCACCTTTGAGAGGACACCTAGTTTTTGGCAGCTAATTTAGCCTTGGACTCGATGTACGAGCCAAAGTTGAGCGTAGAAGTCAAGGTAACGCCCAAAAGCTCAAGATGATCAGTAACCGGCACGGATACACTTCGAAAAGTGGGAGTCAGTTGAAATTGACTCCTTTTGCGGAGAACAGACACGCCTGCGTCTTTCTCTCGTTAAACTTGGCCAGATTGGTTTCGCCCCATTCAGAGATTTTCTCAAGGGTCATGTTCAAACGATCGATCATCCTCTCTCTCAGTACCTTAGTATGCTGTCCACTGGCTCTCGCGCTAGATATGTAACTCTCTGCAACGGTGCTATCATCTGCGTACCCAAAGATACCGGGCTTCAACAGATCGTTGATATGTAGCAGAAAAAGCGTCGCAGAGAGTACCGACCCTTGAGGGACTCCGGCATTGATAGCCATTCGATCCGACGAGCAGCCATCAATGACAACTCGTATGGATCGATCCCTCAAGAAGTCTCAGATTGAAAACCTCGTCTGAGTTTAATTTTAAGCTGTAATCGGTTTTTGTGTATTTTCTGTAACAATAAATTATGTGTGTTATTGCGAACGTAAAATATTTACAGTTTTTAAATCTTACGTTGTTTAATTTAGGAAATAATACAATATTAATTATTATATTTCGCCAGAAAGAGCTACCGATAATTGGAAGTATCCATGGCAATGCCAAGGGGTTTCTTTCATTTTAGCGTTGGTGGATTTATTACTGAGTTGGTAGGAGTATTTTTCCTTCGTACGTCATATTTTCCTTGACGTCAATACCTGGTTATTTACGAATAAATAGACTAGCAATGTTTCCACGAACTCGTTTTCCTATAGAATTCCGTACAATGCCGGCGGTGGAATTGGTCGGTAATTTCCAGCTTTTGGGAACAATCCGTGTGAGAGTAGCGTGAAAGTGCTTCTCATTTTAGTGTTTTTGTGCAATGATGGAGCAGTTACAAAGAATTATTTTAATATTAAGCTTGGTGGATGCTGAAATTTTACTTTGCTGTGATGAATTTGTGATAGTTCTAGACATACTTTACAATTAAAGTATGTCTATAAGTATCACAAATTCATTCTTTATTTTACTCTTTTAGTTCTTATTGGTGTAATTACTATCACGGTAGTCATTTTCCATGAGCCAAAGTTGATTTTAAATCCAGGGGAAAGTTCATTACGAATTTCACCCTCTTCAAGGAGAGAGTAGGATATGGTACTTGGAACTCCCCACCACCAATGGTGAACTATTTATTAAACACTCTGGGTATTTCATCCATGCACTAATTAATATACCGGAGTTACGGGAATCCTTTCGCACTCATCCGTGGCCCAGTGGCGCGTGTCTCTTGAGGTTCTATTTATCATCAGCTATTGAACATTTATCCCTCTCTTTCCACCTCAGAAGCTTCACTCCTTGGGCAAGCGAGTGGATACTCGTCGCAACTGTAGCAAATGATTTCTCGGTGCCAGCGTTGATCAGCTCAATACTTGGGTGCGAGAGATCGTGGTAGGCGGCTGTTTCTCTTTGCGAACAAGTGATGCCCAAGAAGGAAACAACCATGCGCGAACGAGAAATTAATTTTAGTCTCCCTATATACAGACATAAACCTGGGTGTCTGAGGAAAATTTTCCACATCAACCCCCATGAAAAAATGTCTTGGGTGTAGGCCCGGTGGAGCCCGCACCCAACCCATAAGACTGTCACTAGAGTCCATAAGATTATAACTTGCTAAAAGTGCTTAAGATGACTAAAGTGAAAATTACACTTCAAAACTTGATAGAAACACTTGAGTTTGCCTTCTTAACTCTGGTTGTTTGGTGGCTCTACCACCCGCCGGTCTATTCAGGATAGAGCTAAATACGAGATTACCCTGAGTTCGGATATAACTTGATGTCAACAACTATTCATTAATCACAGATCAATTTTGGACAAATTGCGATGTTTACAAATAATATCAATAGACTACTGATTGTAATTGTGAGGCCTCCATTTTTTCAGCCAATTACTTTCAGCCCACTTTATGTGATTACTGCTCGGATTGAGATTTCTTTCTCAAGGAGAGCGTCAAGGTCATATTCACCTTTCAGGCGGGTGACACGTGTATCAAAACGCGTATGCCTTAGTACTTGCCATTTTCTTAACAATGTTTTCTTTCACCGCTAAGCCAATGATGACGACAAACTGGTACGTCTGCTCTTGGAACAAACTCAGTCAGATATGCAGGTCGGATTTAAGCCTACGAACTTGGACTTGGAGAATCGGACGTTTTCGATATTAAACCTACATAAAACATAAATGGCTAAACTTAAGTATACAAGTATGTATATAAATCTATTCGTACGAGACTGTGGAACGCCAACCATGAAAAATAAAACTTCAAAAAAGCGCTTTCGTTTCATTGCTGACGTTACAAAGACTCGACAAACAGATTTTACACACTTTTGTGATAAGACATGACATAGCCTGATGGTGAACAGGTTTACCAACAGATCTGTGTCTTGTCCGTCACTCAAAACGCTGTTAGTCCTACTTAAAATTATAAATGCCAAATTGTGGATGTTTGTTGCTCAATTATATCGGAACGTCTGGATTCGGATTGAAATTTTGAACACAACTAGATCTAGAATAGCACATAGACAATATTTATCAAGGAAAAATAGCGGAACGGAAACGGTTAGGGTAAATTCGGGGGGCGTTGTCGCATTTTGGGACGTGTAGACAAAACCGTTGTCTACACGAAGCTAAAAGTACTAGCTTACTAACACTAGCTTGCTATCCTAGCTTGAAAAAACTATCCTCGTGTCGCTCGGGTTAGTGCTGAGCACAGACTAAGCAGAGAGATAATCTCGTTGACATTTAACTTTGCGCTGTGTACGGCAATATTAATTACGACATTGTTATTTACGTAAAAATTAACAGAATAAACGATATTGGTTTCTTGAATTATTTCAAAACTGCCAAGGTATGTATTGTAATGCTTGGTTTTCCTCCTTAACTTTATCGAGTTTACGTAAGCAGTCCACTAAATGTTTCCACTGCTAGGAATCGGAGCCTTCTCTCGCAAGGAGAGAGTCGAGACCATGATCCACGACACTGGCCAAGTGCAGGTTGGTGGATAACGTACAGGACTTAATCACGATTTAATTCATTGTTTAAATACCTCGACGTTTCGGCAGCGTTACAACCGCCGTGGTCACGAGAAGAAAAAACACATTTTCTCGTATTGTCCCGTCAAAATTTGAACATTATCGGTCTGGTGGTTCGGAAATTACACAAACATTAAATAATAACGACACGCGCGGCGCATTCGGTACATACTAACTTCTAAGTATTCTGTGTATCACAGACGATCCACAGAATATCCACAGACTGAATCGATACGAACTTGAAGCACCAATATGTGAATTTTAAAAATCATCAGGCAAATCCTTGCCTCATTATTATTATTTTTTTCGTAAATTTAAGGAGCAATAATATATATTATATTGTATAATACATATTTTATAAATTTAAGGACAAGTGCATAATTTTACAAAAAAAAAACATTTATTAAGTTGAATTATCTGAACAACAGTTAGTATTGTCATCTTCATTATTGCTGTCAGTACTCAAAGATATTATTAATTATTTTCAATAATATTGTCTATTCTCACAGTTATTTTTATCTATAATATATACATATAAAAGCGAAAGGCACTCTTCAAAATCTCAGAAATGATGCATGGTTGCATGTCTTTTTAACCCCCGACAAAAAAAAGGGGTGTTATAAGTTTGACGTCGATGTCTGTCTGTCTGTCGGTCTGTCTGTCTGTCTGTCTGTCTGTCTGTCTGTGTGTGTGTCTGTCTGTGGCACCGTAGAGCTCAAACGGATGGGCCGATTTCGATGCGGTTTTTTTTATTTGAAAGTTAATATCCGTGCGGGTGTTCTTAGCTATGTTTGGTTAATATCGATTCAAAATGGCCGCCTCCACAAAATGGCGGACAAAATATTTCTTCACAACCTACCTCAATATGGGTATCAAATGAAAGGGCTTGACTAGCAGAGTACTAAACGCTATAACAAATTTCAAATTCAAGATGGCCGCCACCACAAAATGGCGAATTATACAATATTTTCACTACTACCTCAATATGGGTATCAAATGAAAGGGCTTGATTAGTAGAATACTTTGCACTATGACAAATTTCAAATCCAAGATGGCCGCTACCACAAAATGGCGAATTACATTTCCTTTTTCACAATTCCCTTAATATGGGTATCAAATGAAAGGGCTTGACTAGTAGAATGTTGTACAGATAACAAATCTAAGGTAGTCGGGGGTTAATCAAAATTTTTAATTTTGTTCTTGTAGCACATAGACACTCGCTATGACGGGGTTTTGCGAAATTCAACCCCTGAGAGGGTGAAACAAGGGATGGACGGTTGTATGAAGATTCCGTAAGTTATACGCATGAAATCCACATAACCGATTTTAATGAAAGTTGGTACACAGAAAAGATATAGGTTACTTTTTACTACGGAAAAAGGGTTGAAATGAGGGATAAAAGTATATAGAAATTCGTAATATTTGAAGACAAACCATGCAACTTCGTATCTAGACATTTGACGCGAAGCAAATTTGTATTCGTTCTAGTAATTTTGTCATTTGGAATTGTACGACATCGGGGTTAAAATGGGGGATGAAAATTTATATGGCAGTTCGTCAGTGTTGAAAACCGTTAAATTTTTAAGCTATAACACTTAAAATGCATACAGTAAAATATACAGTATAAATGTGAGAGTAGCTCTGCCTGTCTGGTTGTTAAGTTTTGACGCCTAAACCGCTGAACTGATTTTTATGAAATTCTAGGTACAAAATATTTTAATATTAGTAAAAGTAAATTTGTATGGATGTACAACTGTTCAAATAAATATTATGTACTGCCTCAGTTACCTTAATACTTATTTTACGCGGACGAAGTCGCGGTTAAAGCTAGTAGTTAATAAAAGAATAATAAATATAATTATATTTTATTATAATCACAACGTGGTCACTCATTTATGGTGATATTTCTTCACAAGTAATCATTGCATTCGATTGAACCTATCAGCTTTTGATTTTTCAGTAACATCCTTAGTGGTTAAAAACAAAAACTGACGCAACATTGTAGCGACGTTCAGTATTTTAGATCACAAATTGCTTATTATATTTATAATGGTTTGTTAGTGAAAACAAATCGTAAAATTGCTCATCTCAGTCATTATTAACAAATATGTAGTCGTAATAGAAAAAAAAATAACCAATGTGCAGTTCGAACAAAACGAAAAAATATAATGTTTTCGAATTTTGATGAATTGTCAAATGTTACCCATTACAAAGACCCGACTATAGATTCTAGAACGTGACCACGTGATCGCGTCGCGTCGTCTTGAATGAAAAAATAATTACTAAAAACATTTTTTTGTGTGGAAAAACAAACATCATTCGGTTATAACCGACTTCAAACAAGGATGATGTTCTTAATCGGGTTGCATGTTTTTTATTTGGTTTTATTTCACGCGATAACTCCGCTAATTGTGAATTATACTCGAGCTTTGTCCTCGAGATTAGCATAGATTACATGTAGTAACACATATCGTGTCGCCATTCCGCACTATAGTTGAGGGTAGATAACTCATTAAAAAAAATGAAGGTATTGTTGATATTTTCCTGCTCTCTGCCTGCCCTACCGACGATCGTCATTCACATTTTAGTGCTCCGCCACGTCGCACATTTTTTCGTTGTGCAGTACAGCGCATTTTTTCCTTAAAAGTGAGTAAGTGTAAAATCGAGAGTTATGATTTCGACGATTTTCGAAAATGTAATTGCGCGTGCACTAGCACAACGTACTCGACATCGGCAACATCGAGGTAATTCAAGATTGGAAGTCACGCCACTGGTGCCATCACGAACTAGATCGCCGTCACCGGAACCCGAGACGCCTGGCTCCGCGCGCCTCACCTCCGCTGCGTCGACCTCATGCTCGTGCGAGCTCGAGCGGCTCGCAGCGCGGTCGCGAGACGCCACCGACGCGGTCAAGGCCGGCCGGCTTGCCGCCGCCCAACCCTACACCGTCGCAGGAGCCGTCAAGATACGAAGGTTTGCCTACTACTTATGTACATCGACCGATGTATCTACATGTTCGTTATATATCAATTCTGCGGGTAACCTCTGGGGTTATCACTTAATTGATGAACATGTTACCTACCTACTATATGTAGGTAGGTACTTTTCACGTAACTGATTACGTGATTAGGTATGGTAGATGTGTTGCGGGCCGTCTCTGGGATTGTCACTCACAATAAATTAGTAATGCGGATCGCCTTTGGGGTTATCACTTTACTAATACCTACCTACCTACACACCACTGGTACTACGTGTGCAAATTGCCACAATATATTGGTAATGCGGATCGCTTTTGGGGTTATCACTTTACCAATGGGTACCTACGTACCTAGTACCTTTATTTACCTGCGCAGACGTGGGCAAATTGCTACACAATAAATTTAGTAACGCAGGTCGCCTCTAAGGTTATCACGTTACTAAACACAAATGTACCTACCACCATCGGTACTTACATGCGCAGAACTGTATTTGTGATTACAGATATTATGCCCTAACGAAGATGAACAGCATAACCGCGAGCGTAGCGTTACTGGTAACGCACGGCCGCCGCCCGCGCCGCCGGGATCGGAGCCACAACAACCACTTGTCGCGGAATTAGACTACGAACTGCCGCAGATATTTGGAGAATAGGTATTGGGAGTAGATTCATCAAAGGCTACTTCTTCTACTACGTAAGGACATACATTCTGATCTTGCAGTACGCGTAGTACAATACATAGCTACATCTTAGTTATCTAAAGAAACAAGAAATGAACTTTTATCTAAGTACCTACTGTCAGGGAATTGCACCCTAATCGATGCACCTGATTTAAAATTTGAACGCAGAGGTAAAGACCGCGATCTAAGACACGGTTTATTAAAAAGACCGAAACAAACTGCTATTATAGCTACTTTTTTAGCAGGCGCAGACAACAGCATGGTGGAGTACCATGCTCTTGTCTGCGGAAACAAGAAATAATATGACTCTTATAAAATAATTTACGGATGCAAGCAAGTAAATAAATAAATAAGTTGTTATGTGACATCCGATACCAAGACTGTTACAAGACGAAACTTTACTCTATTTAACCTTTAAAAAGATCTACTTAAAACAGTTTTTAGCTCCTCGAGCTCCTCTCCCGAATCACAGTCAGAAAGGGGCATCGAGGATGAAGGAGCATGCCCGCAGCACGCGGCCCGAGAAGCACTACAGGCAGTCGTCGCACCCAGCGCCGCTGCCGGCGCCGGCCCCGCGCGCGCCGGCGCCGCCTCGCGCTCACCGGCGCCGCCTCGCGCTCACCGGTAACACCGACAGTCCGACACCGGTACAGTCCGCTGGTAGATTATCCAACTTTTATGAACAAGGGTCACTTATTACTCGTGAGACGCTGATACGACTCTATTATCGTGGATAAAAGGTTATAACATACCATTTTCTTGCTCAGCGGTCCAGCATAATGTTCCTAAAAGTAAACTATATTCAGAAACTGAATGAAGCAAATTCAAACAATCTATAAATGACCTTCTCTCTTTGGCGCCATCTCAGAATGTCTGAATATTTTCATCTCCAGTATTTTTCCGATGTCCAGTGATTCCGAAATCAAACTGGAAGAATAGATTTATAAATCCTAATAGCTTTAAATAAAGTTATAAATACAAAGCATTTTAAATTAGAGGATTTAAGAACGACTTTGAAACTTGCATCTAAAGATTGTTTAATGGGTAGGTACCTACTTTAGTGAGGTAGGTACTTTAGACTTCAAAGATGAATATTGGTTGATTCGCATTCATGATGATTGGGAAAACTATTTGAATTCAATGTTTTGCAACACATTTGCATCGCAACACTGCGCTTTTGGTGTTCACAAAAATTACGAAAGCTGTGGTCACTTTACTCACATTCTGTGGCTATATATCTACTATATAAATATATAGTAACTATACTATACTACATAAGTATATGTAGTTATTAGGACTATGGTTTGTTAATGTCCTCCAGCTACAATGAGTGTTTACAAAATATTCAGGACACGAGAACACTTCATGAAGCTTTAGGGTTTGTTGTGAATACTGAAAAGAGTACCTAATCCTTTTCCATCATTCAATTCAATTCTTGTATATTCTTAGTTTACCTATGATAAGATCTATCTTTTTAGATGTCGGTGAGGATCATGCGGAATTTCGCATGATCCTCTGCTTCTCCAGCAGTAGCACATGCACAGCATAAGCACAGGCTTAATACAAAGGACCTAGAGAGATGTAAACATTTAAATCCATTACAAACATGATGACAATTACGACAATTACATAAACATAAATTATCATTGACAGTTTTACCGGACTTACAATGGTGGTATCGTGCGTTGCTTTAGGTACACCAAACTAAAAATAAAACAAATCTTTTGATTAGAAATTTCTAGGGATTTCTCAACTACGGGGTTATGCGTACTATGTGGTGAGGAACGAGCGACTGGAATGTAGTCTTATTCAGAACGCTCATATCACTTTAATTATCTAGAATTGGTTGCTGCATTCTTAGGGTTGAACTTTTTTGTAAAATCGTATCGAATATGCCAAATATTTCTGCAAATTGATAACACCACAACCATTTTTCGTATGCTAATCGCACGGGTGGTGTTCAATTTCCCATTTTACTAAATATGCTAAAAACTTTAGCAATGATGCAAAACTCGCAATATTGTGGTATGCGCATCATATATTACGGTCGGCTGACAACAGTGTAGCAGACGTAGAGCCACGACCCATTCACCCAGATTGCAAATGGGAGTTTTCAAAAGACTATGCCTTTCAAAAGATTGTACATCATTTGGGTGAGTTGGGTTACACGCATGTCGTTTTTGCCAGTAGATTATATAGCAAATGGGACAAGATATAATATCTGGCACGGGGACGCAGATGCTTATGCGATTGACGTATTCACGGTTTCCTGACATTTTTTTTCTCTTTAGGGCTTTCCAGCGTTTGTCATATTAAAAACATTAAGAAACGTTATTAACGACAATGTGTCTTACGAACAGTATCCTCGTTGTTCCCAACTGGACTACTCAACAGTGGTATCCAATTTTCAGAAGCCTGTTAGTTTCAGAACCCACTATTTTCAAACCTAGCGAAAATCTTATTGTCTCTCATTCTAGCAACCGTGATGTACATCAAAAGATTATCTTGGTTGCTGAGATATTATCAAAACGTCCTCCTGAGTACACGTGTGACTCCTCATTAGTCCCCGTCATGTTCACTGTCAGACAATTCTATACACATAAATCTAAAGAATTCTATAAACCAATACAACACTTGTTTTATAACATGGTTTAACTGTTGTAAAGACAATAATATCGATATCTATGAAGCATCAATTCCGAATATTAGATGCATACTTACGTCCTTTCAAAACTATATGAATCTGGTGGCCAATATGGGACCTGAAACAGCTGTAGGTCAGCTCTGTATTTAATTATAAGCCGAAGTACATTTAGGTGTTGATGACAGAATTAAACTATTATTTAAAGGGCTATTTAGGTTGCGACCTCCTATGCCCAAATACAACTCAACTGGGTATAAGACAAACGTACTCTAATGTTATAGCTACCTGGTATCCAAATTAATCGTTAAATCTAGAAATCATTTTAAAAAGTCAGTCACACGCCTTGCCTTAACCACTGCACACAGAAAAACAGACTGTCAAAAATCAACTTTAAATATTTATAATTTTGGATAATTTAGTAAACATTAAGATTCCATCCTAAATCAAAACATCCCGGGGTGGTGCAACCCAACCGGAACTGATATTACCATCGAACTCTTAAAAAACGCAGAAGCGGCAAACGCGCTTCTACTATGGCGATGCAAAATCAGGTGACGTCTCCTGATTTAGTCTCAGTCGCAACAAGGAGTTGTGTACGTTCGCTGACAATTCAATTTTCAAATTTTTCAAACAAATTCTCGCCACATTATGTTGTCTTTAGATTATGGCATACCTCATCTTCGTTTCTTTAATTATATCGATGGATATTACCCTATTTTCATGACCGTCCAGAATTGTGCCCTGTGTGCTTATTGCGTTGTTACATAAACAAAAAACAATGTTTAGATGTTTACCTATCAATAATGATTATTTCTAAGATTAAGAAGACCTCATAAAGCAGTAACCCCACAGATTTTGAGTAGGTGGATTAAGACCACTTTAGACAGCTGTAGAACCAATGTAAGTACTTTTACAGCCCACAGCACCAGACACGCTGCCAGCTTCGCCTAAGGCCTAAGGCACATAGAATACATTAAGTGTTAATGTAGATCTCATTCGGAAAACAGCTGGGTGGAGCGGAAGCTCAATTACATTTGGTAAATTTTACAACAGAGTAATAAATCAGAAAATTAACTCTGTTTTGTCATTCGCAACAAATATTATTAGTGATTAAATTCAATACATATGTAACTAGGTCTAGTTACTATCTTATAATTAATAGACAGGAAACAAATCTGATAGCTGAAAGCATCTAGTTATAAATTTAAGTTTTATGTGATTTGACTGTTTCATTTTGTTGTATCTATAAAAGAAGTCAATGATTCTTTTCAATCGAAAGTACATTTAATTTATCGTATACTTAAATAATTAATAGTTATATTATGTAAGTTCATATTCCTGCAAAATAGGTACCTACGTGCAACCTATCTAACTCTCAACATCTACATGTAATCTATGCTAATCTCGAGGACAAAGCTCGAGTATAATTGATGATTAAACGAACTTACCTGTAAGTGAAGTTCTATCATAATTATACGAAGAGCTTTGTCCGAAGAGATTAGCATCCCACCCACCCTTTCCCTTACCAAAGATTTCCAAATAAGGAGAAGAGTACATACTTACAGTACCTACCCTTCTTTTTGCAGACCAATAAATAACATGTTTTTATTGTTGGCTATAAATATGGTATGTGTATACTCTGTATACCTTCATAGGACATATATATGTAAAACAATGTGTTCTACGCTCTGAACTAAATGACGATCGTCGGTAGGGCAGGCAGAGAGCAGGAAAATATCAACAATACCTTCATTTTTTTTAATGAGTTATCTACCCTCAACTATAGTGCGGAATGGCGACACGATATGTGTTACTACATGTAATCTATGCTAATCTCTTCGGACAAAGCTCTTCGTATAATTATGATAGAACTTCACTTACAGGTAAGTTCGTTTAATCATCAATTGATTTTGATAACTACTTTTTTGTTTGGTAGAAAATACTTCAGAGGTGATCTCATATATCGAAAACAGGGAGGTAGTTTTTAAAATATCAACAAAAAACTAAAATCAGCTTAGATTTATCTGTACGACATAGCTTGTTATAACATTTAGTCGAATGACAGAGTTTAATTACCTGTCATTGAAGTAGATTTTTGTTCATTACGAGAAAACATATTACCATAATAAGTAGCACCATAAACAACCCATTAAATGTTCCCACTGCTGGGCGTCGGGGCTTTCTCTCGCAAGGAGAGAGTCAACGCTATAATCCACCACGCTGGCCCAGTGTCGGTTGGTGGAAGACATATGACTTAGAACTTAGATTTTAGGTCCTACATTTCAGTTTCCCCCGCGATGTTTTCCTTCACCATTTTAATTGCCGGCATTACGAACATGACTCTGAAAAGATAGTGGTGCGCGTGGTTTTGATCCCTGGGTCTCCGGATCGACAGTCGCCGTTCTCCCGACTAGGTCAGCTGTAGCTTACTAGACCAGCCGTAACTTATTAGAAAACGTATTATTTCAATCCAAATACATTTGAAAATTTAAAGATAGTGTTCAACAAGCTTCGGTGACCGAAGCAGACCGTTGTTAAGGTTCCGTACCCAAAGGGTAAAAACGGGACCCTATTACTGAGACTTCGCTGTCCGTCCGTCCGCCTGTCACCAGGCTGTATTTCAAGAACGGTGATAGCTAGACTGCTGAAAATTTTACAGACGATGTATTTCTAAAAATACTAAAATTAAAATAAATATTGAAGGGGGGCTTATTTCCATTCAACAAGCTTGATTTTTTTGCCGTTTCTTGCTCGATACTAATAACGTCCCAAGTAACAATTTAACGTCGTATAAAGGTTAAGTAAACGTTATCTGAATACCATACATCGCTGTAATAAAGTCATACTAACGTTATAATAACGTTTACTAAACGCGAAAATGGCCCCAGTTATACGACCTAAATGGTCGTATAATGGTCATACAGAAAGCTCGAGCCAACTTCGTTAACGTCATTCAACAGTCGTACAAATGATATGTGATAACCACTTTCGTCGCGCAGTAGTCGCATCCTAACTTTACAACGACTCGTTTGTTGTATTGTAGCCGTACAGGTGTTATTGAATGACTAAAACGTTTTGTTTGAGTCAAGTGAGAACACCTGTACGACTTATTCATATTAATGTTCGTCGCAACGTGTTTGCGGTTCGAAAATTTATTTTAGTGTAAAATAAAAAACATACTTACTACAAGGAAACACTAAGGTGAGTGTTATTTAATTTTCATATCTTGCTTACTTTATCTGTCTCTCATGCTATTTAGTTTAACTGGGAACAGAAGTTTTATGATAATATACCTATGTGAATACTATTCAGATTTTCATGCCCCTCGTAATTTTGTGTTATAATAATATTTTCATTAACAAAAATAGGTTTATTTTTTTCTAAAAATGTCTGACTGTTGCTTTTGTCGCAAACTTACCTCTGTACGACCTGATGATGATGATGATGGTCGCCATGACAGGAAAAATTCATCAAACTTCCGTAAATATGGCCGTCTAATCATTATAAAGTCAAAACCTGACTTAAATGCGACTGCAAGTTTGATTAAAGTCAGGACAGGACTTTAAACAGACATCATGTAATATAAAGGTTATATTTGAGTCGTCAATAAACAACCCAGTCATTTAAGAGTATTTCATTGACCGCTGTAAAACAAGGTACTGATTGTTATATAAACGGCACTATGAAAACGTCTATATAACATCCACGTTGTATAAATGTCGTATAAAGGTTTTCCAAAAACATAATTTGGTGTGTTCAAAACGTTTATTGGACTATAACGTTGGTATGACTATTGCGTTGTCGTACAAACGTTTTAGCTAAGACTGTTATATAACGTCGTATCGTTTAGTCTCCCCAACGTTGCTAATACCAGTTTACTATGACATATTCGTCGCACGACTAATTAGTTGCATTAAATACATCTATAGGACCTGGTAGTCATCTCATTACCATTGTAAGACTGCTGTCCAACTTTAGGTCGTACAAGTCAAGACTTATACGACGTATTTGTTTGTTGGGGTACCTGTCACAGGTAGATGCTACTCACATAATATTTAATTCAATGTTCTCTTTAAATGTAATTAATTAAAATAAATTATTAAGGGGGCTCCCATACAATAAAAGCCGTTTATTTGCTAATGGTTCGGAACCCTTCGCGCGCGAGTCCCATTTGCATTTGACCGGTTTTTTTTTTCAAAAATTTTGTAAAATCCTATCCTTTCCTAATCTATCTATACTTATAATAAAACTGTAACGGGTCGAATTCTGTACATTGAAGATATTTTGAAAAAAATTTTTTTGGAGCACTCCATAGTCGATACTGATGGCGAATCTGCATTTTTTTCTTTCATGTCTGTCTGTCTGTCTGTCTGTCTGTCTGTCTGTCTGTCTTTCTGTATAGGGATCACGCATCACGCCGAAACTACTGATTCAATTCAGCTAAAACTTGGCATGATTTTAGTTTAAACTAAGGAAATTGCTGTAGGCTACTTTTGATCCCCAAATTCTGATCGGTTTTCTTGCGGGAGGGGGTGTAAGTCAGAATGTGTATTTGGTTGTAACTCATGTTTGCGTTGTTTAATTTCATTAATTCTTTTTTTGTTAGAAAGAACACATTTTTTACATTGTCCCATCAAAATTTGAACATTATCGGTTTGGTGGTTCGGAAATTACACAAACATTAAATAATAACGACACGCACGGCGCGTTCGGTACATACTAACTTCTAAATATTCTGTGTATCACAGACGATCCACAGAATATCTAGATTCTAGATTCAAGAAGTGCCCACGTGATCGCGTCGCGTCGTCTTGAATGACAAAAGAATTGTCAAAAATATATTTTTGTGTGGAAAAAAGGAGGAGGATGAGAACATCCTCCGTCAAACAAGGAGGATGTTCTCAATCGGGTTGCATGTTTTTTTATTTGGTTTTATTTTACACGATAACTCCGCTAATTGTGAGTTGATTTTGGTAATTCTTTTTTGTTTGGTAGAAAATACTTCAGAGGTGATCTTATATATCGAAAACAGGGAGGTAGTTTTTCAAATATCAACAAAAAACAAATATCAGCTTAGATTTATTTGTATTTAGTTAGTCGAACGACAGAATTAAATTACCTGTCATTGAAGTAAATTTTTGTTCTTTTGGAGAAAACATATCAGCATAATAAGTAACAGCATAAACAACCGATTAAATGTTCCCACTGCTGGACGTCAGGGCCTTCTCTCGCAAGGAGAGACACAGGCTATAATCCACCACGCTGGCCCAGTGTCGGTTGGTGGATGACATATGACTTAGAACTTAGATTCTAGGTACATTTTGGTTTCCTCACGATATTTTCCTTCACCGTTTAATTACCGGCATTACGTGAACATGACTCAGAAAAGATAGTGGTGCGCTCGTGGTTTTGAACCCTGGGTCTCCGGATCGACAGTCGGCGTTCTCCCGAATAAGTCAGCTGTAGCTTGCTAGACCAGCCGTAACTTAAAGTATTATTTCAATCCAAATACTGTTCAAAATTTAAAGGTAGTGTTCAACAAGCTTCGGTAACCGAAGCAGACCGTTGTTAGGGTTCCGTACCTGACTTCGCTGTCCGTCCATCCTTCCGTCTGTCACCAGACTGTATCTCAAGAACGGTGATAGCTAGACAGTTGAAATTTTCACAGACGATGTATTTCTATTGCCGCTTTAACGAAAAATACTAAAACTAAAATAAATATTTAAGAGGGGCTTATTTCCATACAACAAACTTGACTTTTTTACCGTTTCTTGCTCGATACTAATAACGTACCTGTCATAGGTTGACGCTTTCACTATTCACATAATGTTAAGTTTTATGTTCTCTTTAAATGTAATTATTTAAAATAAAATATTTTTTTAAGGAGGCTCCCATACAATAAAATCATTTTATTTGCTAATGGTTCAGAACCCTTCGCGCGCGAGTTCCACTGGCATTTGACCGGATTTTTTTTTTTTTAAATTTCCTAATATTATATCTACTTAATTACGTTGGAATGGCTGAATGTATCGAGTTAAAATTTGAACCATATTCTTGGCTTAGCTTAAGTAACACATAGGGACATATAGATAAGTAACTATACATAGGCAATGTTTGGCCTATGTGTTCTTCCAGACTATAATCTAATTGTATTTCAAATTTCAGCCCGATCACTTGATACGTTCCGCCATGATTAAGAAACAAACATCCAAACATTGACATTCATAATATTTGCATTTACAGGACAACGTTGGAACGGCTGAACATATTTATTGAAACGGCTGAAAATTGAAACAGATAACTTATAGTCTGAAATGCCACATATATGTACTACCTATCAACCTGATAAGAAGCATGGGCCCTAAGGAAACAAATATTAACTATCACGTCAAAACGGCACAACGAATTGGGTTGACATACGAAACACAGATAGTTTAGAGTCTAAAATTTCACATGGGGTCTAAGTCTATATTTTGGTTTAACTTCATATTAATCTATAATAAGTATATATTTTCGTAGGGAACTTGATGTGATGGTAAGGTAAGAGCCAAAAAATGAAAAATATATGCACCTGTTTTGGCGTAGATAATACAGGTGATTTGCGTTCACAATCAAAATAACAAGCAACATTATATTCTCATTAGATGGCGCTAATGCCAGTTTAAATCTAAAAGCACTAAAGACCATTTAAATCAATGTTTTGTTATTGTGGTATGTTTTTTTCTTTCATGACTAGGTGGCGTTACTGGTATTCTAAATTGTACTAATAAGTTTTTGCTGCTAAAAGGATTTCGTTGCCGAATTTGGATCCTTTCGTTCTTGGTTTTTTTTTCTGTGTTACAATTAAATTCATACATTAACATTTCACTAAGACTTGGCTTAGATTTACGGGTTCAACTTGCTTGAGAACCTATCATTAAAACTCAAAATTTTAATCATTTTGATTCCACACAGGCTTCGTTCAAAATTTTACGCGGGCGAAGTCGCGGGTAACAGTTAGAAAACAGCTTGCGGATAAAAAGAGATAAGTAGGTAATCAGATCATGCACATCAGCTTCAGACTCTTCGTAATGTATCCTATAAAAATCCTACAAACTTAACACTTGCGGCTATGTTCGATACTACGAAACCTTAATAAGTATGTTTAATTTTGTTTAAAAAAGGAAAAATAAAGATGATAAAATTAAATAAATTTTTGTGTGGAAATACAAATTCACTCAAACTCAAAGGGTTTTCAATGACTACTTATCCAAATATTTGACGGACGATACTTCCAACTAATGTATACGTCAGTAACATCTGCTTACGCGAACGAAGTAGCGGGTTCAGCTAGTATTATATAAATATGTCAATGCTTAAATTTTTGCTGCTCAATTACGTTGGAACGGCTGAATGTATCGAGTTAAAATTTGAAACACATTCATGGCTTAGCTTAAGTAACACATAGGGTAGTTCCCGATCCCGTTATTTTCCGGGGATAAAAAATATCCTATGTTTTATTCCAGACCATTATCTATGTACCTTTTTTTTTTTTTAACTTTTATAGGTTTACACTTGACCGCCATCTCGCCTGATGTTAAACGATGATGCGGCCTACGATGAAGCGTGTTTACCTAGAAGAAACCGATTCACTCTCGATTTGAAGACACAAAGATTGTAACTATCGGGAAAAACCCTCTCAGGCAACGTATTCCACAGCCTAGACGTTCTTATCACAAAAGTTGAGTCAAATCTCTTCGTTCGTGTCTTTGGAACATCAACCATGAAACGATGTCGGTTTTTCGAGCTACGAGCATTCCGATAGAAAAAAGGGCAAGGTGGTATTAGATCGTACAAATCAGTCGCACACTCTCCGAAGTGTATCCGATAAAAACCCGATAAGCTAGCAATTTTCCGGCGATGTTCTAGACTTTGCAGTCTTTTCGCACGAGAATGTCATTGCCTATGAGCCTTTTGGCACGTCTCTCGATCGATTCCAGAGCTTCCAGCTGATACTTAGCCGATCCATCCCAAAGGTGCGAGCAGTACTCCATACAGGAGCGAATCTGTGCTTGGTATATAGTGAGCAACTGTTCAGACTTGAAGTACCTTCGCACCTTTGAGAGGACACCTAGTTTTTTGGCAGCTAATTTAGCCTTAGATTCGATATACGAGCCAAAGTTGAGAGTCGATGACAAAGTAACGCCCAACAGCTCGAGATGGTCGGATACCGGCACGGATACACCACGAAAAGTAGGAGTCTGTTGGAAAGGACTCCTTTGCGGAGAACAGACACGCCTGCGTCTTTCCCTCGTTAAACCTGACCAGATTGGCATCGCCCCTTTAGAGACTGCCTCAAGGGTCAAGTTTAAACGCTCGATCAAACTCTCTCTCAGTACCTGAGTTTGTTGCCTATTGGCTCTCGCGCTCGATATGTAGCTCTCACAACGGTGCTATCATCTGCGTACCCAAAGATACCGGGCTTCAACAGATCGTTGATATGTAGCAGAAAGAGTGTCGCAGAGAGCACCGACCCTTGAGGGACTCCGGCATTAATAGCCATTTGATCCGACGAGCAGCCATCAATGACCACTCGTATGGATCGATCCTCAAAAGTCCGATATCCACGTTATAAAACCTGGAGACAAACCATAAGCTGAAAGCTTGCTTAAAAGGCCATCGTGCCAAACCCTGTCAAAAGCCTTCGAGATATCCAGGGAGACTGCAAGTGCTTCCCCGTGCTTCTCGATAGCTTCACTCCAGATGTGAGTGACGTACGCTAGAATATCCCCGGTGGGCCGGTTTCGGCGAAACCCGTATTGCCGGTCACTGAGGAGATCGTTCGATTCTAGGTACGCCAGGAGCCTGTGGTTTAAGACACGTTCCATAGTCTTGCAGAGTATGGACGTGACCGAGATTGGCCTGTAGTTGGCAGGGTCAGCACGACTACCTTTCTTGGGTACTGGTTGCACGTTGGCAAGCTTCCAAGACTTCGGTACTTGCCCAGTTTCGAGAGAGAGTCTATACAGGCGCGTCAGTATTGGAGACAACTCAGGCGCACAAGCCTTTAACACTACGGCAGGAATACCATCTGGGCCACTAGCCTTATTCACGTCCAGATTGCGCAGCACTTTGCGAACCTCCATTTGGCGAATATGTATTTCTGACATAGAAGTCGGACAGCCAGGTGAAGTAGGAGGTGTCGCGCTACCAGCATCTAGACGCGAAGATTCCGCAAACTGAGATGCAAACAAGTTTGCCTTCTCCATTGCGGTGTGAGCCAGTGTCCCATCAGGTTTCAGCATTGGAGGCAGTGAGGGCGGCAGAAGTTCGATTCGACCGATTTAGCTAGGGACCAAAACGCTTTGCTGCCCGCAGGGTACGAAGCTAGTTTGTTCCCTATTCGACTAATGTGGTCAAAACGAGCCCTCTGAAGAACCTTTTTGCATGCCTTAGCAGCCTTGTTGAACGCTTTCTTCTTCTGATGTATATCCTTTGCCCTACGCTGTCGAGCATCAACCCAAGCTAGGTAGGTCTCATGTTTAAATGCTTCAGCACTTTTACACTGAGAACCAAACCAAGGGCGAGCTTTGCTGGATAATGTGACGTCGGAGTATGGAATGAAATATTCCATAGCCGTTCGTACTCGTATTACATTAGTCACAGCATCCGCACAGACTGAGGGATCACCAGAAGTGAAGCACAATGGCTGCCATGGGTAAGATGCAAAGAAAGAGCACATCTCATCCCAATCTGCTGACTTGTATCGCCACATCCGCCGGTTGCCTCTAGGGCTGGGGTCAGGCGGATGGTAGACAAATACTGACTTCACCAGACAGTGGTCGGAGCTGCCTAACGGCGAAGTTACCACCACGGAATAACGGTCTGGATCTGTTGTCAGCAGGAGGTCTAAGCAATAAGGTGTATGCGACTCAACGTCGGGTACTCTTGTGGCCTCTTGGACCAGCTGGGTTAGGTCTAACGATAAAGCTAGCTTTCTTGTTTCCTGCACAGCGTGGTCAGTGTCCCGGTATGGGAACAGCCATTCCTTATGATGGCCGTTAAAATCCCCCAGTAACACTAATTGGGCTGAAGGGTACTTCTGTTGAGCCGCGTCCGCCGCCTCACTTAAATAATCCATAAGCCTAGTTGTCTCCTGGTCACCGCTGTGCGATCGATATACACAGGCGTAGAGAATTTTGTCTATGCCTGTGTCCATCAATACCCAAAGGACGGAGAATCTTGTGTCCTCTAAGTTACGGAGACGCCGACAGCAGATGTCGTCACGGGCGTACAGGCACACTCCAGCACGGGGCCGAAATTTGTGCTCCAGGGTGTAACCTGGATACGTTAGGTACGCCACATCCGACGGACAACCTATCTGCGTCTCCGTCAGAAACAAGAGTGTCGGCTGCTTAGTCTCGAGGTGGTGATGGACTGCTGAGAGATTTGAGTGCAGACCTCGAATATTTGTGAGGTGCACTTTAACCGACAAGGAGTGCGGCCGCTCTTTACACTTGTTTCTGTTGTTTCGTTTATTCATTTTGGTTTTGAGAGGGGGATCGGTGGGAAAACGGCAGTGGAACGAGGCCGCACACTACTGACCATTGGTCACAACACACATCACAAACACATCAGTGGGGAGCTAGCCTGGAGACTGCGGGGACGCCCAAATTTCCTAATTTCTTTAGTAGTGCGTGAAAGAGTATCATTCATACATCCATACATTTTTACAAACTTTCGTGTCTATAATATTAGTAGGATAAAAAAAATATAGCCACTCTCTAAAAAGTTATGCGTGGTCATAAATAAAAACAGTATACACGTCGTCTTTAGAACCTCATCCGTTTTTGATCGTTGGATACAAAAAAAAGTTCATTCAATAAAAGTTATAAATAGAGACGACTTTTGTAAAAAAAAAAAAAAAAAAAAGTGTGACGAGACGAGCGGGACATGCGCCTGATGGTAAGCAACATGCATGCCACAGCACAGTGACACGCAGCTATTGGAACATGAAGAGTCCAAATCGTTACCCAGCACTGCACTGCGCTCGTCACCCAGAGATCTAAGATGTTATATCTCTGAGCCCTGTAATTTCTCTGGAAACATTGCACTTCAAAGCGGAACACAGTCAATACCGCAATGAAGTTATATGTTATTCAATTTCTGTAGGTACTAAACCTTCGGAATCAGGATAATAATTCTCTTGCCCTTTTTCCTATCGGATTGCTTGTATCTCAAAAACGCGACATAGTTTCTTGTTTAATTTTCCAAGCACTCAAATCAACTTTGTAGCTTTACCCTTTTTTACGTCATTCGCAAATTAGCAGATTTGTGATATTTGCACTTTTTAGAATGTAATTAACTTGCTCTACCTTAATTCTAAGCGCCCGAGAATTTCTGATGATCAGTTTTTTTTTATCTGGCTTATATAATGGACTCATATTTAACCAAATATGTATAATATTTATTAAATACTAGCTGTACCCCACCACGCTTCGCTGTGGCACATTGTGATGCAAAAATTAGATAAAAACAATCCTTGATGCGGATTATATATCATTCTAAAATTTCAGCGCTGTCGGTGCAGAACTTTTTAAGTTTTTGAAGCGTACACAAACCAACATAACATTTTTATGTATAGAGATGAGCCCATTATGTAAGCCAGATAAGGAAAAAAAACTGATTAGTATATAATGTATCTTCCTGTATATCAATCTCCTGCGCTGTTGTTGGCATATATCAAAATCCGCGCTTGGTCTCTCCTTTACTACGAGTATTAGGCTTTTTTCGTTTTGAAACTTTCGCAATTTGACCTCACTTTGGAAACAATAAGGCAGCGTTCCAACCGCTGCGGTCACGAGGCGACGTCACGTGGCCACAAGGAGACGACAAGTGGTCACGAGACGACTTCACGTGATCAAGAGATGTCTCATGTCGGTTGTAACGTTGCTAAAATGTCGAAGTAATGATATTATAATTTAGATCGTGATTAAAGTCGTGTGTTATGTTTATTTCGCAGGCAACAGGCTAGCTTCTTTACTAATCGGCGCCGACTAAATAACCATCAAAATATATTTTAATAAGTACCAAAACACAATTCTAAATATATTCGTTAATAATAGTATAGGTAAGAAACCAAAAAAACACGCTTTTAGCACGCACAAAAAATTACAAAATCCGCCATATTGGATTTAAGTCACGTGACTATTTTTTCGTATTCTTGACAGAAAACCCTTTCATTTGATACCCATGTTATGGAGAGGGATTTCAAACAGCCAGTCCGCTTTCTTGGGGAGGCCACCATATTGGATTTGAAATGACGTTTCTTAGTTAGTCATGCATTGTCATCAGAATTCAGAGTGTGTGCAAAATTTCATCCTAATCGAAAACCCGGGAAGTGGGTCAAATAAATATTAGTCCGGTCAATTTAGACCGAAAAACTATGTATGTCCGGACTATATTCCAAGATTTTCTTACATACATTGTTACAAGTGAACCTAATAAATAGCGTGTTAAAAAGCGTATTAGATTTGGCGCGACGATCTTGAGGAACACTAGAAAGAGTGAACGGATTTGCCTTAGATAGGGAATGGAGGAAGGAGGTTGGGCAAGCCAATATTTCCGAACATTGGGATAAGAAAGACTTAATATTTTATTTGAGTTTTTAGGATTACGCGTTTTACCTTCATAATTATAACAAACTTTGAATTAAGTTCAACGGTGCCATTACATCAATATGGTCAGAAATGTATCAACAGATTACGTTATATATAATACTAGCTGTACCCTGCGCGCGTTGTTACGCCACCTGTTGGAAATTGGTCGTACCAACTCAGAAACCTTCTCTGGCTCATGCACAATAACTTTGCTAAAAACCATCACATTATCAAATGCATGCAATTTACGATTATTTAAAGAACATACAGACACACATTCATTTTTATTCTCAAGATAGATGTAAATTTGTAGATCTATAAAAGATACTAGGTTTAACATAACATGTTTCTAGCTAGTGTAAGTTGAATAAATATTTGAATCGCGTTGATTTTTATTTATTGGTTTATCTATTGACTACATATCTTATCATGTTTTTATAAAGTTGCCCGCGTAGTTCTTGAAAATCTCTTTAGCAACTGCGGAAGCCACTGTATTCATGATCACGCCTGACGATGGTGCAGGGGTAGTTGTGTAGTTGGACCCCTGCCCATGAGGAATTTGAGCGTAGTACACGGCTCCATTAAGAATGAATATATTGACATGACGCTTGACTCGTCCTCGGCTCGATCCACTTCTGATAGCTTGAGAAACCAAAGTCTCGTCCTTCTTACTATCCGTGAGGTCTTTTGGCGTTCGCGTTTTCATGCCAGTTTTACAGGAACCCTTCACGCACGATTGTTGCGCAGCGTCGAGAATATCCAAACATATGAAGTACAGAACCACTGAAATCATACATGAAGATTGTTAAGTTTAATGTTGATGACGTAACTGCAGATTTACTGCCTAACCAAAATGCTTTGATAACTATAATTTTATTTTCGGTCTTTGTCGACGAACGGCCTCATAGGGAAAATTCTCGACCAACATCTAAAGAGACTTTCGCTAGACGGTTGGATCAAGAGTCTCAGACAAAAGTGGATCATCGTCAACACAGCACGCATCGTCAGGAGGTTCTTAAGTCTGCAGTCTGCAGCCCTAACCACCGGTAGCTTGGCCCTGCTCCGCTGCCGGCGGTGATCTAGGTATAGGTTTTTATAATGTCTTTACAAGCCCTGGAGCTTCGGCGGTAGAATAAGACTCTTAAGACCCTTTCCACCCGTGGATCTCATCAAAAGCGATTAGAGGATAAACCAGTTGATAGGCAGCAGCATTTAACTGAAGTATATACCAACAATACTACGATCACCCAGCAGCTTGCCAAGCAGGGTGATTACTGGCAAATCCCCCCTATGATTAGTACACCCAACAGACGGTCCCCAGTGACTTCGCTATTCCTGGCAAGGTAGCTGCCATGGTGACGGTGGACCAGGGAGTGCTAAGAATCTCCGGCAGTTGGCTATGGCACTAAGACGTGGTCTCTAACTATTGGCATGATATGCAAGCTCAAAGTTGCGCAACGGGCAATGGAGAGAGTTATGCTTGGAGTTTCATTTCGTGACAAAATCCGAAACGCCCAGGGAATCCGCAAAAGAACGAAGGTCACCGACATAGCTCTTAAAATTAGCAAGTTGAAGTGGCAATGGGCAGGCTACATACGTAACTATCACAGAACCGATAACCGCTGGGGAGTAAAGGTTATCGAATGGAGACCACGAACCGGCTGACGCAGTGTAAGATTTAGTTTGTAGGTTTGTTTTGTATAAATATTGTAAAAACTTAAATCTAAGAAATTAAGTAAATGGCTGAATAACAATAAAATTGTTTTCTACGCAGTTGCTCATAAAGTTGCTCTCATTTCACCGCAATCAGGCATATAATAACACCTATATTCAAACTGTGACTTTTTCATTACTTTTACTCACAAGAAACATATAGAGTTCTTTTAAATGGTGGATTTGATATGTTCTCAAAAAAGTTTAAATACAAAAAAAATTGGCAATCTAAGAAACTGCCGATAGAACTAGAACTGAAAACTTATAACTCAGAATTTGATAGTTTTCTTTGGAAACCACGCGGGTGAAACCGGAGGGCATGGTCATGACCATGGCCATTTAGAAATGCGTCAGCAATGTCTTTGGACCCAAGTTTATCCGAAGTTTTCTTATCATTCCCGAGTGTGACGCTAGAATTCCTTGGCGCGCCAAAAATAGTTTTCATTTCAAAAATATCGTGTTCCATAGAACTATTGAAATAATGTAGCTAGTGCTTGTTCACTTCATGCAACTTCGTATTTAAATAGATATTTTCAACTTGTATAGTCCAAAAACAACACCTTTCAATACTCCCATACAAACGATTCGTAATAATACCTTAAAGTCAATTTGAACTTTAATACCATACTGTAAAGTTGAAGTGTTAGTGGAAAGGTTCCAGGAAGGCAAAACAATCGAGTGAGGTTATATCTATACTAATATTATAAAGCTGAAGAGTTTGTTTGTTTATTTGAACGCTAGGATCTCGGGAAGTACTGATCCGAATTAAAGATTCGTTTTCTATTGGATAGTCCAAGTCCAGTCCATTTATCGAGGAAGGCTATAGACTATAGAACATAACGCTACTATTAACAGAAGCGGAGCATGAATCAAGAATGTAACACAATCGGGAAAAAATATTCCTTTTAGGGACTTTTCGTACGTTTCGTGTTTTGACATGACACATATGTCATGTGTCTAAAATTGCGTCATTAAATATAAACCTTTGCCACAGATTACATACCTCACCTTTGCTCACAGATTAAACACCTCCATTTGCTTTGCCTTTCTAAATCTGAGTTGGTACGACCAATTTCAGACAGGTGGCGTAGCAGGTAGCTGAAGAGGTATTTTGTTTGAAAGCGATATTCTCAGGAATTAATGAACCGAACTTAGTCATTCTTTCAGCGTTGGATATGTACGGGATCCTGATGAGTGCTATATGATGTACTACGGGCGAAGCCGGGGCGGACATCTAGTCGTATAATAATATTAATAACAAATTGTGTGTGTTAGGTACTAATATTATTATAAGTTACACACACAAATTAAAAGTCTCTACCAATATCTTAGGAGACTTTCGCCAGGTGGATTGGATCAAAGGTCATCACAGCGCGCATCGTCAGCAGGTTCGTCTCTCTGCAGCCCTAACCACCGGTAGCTTGGGCCCTATAGCCGCTGCTGGCGGCACCCTAGTTTTTAGGTTTTTTAAAATGTTTACTTTGTAAATCTATTTTAAAAAAACTTAGAAATTAAGACGAAAAATAAATAACTGATAACAATATTGGTAACACAAATCCCACACTTATAGTTTACATAGCAGCGCTCCGTGGTTTTGCCCGATTTTTTCCTCAAGACTATAGTCTATGCTCAAAATTTCAGTCAGATCCATTCAGTTGCTACGATGTGATTGAGCAACAAATATCCAAATGTTGACATTATATCAGTAGGAAGTAGGATGGTACGATCATCAATAGAGTTGGCAACACTGGTCACAGGGAGTTTTTACGCGTCACTTTCGTTTTATATATTTCACATTTTTAGGGTTCCGTAAAACGTAAAAAGGGAACCCTTACAGATTCTTAATGTCTATCTGTCTGTCCGTACGTACATATGTCACTGCCATTTTTTTCCGAAACTATAAGAACTATACTGTTGAAAATTAAACTTAAAAGTAGGTGTATTCTGTAAACTGTATTAAGATTAGAATACACAATTGTAAAAAAAAAAGACAATAAATTATGAGGACGCCACATACTTAGAACTAAAGGTTAAAAATAGTTTTTGTATCATACCTATACGTGCATCTTTGGATAAGTCTTCAAATATGAAGTTGAGGTTCCTAACATATTTTTTTATGTATCTTCTCCCCTCATGTAATTCTAAACTAAGAGAATGATAAAACTAAAAACAATGTATGATGTACATTATCATGCAAACTTCCACCGAAAATTGTTTTGAACTCGATCTAGTAAGTAGTTTTTTTAGTACGTCATAAATACACTATTATTATAAAACATCAATCAAAGTTACAACGAACTACAAGAACTGATGTATTATGTTACTTGCTGCTACGGAACCTTTCATGGGCGAGTCCGATTCGCACTTGGCTGTTTTTATTTTCAGTTCGGTCGCGCATCAAATTCTCTGTTTACTCGAAGCCTGCCGTAAAGAACTTGGTCCCAAAAATATATTTCTTTTGTAACTAAATTTAAAACTCACATGGTAACATTACATTCATTGTATAGAATGTACAGAAAATGACTTTCTTTATATTTTAATCCAAATTATTTGCGTAACATCAGTGTAAGTAGGCAACTCAACACTTGAGGCAATTTACGTAGGTACCACAATAACATGTTTCTTTACTTTATCAGTTAAGTACGAAAAATAATTATTTATTTCCACTTACGACGGAAATTAGTAATTTGTAAAACAAGGTTGGAAAAATAATAAGCTACGGATTTGTGCACTACAACTTTCAGAAACTATGTGACAAAAATATATTTGAGTGTCTGTCTGTTTCATCAATCGTAGTGTCCGAACGGAGAGTCAGATGTTGTGAAAGTATTTTTAGAGATATTTTTCTATTATTAATTTTATCTTCTCTATATATAAAAATGTTATGTTGGTTTGTGTACGCTTCAACAACTCAAAAATTTCTGCACCGATCGAGCAAAATTTTTACAATGATATATAATTCGCATCAAGGATTGTTTTTATCTAAATTTTGCATCACAATGTGCCACAGCGAAGCGTGGTAGGGTACAACTAGTTAATTATAAGTTTTAACGGGGTACAATGTACACGCACACCGACAATTAAAAAAACGATAAGTATGATAAAATTGGCTGCTAATGAACGAGATGACTAAAAAACTAGTTAGTTCATTTTTAGTTGCTAAAAAATTGTTTGTTTTTCGGTTTTACTTGTTATTGCACAAACAAAAAATAATGAGAATACAGTGCTTGTAAGTTTCGAATGACGTCACTTAATAGTACGATTGAAATTTGATCATATATCACCTTTCCCAAAGTGGGCGATAACGCCCCCTTGTGGGTGCTGCAGGCCTAAAAGACTCAGGGTAAGAGACTCAGAAGAAAATGGGGGCGTTGTGTCCTACCTACTGGTCTCAGGTCCAAGTCTCAAGTTAAGTTGGTAGGGGTAGGACTCTTTACAGAGTCCGCCTGGGGAAATACCACACCTTTGCCAGTTATTCTACCGCCAAGCAGTAATGTGCAACCACTGTTCCGGTTTGAAGGACAATGTTTCCATTTAAATTACAGGGCATAGAGATAAAACATCTTAGATCTCTGGGTGATTTCAAAACACCCACGTTGTACCTATCGGGAAACACATAATTGGGTAGAGAATTCCACAGTTTCGAACGAAGACGATTGACTCTACTTTTGTGATAAGGACGTCTAGGCTTTGGAATGCGTTGCCTGTGTGGGTTTTTCTTGATATATGTATGATGTATTTACCAAGGTTGGTGTCTTTACATCGAGAGTGAATTGGTTTCTTCTGGGTAAGCATGCTCCATCGTGAACTGCATCATCGGGAGACGGCGGTCAAGTGTTAACCTGAAATAGTTCAAACAAATAATAAGTTTAGTGATGGCCGTGGTTACAGTAGAAACCAGTCGCCTTGAGGTAAAAATTCAACCGTAATTTATATAAAGAAAGAATATTTATGGGTGTGTGTCAAATACATGGTAGTGAGCAAAGATAGGTAGTGGGTGTAACGTTTTATTTTGTTGATCAAATGTATAAATATGCAAATTAAAAAAATGCTTTCTGTACTCCTTCATCATCGTCATCAGCCTATCTTAGACCACTGCTGGTAGTAGACCTCTCTGATGGATCGCCACTCAGCCCTATTCTCAGCTTTACATATCCCATAGCCTGCTGTATGGGTATATCGTCACTCCATCTAATATCAGGATATCCTGCGTTTGCCGATTTTTGGTATCAACTTAAGAACACGTCTACACTAATGGTTATCGGTTCTGCAACAGATATGACCACGATATGACCGGCCCACTGCCACTTCAGTTAGCAAATGTTTTTAGCTACTCGTATATCGGTAACCTTAGTTCTCTATCGGATCACTTCGTTTCTAATACGATACCTATCCTATTACTTTTTTTTTAAATCAAGAATAGCGAGCGAGCAGGACATGCACCTGATGGTAAGCAACATGCCTGCCACATGACAATACAGTGACACACAGCTATTGGAACATGAAGAATCCAAATCATTACCTAGCACTGCACTGCGCTCGTCACCCAGAGATCTAAGATGTTATATCTCTAAGCCCTGTAATTTATCTGGAAACATTGCCTTTCAAACCGGAACACAGTTATCCTTGCACACTACTGCTTGGTAAAATAAATGACAAAAGTGTGGTACTTCCCCATTGCTCAATCGAATCCGGCTGAAATTTGGATCACAGTTAGATTATAGTCTAGAAGAAAATATTAGGCAATTTTTTATCCCGAAAAAAAAAACAGAGAATGCGAATAAAAGCGGGTAAAACCGCGGACCACTGCTATATAAACTACAAATGTGGGTAATTTCATACCCCTCCATCCTCGCAATATTCGTAAAAACGAGTACAAACTTTTGGTTTCAAAAATCTTCAAGTCATGAAGCCATGTTGATATTCAGACAGGCGCCATCTATCACAATCTTTGTGAACACATTTATCATCTCGTCTAGAAACCTCACCGAGGTTGCTATCTGAGGTTCGTCGCTAACTCAACACACAATGTTCCAAGTATTTTTCCATCACAAACACCTCGTTAAGAACCATTACGAGAAGATTTTTCTAATATTTTACAAGTCTAGACTAGACTAGACAGCGCTTACATGTAATGATACCTCATTACGTGAGTACTGAAATTAGATATTCAAATAAATAAAATGTAAGTATGGAGATTACCGTCCAATTTCACCACAGAACGATGTTCTGTGAATTTCACCATCGGCCATTGTAACTTACATTGTAACATTAGATAGTGAGGAAAGAAATGTACAAAGTAAAAGAAAAGCAAATGTAAAAGAAATGTATATGTTATTAGTTCTACTAATGTTATATTTTTGAATCAGAAGTTACGACTGGTTTAGTCGGGAGAATGGCGACTGCCGATTCGGAGTCCATGGGTTCAAATCCCATACCACTGTAGACTTATCAGTGAGTTCCCATTGCGGTAGAGATAATGGGTAGGTACAGATGCGAAGAATTTAGTGAAAGAGATTTAATTTAGGCCACAAGATTATAGATAAGTTACGGCGTTTTATCGCTTTTCAGTAAGACAATGTAGCTAACGCTGTGGGCACTTTTGTGCTACATAGATGCAGTTAGGGCAGATCCGGAGCCCCCAGGTTCAATCCCAATGCGCCACGCACACGCCACACGTCTTTTCGAAGTCATGTGCGGAATGCTGTTAACTTAAAGCGATGAAGGAAAACTCACGATGTTTTCCTTAAGTACGTACATTTATTGTGGTTTTAGTTCTGATGATAATGATGTTACAATATGTAGGTAGGTAGTTGTAGAACTCGTTGCAGAGTCCGCTTGAAGAAATACCACCAAGCCAGTTGTTCTACCGCCAAGCAGTAATGTGCAAACATTATGTTCCGGTTTAATAAGAAATGTTTTCAGATACATTACAGGGCATTGATATAAACATCTTATATCTCTGGGTGTCGAGCGCAGTGCAAGGGCTAGGTAATGATCTGGACTTTTAATGTTCCAATAGCTGCGTGACTCTGAGCTGTTGTGGGCAGGCATGTTGCTTGCCATCAGGTACATGTCCTGCTCGTCCCGTCACTCTTTACTATAAAAAATATATTCCGCAACATCCTACATTAAACATTTTTGGATGCTTACAAAATGTTAGGCATCAAATCTGTGTTCATTCAAAAAACCTATTAGCAAACATACCAAATAACAACATAGTATAAAAACTCTAAAAATACTATACTTCAAAAATAAACTATTATTCCAATCCGTCCATCCGTTCGGGTGCTACGATCGATGGCTCAGACAGAAACACAGACAAATACATTTTTTGTCATGTCTTTTCACAAACACAAGTACGCGTAAAAAAATTCTGACCCTGTCTTACAAATTACTAATTTCCGTCATAATGGGAAATAAATAATTATGGTTTCTGCAATTTAATTATAATTTAAATAAACATGTTGGAGTGGTACTTACGCAAATTAGCTCCAGTGTTAAGTTGGCTATGTACTTTCATGTTACTTATGTGACCAATTAAACTAATACAAAAAGAAAGTTATTTTCTAGACATTCTATAAAATGAATGTGTATTTACCATGTGAGTGTTTAATTTAGGTACGAAAAAGATATTTTTTACGCTTATATGTGGCGCCTTCCGGTCTCATTTTCAAAAAAACTTGTATAAAAGAGAATGGAAGATTTTTCTGAAGCGAAAACTGTTATAGCCACGTAGAACACTTTTTGTTAAGACAAAAAAATTGGGTTCTATCGGCAGTCCGTATGCTTTGACAGTTATATCTATTCCTTGAGGATGTTTTCCAAAGGGAAATTACTGTTTAAAAAAGTCGCTGAAGGCAGTGTTTCTGCCTAACCATATGAGAGTAACATAGGTACCTTTTGACACCCTCACTAAAACGGCTTTGGCGGCGGGGGCACTGCCGGGCCCTCAGATAAAGAAACTAATATAAAAACATTTAAACTCCCGTTTGTAAATTTTAAATAAACGACATTAAACTTAACAATCTTCATGTATGATTTCAGTGGTTCTGTACTTCATATGTTTGGAGATTCTCGACGCTGCGCAACAATCGTGCGTGAAGGGTTCCTGTGAAACTGGCATGAAAACACGAACGCCAAAAGACCTCACGGATAGTAAGAAAGATGAAACTTTGGTTTCTCAAGCTATCAGAAGTGGATCGAGCCGAGGACGAGTCAAGCGTCATTTCAATTTATTCATTCTCAATGGAGCCGTGTACTACGCTCAAATTCCTAATAGGCATTACCCGCAATTACACCACGGCCCCGGTTTTGACCACACCATCACACCACCACACCACACCACCACACCACCGCGCCGCACCACCACACCACCACGCCCCACCACCACACAAACACGCTACACCACCACAACCACCACCCCCACCACCACAACCACCACCCCCACCACCACAACTACTGAACCATCAACAGGCGTCTTAATAGATACAGTGACCTCTGTAGTGGCTAGTAACATTTTCAAGAACATTGTAGGCAAGTTTTGGACAGCATGATAAGGTTAATCAACGTATAAGTCAAACGCTTACTCTACTCAACTTACTATATGTATTCCGAGATCTGGTGGCAAATTTTGGGTAGGTATTCAAGGCAAGCTGAAAGCTTGTCACATCGTTCTTCATTATATCTCTTCTCGGAGGTGCCGACCAGGCTGGTGAGTAGCGAGACAAAATTAATCCCTCAATAATTTAGATTACATGGCAAGTAGAAAGACCCAACAAATTGATATCTCTTTGAGAATTCCTATTTTTAGTCTTAGTTTTTTTTTTACTATGAGTTTTTTAGTTTCATTTATTAAGTTAAAATTATTTTAAAATTTCAATTTAATTATAAGCCCAATTAAAATTGAAGGTAATTAATGTATCTAAAACCCCCCGACTAAATCATCTAGCTTTTTTTTTAAGATAAAACTTATTTTAGCGCGCCACTGACATATTTTTCGTGGGCTGTGAATTGAATTCCAGCGTCACGCTCGGGAATAATAAGAAATCTTCGGGTAAACTTGCACCGTGGCTATTGGCCATCTAGAAATGCGGCATCATTTCTAGATGGTCATATGCATGGCCACGCCCTCCGGTTTCACCCGCGTAGTTTCCAAAGTAAGCTATCGAATTCTGAGTTACAAGTTTTCGCTTCTATCGGTAATTCCTAAGACAGTCAATTTTTGTTATTTATTTTATATTAAACTATATAAAAGTTGCAAATTGCCTTAAAACATATTTATTGAAACAAAAGTAAAATACAGTTTTAAAAAACATTTTGTTCCGCTACTCACATCCTAGGTCTGCACCGCAGTGAAAGGAGAATAGTGAGAAATGAAGAGCTTTCAGCTTGCCTCGAATACTTATCCAAAAGCCAGTTGCTTGACTCCAGCCCTAATCACACCTGGCTATATTTAGTGATTGAATTTAAAAGCAAGCAATCCACGCTTCAGAACGTAGTATGCTAGCTTATTCAATACAATTCAATGTATTCAGTTGTGACTAAATTTAGGCAAGTGTAATAAGGACTTTACTCTAGCTAGAAACCACAGACCACAGACTGAATAAAGATCTCCACAGACTAAGTAAAGCGAAACCTAGAACTAGAAACCTTTAGAGAATTTGGACAATGGTGACATGAAACGTATTTAACAGCATTTTGTTATACTGAGGTAAAACACGTATTATAAAAGCTAATTATACAAAATATGAACGGAACCATAAATATAATTAGGTATTATTTTGTCGATAGATATAAAATATCCCAGTGTTCGGATATGTTGATTTCCACATTTCTCCTCCTTCCTCATTTCTGTGTTCCTCAAGGTGGTGTCGCCAATTTTAATTTTATTTTTTACAAATGTATTTAAAATTATGTGTTGCTCCACAATAATTTAAATTGTTGGATATTTATATTTTCACATGGTAATAAAACACTTCAGGAATTTAATTCACGGATTTTAACACGTTTATTTAATTTTCTCATTCAAAATAAAGAAGAGTGTAGTTGCACGGTGTACATCCTACTCTAATAACAAGAGAGCACGTACTCTCTAACACTCGATAATTGAAGTGCTGTCGAGAATAGACTGGCCTCGTGGGTTAGTGGGCAGTAACTCTGCCTGCGAAGCCGAGGGTCGTGGGTTCGATTCCCACCCAGTGCAAATATTTGTGTGATGAATTCAAATATTTGTACTGTGTCTGGGTGTTTCTATGTATAATATCTATGTATAATAAGTTTGTATTTAAAACTATAAAAGTATTATATCAGCTATCTGGCTTCCATAGTACAAGCTTTGCTTAGTTCGGGGTCAGATGGTGTTGTGTGTGAATTGTCCACCAATATTTAAAAAAAAAAAAATGCTAGAGAGGACTACTAAAAGTAAAATTAGGGATAATATTATGTATTCGGTACATTAAATATTTTTGTTTTATTGACGTGACAACTTCTAATGAATCGATGAACGCCAGCTGCATGCACGAGAAAGTGCCCCGTTATGTCCCGTTCCGCACATTGTCCCGTTACGCACATTGTACGCTTGCGCCGTATCTATCAGTGTTTTGTTATGACGCTGCCACGTTAAACTATCATCCGTAAACCAACCGTGTTTACAGACAACCAATTTTTTTTTCGGGCGCTCCATAGTCGTTTGTAATTCCAAATCTGCATTTTTTTTTCATATCTGTCTGTATGTCCGTCCGTCCGTCCCCGTTGCTAACGAACCTGTCTGCGGCTCTGTGTTGGGGTATAATAGGAGAGGTATGCGACAAGTTCTCAGATTGCCTCAAATACCTACCCAAGAATTGGTGACAGCTCTCGGAATATAAATTTTATCGATAACGGGAAAGAGGTTTTGAAATATCAACAAAAAAACATAAATTTACTTTAATTTATCTCGACGACATAGTCAAAAGCTTCTTATGAAATTTAGTCGATTTCAATAGGTAAAGCCGTTTTCAATTGAAGACAGTTTTTAGGGTTCCGTAAAATGTAAAAACGGAACCCGTATAAATTCGTCATATCTGTCTGTCCGTCTGTATGTCACAGCCACTTTTTCCGAAACTATGCCGTTGAAACTTGGTAAGTAGACGTATTCTGTAAGCCGCATTAAGATTTTTAAACGAAAATGTAAAAAAAAACAATACATTTTGAGAGACCCCATACTTAGAATTGAAACTCAAACTTTTTTTTTTCATTAAAGCAATACGTGTGAGGTTCGTTTATGGTTAATTTAGATCTTCAAAAAATGATGTTGAGGATACTATAAATCATATTTGTCTATACTGAATAAAAACATTTCATTTAGGACATCTTTTTTGTATTTATAATTTTGTTTAATTAATTTTGGTTTTGACTATTCATCTACTATTTAAGATGTGTAATTAGCATGACATAAACTGTTCCAATTTAATTTTTATTTAAAACTAGCTGAACCCTGCCACGCTTCGCTGTGGCACATATATTATGTGACTGATGCAAAAATTAGGTAAAAACATTCCTTGATGCGATTAGATATAATTCTAAAATTTCAGCTCGATCGGTGCTGAGCTTTTTGAGTTTTTGAAGCGTACACAAACCAACATAATTTTTTTATGTATAAAGATGTTCTGTTACAAATTTAATTTGTTTAAATCTCGTTAGTGTAATTGGCGATGTGCCATTCTGACTGATTATATGAATAAATAAATAAAACCTGAATCTCGTTGGTCGTTGGTCAAATCAAATAGCGCGCGCTTCCCCGATTTCCTCTAATACCCGTCCCTTATCACAAAATCCCGTCTACAAAAAAACCGGAGACAAAGAGGAAAGACATTGCACGTATAAAACGATTGTGACACCAAACGACCTCAAAGAGACAATCAACATCGAACAAGTTTTGTAGCATGGATTTATAGCACGTGTAATAATGTCTATATATAAAAATGTTATGTTGGCTTGTATACGCTTCAAACACTCAAAAAGTTCTGCACCGATCGAGCTGAAATTTTACAACGATATATAATCCGCATCAAGGATTGTTTTTATCTAATTTTTGCATCACAAATCACAATGTGCCACATTTGATGGTGTAATATATTTTTGAAATAAATATTATGAAAAACGTTGTTTTTAAAATGAAATATCTTTATTTTAAATAAGTTTTTGCAATTCATATTATTTGATTAGTTGGTTGTAAAATTATGTTTTGTCAAAAACTGTTTCTGAAACATTAGTGAACCGTTTTTTTTAACTAATAATAATTTATTATCCCGGGAAATTAGCAGAATCGAGAACCACGCGGGTGAAGCGGCGGGGGTGGCGTGACGATATGCGAGGATGAGAACAATAACCAGAATAAATAAATAGAATAATAAATATTTTAATATAATGGGAGTAAACACCGTCAAGCGTACTCCTCAGTAAAAAAATTCCTTATGTTTACATTATTATATGGTTGACATGGTACGGTTTCCTTTAGTACCCGAATGTGTCTGAAGAAACCACACCGCGTGTTAAAGCGAGCGTAACGCCATCTAGAATCGGAGCGAACAGGCGTGTAGGAGCACGTATGGTACGTGACAGATATAGTAAGGTGCGTTGGGGTAATTCCGGACAGATTTTTGACTAGTTAGCATAGTCTTGCGATTTATTTAATTTCTGGAGATCAATGTATGTCAGATCTATAAAATAAATCTACAATTCTTAACGGATAGACAGAGTGTAAATGTGAATTTTGTCTGCCTTACAGGTTTAATAGTTTTTGTTGTAGACGTTAGCCAAAACAAATTTTATCTCTCATGATCACGATAACATATTTACCACCGAAGGGCAAGTTCGGACTGCAATTAATAGTAGCCTTTATTGCTTATAAGGCAGATTCCATAAGAAGAATACATCCGATCTTTCACTTGCTAAACTAAATATTTTGCATAATTTACTAATTCACACACAGCAGATTTCTGATTTGCCGGAGCGATAAACAGAAACTATAGGTCGCGGAGCGATAAAATGGCGTTCTATTTAATCTTACGAGAGTTTGAAAATTATTCGAAATTAGAGAAAAATTTAATTCATATGGTCTTACCCCATATCCGATCTTACCCGAACGCACCTTATATAAGTGGATGACGACAGATCCTGCAATTATATTAAACTAGCTTTTACCCGCGACTTCGTCCGCGCCACATATTCTTTAAAGTAATTGAGGCAGTACCTACTCGTATGTCTACTACCATACAAATTCACGTTTCCTAATCAAAATCGGTCTAAGTCAAAGTTTTATATTTATTAATAAATGTACAATTTACACGACAAATTACAAAGAAATTATGTTCTCAAAAAATTAATCAAAAACAGACTTTAATTTAAAATCATATTGGGACGTTCCACCAAATTTTATTAGAGTCTATTAGTAGATATTAGTAGATATACCGACTGATTACATGAACGCAAATTTTAGTTTGTTGTTCATATTTCAAAAACCGCCGCACTGATTTCGATAAAATTTATATGACCACCTCTGAACTATAATCTACCAACCAAAAAAATAACCATCTGAATTGATTCACAATTGGAAATACAACTGGATTGATAACCTCCTCCTTTCTTGAAGTCGGTTAAAATAGCATACAAAGAGTGCCAAGATCCTTCCATGCACACTTTTACTCCTCATTTCCACTCTTTTCAACTCTTTTCTGTGATAAAAGTCGCCGTTGTCCTTTCCTAAGTCTAGGTAGTCTATCTGTGCACCAAATTGTAACAAACTCTTTAAGTGGCTTAGGCGTTAGACGGTAACGGACAGAGAGAGTTACTTTCATATATATAATTTCATATTAGAATTGAAAACAGGTGTTCCTGATCATTTTATAGGAGGCAGTTGTAAAAGATTACCGAAAAGTAATACGTTTACTCCTCCAAAAAACTCATTTTCACAGTTCTTAATTTGCCTTAATCGAGCGTCCATCATGCATAACATTTGATAAGACACCATGGAAATCTCGTCGACTATCAAAAATTCTGTCTGATAGTCTGATACGCCATTTAGTGGCTGCGCCCATCTTAAGTATTGAGGTTGTATAGTGCACTGTATTCTTCTTGTCAAGCCTTTTTATTTGATACCCATGTTGATGGGGTTCATAAAACCTAAGTTATCCGCCATTGTGTAGAGGCCGCCATCTTGGATTTTAATTTAATATAATACATTGTATTCTACTGGTTGAGCACTTTCATTTGATACCCATATTGATGGGATTGATAAAACCTACGTTATCCGCCATTGTGTAGCGGCCGCCATCTTGGATTTCAATTTTGTATAGTATATTGTATTCTGCTTGTTGAGCCCTTTCATTTGATACCCATATTGATGGGATTAATAAAACATAAATTATCCGCCATTTTGTAGCGGCGGCCATCTTGAATTTATAATGATAATGAATAAACATAATTGTATTGTCATCAAAATCCAAAGTGTATACAACATTTCAGATTAATCGGTTGACAGGAAGAGGGTGAAATTTGAATTACTAAATTTGACCCAAGAATAAATAATAATAAATAATAAAAAAAAAACAATTCCAACCCCGTAGGTACAGTTCGAAACTACAAAACTGCTAAAACAAAAACATACATTTTATGGTTACGTGTTAAATATCTAGACGTAAAGTTTCATAGTTCTTCAACAATGACGAAGTTTTCCATATAAACTTTCATCCCTTATTTTAACCCTTTCAATCCTTTTTTCGGAACAAAAAGTAGCCTATGTCCTTTCTCGGGGTCTATTCTATCTATGTATCAAATTTCATCAAAATCTGTTGGTTGGTTTAGGCGGTAAAGACGGACAGACAGACAGACAGACAGACAGAGTTACTTTCGCATTTATAATAATTACTAGCTTTTACCCGCGACTTCGTCCGCGCCACATATTTATTAAAGTAATTGAGGCAGTACCTACTCGTATATCTACTACCATACAAATTCACGTTTCCTAATCAAAATCGGTCTAAGTCAAAGTTTTATATTTATTAATAAATGTACAATTTACACGGCAAATTACAAAAAAAAACTATGTTCTCAAAAAATTTTTCAAAAAACAGACTTTAATTTAATCATATTGGGACGGTCCACCAAATTTTATTAGAGTCTATTAGTAGATATTAGTAGATATATCGTCTGATTACATGAACGCAAATTTTAGTTTGTTGCTCATATTTCAAAAACCGCCGCACTGATTTCGATAAAATTTATATGACCACCTCTGAACTATAATCTACCAACCAAAAAATAACCATCTGAATTGATTCACAATTGAAATACAACTGGATTGATAACCTCCTCCTTTTTTGAAGTCGGTTAAAATAGCATACAAAGAGTGCAAAGATCCTTCCATGCACACTTTTACTCCTCATTTCCACTCTTTTCAACTCTTTTTCTGTGATAAAAAGTCGCCGTTGTCCTTTCCTAAGTCTAGTCTATCTGTGCACCAAATTGTAACAAACTCTTTAAGTGGCTTAGGCGTTAGGCGGTAACGGACAGAGAGAGTTACTTTCATATATATAATTTCATATTAGAATTGAAAACAGGTGTTCCTGATCATTTTATAGGAGGCAGTTGTAAAAGATTACCGAAAAGTAATACGTTTACTCCTCCAAAAAACTCATTTTCGCAGTTCTTAATTTGCCTTAATCGAGCGTCCATCATGCATAACATTTGATAGGACACCATGGAAATCTCGTCGACTATCAAAAATTCTGTCTGATACGCCATTTAGTGGCTGCGCCCATCTTAAATATTGAGGTTGTATAGTGCACTGTATTCTTCTTGTCAAGCCCTTTTATTTGATACCCATGTTCATGGGATTGATAAACCTAAGTTATCCGCCATTGTGTAGAGGCCGCCATCTTGGATTTTAATTTTATATAGTACGTTGTATTCTACTGGTTGAGCACTTTCATTTGATACCCATATTGATGGGATTGATAAAACCTACGTTATCCGCCATTTTGTAGCGGCCGCCATCTTGGATTTCAATTTTTTATAGTATGTTGTATTCTGCTTGTTGAGCCATTTCATTTGATACCCATGTTGATGGGATTGATAAAACCTACGTTATCCGCCATTTTGTAGCGGCCGCCATCTTGGATTTCAATTTTTATAGTATGTTGTATTCTGCTTGTTGAGCCATTTCATTTGATACCCATGTTGATGGGATTGATAAAACCTACGTTATCCGCCATTTTGTAGCGGCCGCCATCTTGGATTTCAATTTTTTATAGTATATTGTATTCTGCTTGTTGAGCCCTTTCATTTGATACCCATGTTGATGGGATTGATAAAACCTACGTTATCCGCCATTTTGTAGCGGCGGCCATCTTGAATTTATAAATAAATGATACCGCTAGAAGCGTCTTGAAACGCTCTTGAGAGTCAATGGCTCAAACGGGTAAAAGTAAGGTGGCACTTCATATGCCGAAACATAAACACCGCACTTATGTAACCTGACACCCGTTTTCCCGCCAAATTTGTAAAACGCGAAAAGCGGCCAGTGTATCAAGCGGTTATATAAGTATCCCCGTATAGTTAGAAATTATAAAATTGCTGGAACAACGTTTATCGACTCCATTTCAAGTGTCTAGATACAAAGTTTCATGGTTTTATCTTCAATAATATTGAACTTGCAGACTTTCACCCCCAATTCCACCCCCGTAGGTACAGTTCGAAACTACAAAACTGCTAAAACATACATTTTATGGTTTCGTGTTAAATATCTAGACGTAAAGTTTCATAGTCCTTCAACAATGACGAAGTTTTCCATATAAACTTTCATCCCTTATTTTAACCCTTTCAACCCTTTTTTCGGAACAAAAGTAGCCTATGTCCTTTCTCGGGATCTATTCTATCTATGTACAAAATTTCATCAAAATCTGTTGGTTGGTTTAGGCGGTAAAGACGGACAGACAGACAGACAGACAGACAGACAGACAGACAGACAGACAGAGTTACTTTCGCATTTATAATATTAGTATGGATTATAGTATGGATTACTAGCTGAACCCGCTACTTCGTTCGTGTAAGCAGATGTTACGGACTTATACATTAGCTGAATGTACGTCAAAATTACCTAAATTTGGGTAAGTAGCCATTGAAAATCCGAGTAAATTTGTTTATTCACAAAAAAAAATATTTAATCATATCATCTTTATTATTCTTCTTTTAAACAAAATCAAACAAACTTAATAAGTAGGTTTCGTAGTAACGAACATAGCCGCAATTGTTAAGTTTGTAGGATTTTTATAGGATACATTATGAAAAGTCTGAAGCTGTTGTGCATGATCTTATACCTACTTATCTCTTTTCTCTACCTGCGACTTCGCCCGCGTAAAATTTTGAATGAAGCCTTCAAAATGTTTTTTTTTTTAGTTGTAATGTTACGCAAGCAAGTTGAACATATAAATCAAAGCAAAATCTAAGTGAAATGTTAATGTATAAATATAATTGTAACACAAAATCAAAGAACGAAAGAATCCAAATTCGGCATAAAAATCATTTTAGCAGCAAAAAAACTCATTAGTACAATTTAGAATACCAGTAACGCCACCTAGTGATAAATGAAAAAATACATAACACAATAGCAAAACATTGATTTAAATGGGGTTTAGTGTTTGAGATTTAAACTGACATTAGCGCCATCTAATGAGAATATAACGTTCCTTGTTATTTTGATTGTGCATCCAAAGCACCTGTATTATCTACGCCAAAACGGGTGCATATATTTAATATAAATATGGAGTTAAATGAAAATATAGACCTATTACCCCATGTGAAATTTTATATAGACTCTAAACTATCTGCGTTTCGTCTTAGAATCAATGGTTCTATTCGGGTTGATAGGTAGAGTATGTGGCATTTCAGACTATAAGCTTTCTGTTTCATTTTTCTACCAAATTTGCTTAGTGTTTCTGACGTCACAGTAACCTATAAGTAACTGATTTGATATTTTTGAGTACAAACTAAGTACGTGTGTTTCGAATTCCTTCCGAATGTGTTCAGCCGTTCCCACGTTGTCCTGTAAATATTATGAATGTCAATGTTTGGATGTTTGTTACTTAATCATGGCGGAACGTATTTAGTGATCGGGTTGAAATTTGCAATACAATTAGATTATAGTTTGGAAGAACACATAGGCTAAACATTGCTACTTAAGCTAAGCAAAGATATAATATGTTTCAAATTTTAACTCAATACATTCAGCCGTTTCAACGTAATTGAGCAGCAAAAATTTAAACATTGGCATATTTGTATAATATTGGTAGGATATGATTTTACAAAATTTTAGAAAAAATAAAACCGGTCAAGTGCAAGTGGGACTCGCGCGCGAAGGGTTCCGGACCACTAGCAAATAAACGGCTTTAATTGTATGGGAGCCCGCTTCATAATTTATTTTAATTAATTACATTTAAAGAAAACATAAAAGTAAATATTAGGTATGCGAACAGTTAAAGCGTCTGTGACAGGTACGTTATTACGTTACGTATCGAGAAGAAACGGTAAAAAATATGACGTTGTATGGGAGCCCCTCTTAAATAAATATTTATTTTAGTTTTAGTATTTTTGTTAAAGCGGCAATAGAAATAGATCGTCTGTGAAAATTTCAACTGTCTTGCTATCACCGTTCTTGAGATACAGGCTGGTGACAGACGGATGGATGGACAGACAGCGAAGTCTCAGTAATAGGGTCCCGTTTTTACCCTTTGGGTACGGAACCCTAACAACGCAGTCTGCTTCGGTCACCGAAGCTTGTTGAACACTACCTTTAAATTTTAAACAGTATTTGGATTGAAATAATACGTTAAGTTACGGCTGGTCTAGTAAGCTACAGCTGACCTAGTCGGGAGAACGCCGACTGTCGATCCGGAGACCCAGGGTTCAAAACCACGCCCACCACTATCTTTTCAGAGTCATGTTCGTAATGCCGGTAATTAAAACGGTGAAGGAAAATATCGTGAGGAAACCGAAATGTACCTAGAATCTCAGTTCTAAGTCATATGTCATCCACCAACCGACACTGGGCCAGCGTGGTGGATTATAGCCTTGTCTCTCTCCTTGCGAGAGAAGGCCCCGACGCCCAGCAGTGGGAACATTTAATGGGTTGTTTATGCTGCTACTTATTATGCTGATATGTTTTCTCCAAAAGAAATCTAAGCTAAGAAAGATAAATCTAAGCTTATTTTAGTTTTTTGTTGATATTTGAAAAACTACCTCCCTGTTTTCGATATATAGGATCACCTCTGAAGTATTTTCTACCAAACAAAAAAAGGAATTATCAAAATCAACTCACAATCAATTAGCGGAGTTATCGTGTAAAATAAAACCAAATAAAAAAAACATGCAACCCGATTGAGAACATCCTCCTTGCTTGAAGGCGGATGTCTCATCCTCCTCCTTTTTCCACACAAAAATATATATTTGACAATTATTTTGTCATTCAAGACGACGCGACGCGATCACGTGGGCACGTTCTAGAATCTAGATATTCTGTGGATCGTCTGTGATACACAGAATACTTAGAAGTTAGTATGTACCGAATGCGCCGCGCGTGTCGTTATTATTTAATGTTTGTGTAATTTCCGAACCACCAGACCGACAATGTTCAAATTTTGACGGGACAATATAAAAAATGTGTTCTTTCTAACAAAAAAAGAATTAATGAAATTAAAGAACGCAAACATGAGTTACAACCAAATACACATTCTGACTTTAACCCCCTCCCGCAAGAAAACCGATCAGAATTTGGGGATCAAAAGTAGCCTACAGCAATCTCCTTAGTATAAACTAAAATCATGCCAAGTTTCAGCTGAATTGAATCAGTAGTTTCGGCGTGATGCGTGATCCCTATACAGAACGACAGACAGACAGACAGACAGACATGAAAGAAAAAAAATGCAGTTTCGCCATCAGCATCGACTATGGAGTGCTCCAAAAAAAAAATTTCACAATATCTTCAATGTACAGAATTCGACCCGTTACAGTTTTGTTATAAGTATAGGGTCAGGTGGGGTAAACATGAGACAAAATGGTAAACTTTGAAGTTTTAAGGTTGATTAAGTTATTTTTAACTATGTTTCAAGTAATTTTATGTTACACTCCCTAATTTCCTACCATACATTTCTACAAGTTTTCCTGTAAATACTATCTATGTAACGCAAAATTATAAAATGTGTGTCTCATTTTTTTCCGCTACTTTGGGGTAAATATAAGACACCGTAGTGTAAAAACAAGACAGCTAATTACTTCAATAGCTTAAGTTTTTTGGAACTGGCTGGGTTATCATGAGACAGAGCGGGAAAAAATAATACAAAAAAATAATTCACATAGTAGGAAATATTTTTATTTGGTATAACTTTTTTGGAGATTCAGTTACATACAACATTTTGTTTGGCACTTACAGTCTTTGGAATGTTTATATTATGAATATAATCTATATATATAAAAGAAAGTCGTGTTAGTTACACCATTTATAACTCAAGAACGGCTGAACCGATTTGGTTGAAAATTTGTGAGGACGTAGCTCAGGACCAGGAAAAGGACATAAGATAATTTTTATCACGTTCCCGTGGGACGTCAAAAAACGACAAACGACGAATATTCCGTTCGACCGCGTTCCCGTGTGACGTGACATAAAACGTAAACGACAGCTAAACGTCATTTCATCGTTGTCATGTCAACGGTGACATCACCGAATGGAAGCCAAATGAGTTTTCAATCTGAGCCAAAAGAAAAAGTTGAAGTTTGAAGAACCTTTGCTAATCTTTGTTTCTAAATCTGAATTGGTACGACCAATTTCCGACAGGTGGCGTAGCAGGTAGCTGAAGAGGTGTTTTGTTTGAAAGCGATATTCTCAGGAATGTCTGAACCGATTTCAGTCATTCTTTCACCGTTGGATATGTACGGGCGGGATCCCGTATGAGAGCTATATAATGTACCACGGGCGAAGCCGGGGCGGACATCTAGTATTAATTAAAGTAACAAATGTTTTTGTTGTAATACTTATGTATTTAAGAGATCAAAATATCAGCACCAAATGAAATGGTTACGTCAAAATTTCTAATTAAAAAAAAAACTAATATGGCAAGGTAATTATGAGACGTTTTTAAACTACTTAACATTATATTTTTCGAGATCGATTTCGAAAATAAGTGCACCTCTCTTGCCTTTCTTTTTCGGAGATGGCAATTTCATGACAATTTCGTCCTTGCAAATACAGTAAATGATACGAGTATCAGGGTAGACAAAGAACATTTTTTTTGCTCTCTTCAAGTAAATTACTGAGATGTTATTGTCATCATCGCATCCCTCAATTTTAGCTATATAATAGCTTTTACCCTTTTTGGTTGTATGAACTAAAAGGACGAAGTCGCCAACTCCATAATCCAGGTCATCCATTTGAATGTTTTCAGGACCATTCGTTTCCTCAGGTCCATTTTTAGTTTGCGGACTAGCTGTTTCTCTTTTTTCGATAACATCACTATCTTGGTCTGATTCATTATACTCTTGGTCTAGGCTCTCTTTAATAAGTGTTCCCAAATCAACATTTTCTAGGTCACTTTCATCGTCATAGTGAATCTCGTCTTCTCCGATATCTGTGTCAGTGTCAGACATCCTCTTCGTAGTCTTTGGTTTCAGTTTTTTCTTTTTAGGTTCTGTTTCGTCTTCTCCAATATCTGTGTCAGTGTCAGACATCCTCTTCGTAGTCTTTGGTTTCTGTTTTTTCTTTTTGGGTTCTGTTTTCTTCTGCCCAGTTTTCTTCCCTCTTTTTATAGTGGTTTCTAAATTTTCAATACTTTTCAGGTATTCTTCGCTGGTCAAAAGTTTTCCTTTACCATCTATTTTTCGCCTCTTTCCAGTCATTGGTTTTGTATACCTAATTTTACTTAGTAACAAAGTCTCGAATGAGCAAGATGCCTCAGGATTGAGAATGTTGTGAGAATCAGAATGAGGCGTTGTCGTAAGCTTCAGTCCCGGTTGGAGATTCTTAATTGAGCCAGTGTGAGAATCAGAAGGAGGCATTGTCGTAGACTTCAGTCCCGGTTGGAGATTATCGGATGAGTCAGATGTCTCAGAATTGGGAATGTTGTGAGAATCGAAATAATTCGTTGTCCTAAACCTCAGTTCCGGTTGAATATTTTGGTCAATTTCAGTTGAACTGGTTGTAGAATTAGTTTCTCGTTCAATGTCCTGGTTAACGGGTGCGCTTGATGTTTCAGCTCCCAATACTGAAGGAGAATCACGGCCCCCTCTGTTCTCAACTGGTGATTCTTCGAATATATTCAGTGGCTTTGGAACCGACCCAGTAGACGATTTAATTTTGTTGAATCTTTCTAATTTAACAGGATCTAGGCGGTCCTTTGGGTAAGCCTCTTTGTTTACGGGAAAAAGCCCAGTGACTTCAAAGGATTTTTGAATTAACTCCTTAGCGAGACCATCTCGCCACACTTGCCCTAAGAGATCAGCAAACTCTGATTTGTTGAGAGGTCTTTGATTGAGCCTTTGCCAGTTGATCAGACGTTCGTTCCATTTATATTTGATGGGACCAAAGCAACACCGATCCATTGGCTGTAATATGTCCGTTGTATGCGGTGGCAGCTTCAATATAGCCACATTTTCACGAACCGCTAGTTTTATTGTAGCTGGATCCAAGTGTGTCACATGGCCATCGAAAATGACAAGCAACGGCCTCTCCGTCACAGTCTGACAAAATTTTTCAAACCATTCGTTAAAAATTGTGGTCATCATCCACCCACTTTCGGAGCAAGCATACGTCGTACCTGGGATGTCGTTTGTTCCTTTCCAGGAGCTCCAGAGATTTTGAGCCTTGTAAATAATCAACGGTGGTAGTAAATCTCCTGCTGCAGAGATACATCCCAACACTGTTGTATTGTCTTTTCCCGGAACCCTGAAATCAATTACCTACCTATGAATTTATGATACTTACTTATCTACATAACATAGCATCATGTACTTAGTTAAGCCTATATTTCAAATCAAGATTCATATACGTAGGTACCTACCTGTATCATTCGGTGAGCCTTTTGACCTTTGCCGGTAGCTCCTTTGACGCGTGTGGGATCTGATGAAAAGCTTGTCTCGTCCAAGTTGAAAACTTGTGAAGGCTTGTCATGTAACTGCAAGCTAGTGAGTGTCTCTTCTAAAATTTCGTAGAAGTTATAAATTATAAAAGGGTCACTTGTGGCTTCACGGCGAGATTTTTCCAGTTGTTCCATTTTTTTAGACACCAAGCCATTTCTGTTAAAATACAGCTGTAACCAGTCTTTACCAGGATAGTTCCCTTTGAAGTTGTTTTTGATGCTGTTTTGCACCACGTAAATGTGGACCAGCTCTCTAATTTCTTTCCTTGTAAGTGCCCAGCCCCATTTTGCCATCGTTCTTATTTTTTCCGCTAAATCCTCTTCTTCTTCTTTTGTTAAAACAGTTTTTCTTCCTTGCTTCGAATGGTTGAGGTTATGAATTTTTCGCCATATTAATGACTTGTCTATATTATACTTCGATCCGGCTTCCCTAAAGGATAATTCACCACTTTGTACCTTTTCTAGGGCTTCGCTCAACATCAATTCGGTATACGACTTTGGCACTGGCACGTAGTTCCTCGGCATTTTGATTTGCTGCTAAGGGCAGCTGTCTCATTTTTACACTCTCTAGCGTCTTATATTTTCCCTCAGACCTGTCTTATATTTTCCCCCAAAAGTAACGCGTCCGTTCTGTGCGCTAGCGAATCTCAGACTAAAATGGCCGCCTACGCACGATAGTTTTGCCCCTCCCGCATACGCGGGGGCAGGGAAGTGCACGCGCGATTTGTTTGGGAGTGACCACAACAAAAGTTCGCTGACCCCTACCAAAAGTTTTCGCGCGTGAATTGTCAACAAAATCCAAAATGTATTAAAAGTGTAACAAAACTATGAGGTACGGTCATAAAAATTACTGACGTTATAAAATAAACCCTAAGGATTGTAAGTAACTGAAAATGGATTTAAAATCTAAGTTTTTTATTAGCTTTATTTTAGTGTCTTATTTTTACCCAAAATATCGGGTGTCTTATAATCACCCCACCTGACCCTAGATAATCACCGTCACTGGTAACACATCACCGTGTGATAGAGAGAGAATACTACCATTTATAACAAGCGCGAGAGAAATAGATGTCTTAGACAGAGATGAGATGTCTTAGATAGAAGCAGATGTCACAGACGCAGTTTATTATCAATGTCAAGATGTTCAGGGCTAATTTTGAGTTCTACAATATTTGCCTACGTCCCGCTCAGCTCCGTCGCGTCTTTGACGACGCTACATAACAACTTGGAGGTGGGTGTCACATGGGGGACATGACCCTAATCGTACCTACACGTTAAATTAAAAACTTAAAAATATCTAATAGTAAATAGGAAAACTATTTTTTAACGCGGGAAAACAACTGAAACGGGAACTACGCCAGTAGATAGAATCGTGGGACGCTACTAGTAAAGTATTTTTACTCGATTTATTGTATTTATACCCCCCCCCCCAGACCTGAGGTTGCGTGCTTGCGTACTGGTGACCCAAAATTCGAGGCTGGGACCGCGGCTGGCTACAATAATAATAAGTAATGCTAAAATGGTACCTACGCTACATGTCGTTGACGTGAAACTATAACATTAACCAAAAGTGCGGCCAAATAAGTTATCACTTCAAAAGTCGGTCTAAATAATCACTATCAATCATCATTTATTGTAAACACATGAAAACAATACATCAGCTAAATAGATAGTTGAACAAAAAAGGGACACGAATGCCTTGTTAATTCCAGTGGGTTTGTCTCCGCACGTGTCCACGTTAAGAAACATTTATGCCTACCCAAAAGTGCGGCCAAATAAGTTATCACTTCAAAAGTCGGTCTAAATACTCACTATCAATCATCATTTATTGTAAACACATGAAAACAATACATCAGCTAAATAGATAGTTGAACAAAAAAGGGACACGAATGCCTTGTTAATTCCAGTGGGTTTGTCTCCGCACGTGTCCACGTTAAGAAACGATAGGATTCCGCACATCACGTTCAGAACCACAGCTCCAATGAGCAATGTACCTTCTACGAATATGTCTGACCTCATATTCAGACTGGCTTCTATAAGTAGTCCTAATGTGATTACGACGTACGCTCCGTACACTCCAGTAATGAAGTAATTAGACGATGATGTCAGCGTCTTGCACTCCCAATGGAAAAACAAAGCTATAAGCATCATCAGCAGTGTCGAGCTTCTAAAACCCATTTGAAGTATTTTACACGCCATCACGATAAGACCTTCGTCACTACTCTAAAAGGCAGGTACTTTGTGTTCTTAAATACAAAGCTTGCGATAAGATTAATCAATGTTTTCGTGTTTATGTTTGAGTTACAATGTCTATCAAAATGAAAGTTGCAAATATTTTCATACTTTCACTCAACTTTCAATGTTTTCAGCCAACGAAAGAGTAGATATTCAGTATTTTAATTAGGTAGGTATTGTTTGAAGTTTGAGTTTTGAAGAGTCAAAAATCTAAATTCGCGCCTTTTTGTACTGATGTACCGAATTATAGTCAACGCATCGTCGCACTTAGAAATTTCTAAGTACGCCCATAAGCTCTATCTTCAAAGGCATTTTCAAATAAAAACATTTATTTGAAATGATAAATTTTCAGTATTAAAAACTTGTTTCAAACTACGTACCAGATTCCAGTAGTTGGCTTGTAGTGTATCACTTCCAGCCTATTCATTTTATGTGGAAATATGGATTTCCTGTGAACAACGGAATTCTTCATGACTTTGTCGTGTCAAAGGTAGCTATCCTAACTTATAAAACTCTACTAGCGACCCGATCCGTTTCGCTCGGATAATGTAATTATAAAGAAATAACAATCTACACAAATGAATCGCTGAATGTGTTGCTATTTGCAACAGATTTGGGACGTAGAGAAAATTTAAAAGACAGTTCCCAATTTCACCATAGGTGGTTTGGGCGCCAATGTTTCATTTTGTTAGAGACATTTCACAATAACAAACAGTGGTGCCACATTTTGGTAAAATCTTTGACAAGTCAAATTGCATCTGGAAAACGCCTCATTGCTTGAAAAAGTTTACAAACAACACTTTTCTATACTCCTCACACAAACGATCCGTAATGATACTTAAAAGCCAATTAAACTTAACTATCCACTTTTCTATATCACCAGTCACTACTATACATATGCAAATACAAATACTCTAGGAAGATAGGAACACTCAAAACTATAAGCTTGTTTTTTTATTGACATGAGATTTTCTTGTGGTCTGAAAAAAATATATCAGCTAGAATCGGAACGTCTAAAACAGCACAGTTACATCTGTGGTTTCATAGAATCGGAACTCTAAAACAGCGCAGTGACATCTGTGGTTTCATTTTTGTTATGTGACGACATTGACATTCGCGACTTTGATTATCTGTAAATGTCTTCCCAGCTCCTTACTCAGCTACTTAGTCTGTGACACAAAGTACGTTTGCTCTGTGGTTATTTCTTTTTAACCCCCGACCAAAAAAAGGGGTGTTATATGTTTGACGTCGCTGTCTGTCTGTCTGTCTGTGTGTGTGTCTGTCTATGGCACCGTAGAGCTCAAACGGATGGGCTGATTTCGATGCGGTTTTTTTTATTTGAAAGTTAATATCCGTGCGAATGTTCTTAGCTATGTTTAGTTAATATCGATTCAAGATGGCCGCCGCCACAAAATGGCGAACAAAATATTTCTTCACAACTCACCTCAATTTGGGTATCAAATGAAAGGGCTTGACTAGTAGAATACTACACACTATAAAAAAAAACAAATCCCAGATGGCCGCCACCACAAAATGGCGAATGATATAATTTTTTCACTACTACCTCAATATGGGTATCAATGGCTTGACTATTAGAATAGATTGCACTATGACAAATTTCAAATCCAAGATGGCCGCTTCCACAAAATGGCAAAATACTTTTCTTTTTTCACAACTCCCTTATATGGGAATCAAATGAAAGGACTTGACTAGTAGAATGTTGTACAGATAACAAATCTGAGGTAGTCGGGGGTTAATCAAAAATTTTAATTTTGTTCTTTTTCAAGAGACTGAAGACAGAAGAATGTAATGAATGGTTTTCTCCAAAGAAGTTGGAAAATTATAAACAATTTTCGTACAAAAAATTAAACCGACTTCAAAACCACAAATAGGCACTCAAAGCGAAAAATAAACTAAAATCATTATTATAGCGCTACTCACTCATCTATTTGAAGTCGGTGCCAGCTAAATCTAACAGGTATAGGATAGATACTACTTACCCTGTGCCTACATAGCATCAATCTACTAACTTTTGACCTGACTGGCACCGACTTCAAATAGATGAGTGAGTAGCGCTTATAATAATGATTTTGGTTTATTTTTCGCTTTTGAGTGCCTATTTGTGGTTTTGAAGTCGGTTTAATTTTGTACGAAAATTGTTTATTTTACTCTTTTAGTGTACAAGAACAAAATTAAAAATTTTGATCAAACCCTGACTACCTTGGATTTGTTATCTGTACAACATTCTACTAGTCAAGCCCTTTCATTTGATACCCATATAAAGGGAGTTGTGAAAAAGAAATGTATTTCGGCATTTTGTGGAAGCGGCCATTTTGGATTTGAATTTTTTCATAGTGAAAAGTATTCTACTAGTCAAGCTCTTTCGTTTGATACCCAAATTGAGGTAGTAATGAAAATATAATATAATTCGCCAGTTTGTCGTGGTGGCGATTTTGGATTTGAAATTTGTTATAGTACATAGTACTCTACTAGTCAAGCCCTTTCATTTGATACCCAAATTGAGGTAGATTGTGAAAATATTTTGTGGAGGCGGCCATCTTGAATCGACATTAACCAGACATAGCTAAGAACATCTGCTATGGTATTAACCTTGAAATAAATGAAACCGCATCGAAATCGGCCCATCTGTTTGAGTTCTACTACGGTGCCACAGCAGATAGACAGACACACAGACAGACATCGACGTCACTTATAACACCCCTTTTTGGTCGGGGGTTAAAACAAGTTTTATTAAAGCATTTACACAATTTTGTATTGACAGGGTCGAGATTCATAACTTTTGTGAAATCTACAACGTCCATCCAGATACGCAATTTTTCAGTTTTTGGTTCATATTTCAAAAACTACTTGACCGATTTCAAAAATATTTATATGGGACCATTCGGGAAGCATACCCATCCGAACACAAAAAGAAATTTTAAAATCGGTTCAGAGGTTCTCGAGAAATCAGGTAACATACAAAAAAAAAAAAAAAAAAAAAACATAGGGGTCGAATTGATAACCTCCTCCTTTTTTTGGAAGTCGGTTAAAAAGAAACACTTCTGTGTTCTTTACTCAATAACTCAATCTATGGTCTGTGGTGGCCTGGGTGCTTGCTGATCTGCTGATTGGCTGATTGCTAAAATTGATCTGTGGAGAGCTGGAGAGTATCTCTCTACTTAGTCTGTGGATTCCGTGGATTCTGTGCTCTCTACATGATTACACACATTGAATACACACCTTGCTCTCTACTTAGTCTGTGATTCTGTGGCTGAATGTGTTCTGTGTTTGTGTCTTTGTGTTGTGAATTTTGTTTTGGTTTTTTAAATAAATATTAAACTTTTCTGTGTGAATACGTAGAAATCTAGAAATCTTAATAATTTGTGGCTTTCCTACAATATTTTTCATAATAAAACGCGAGTGGTCACATCTTGCCACACACAAAACATAAACCAATGTTTCAATGTAGGTTCACCTTTGTGATTATTTAACAAGGTAGGACAGGATATTCTTGGTGGTGTGTTTATAAAAATCTTAACTAACAGGTCAGTGTAACTGTTCCAGGATGCAGCCTACGTAACGAGATGGTGTCGTCTGAGGTACCCATGCCCTGTTCGTCTTACAAAATATACTCAATGAGTACCACAAGTGAGTAAATTCTCTTAGATGAGCATTTGTGTCTAATGGGCATCTTTTCCTCGCTTTCAAGCTGGGTATGCATTGTTCTTGTGCTTACATTAATTAGTATAGCTTATGTATATCCCTAAAATAACTTGAGACCTGTTGAATGTACACCTTTTTCAAGAAACATATTATTAGTGATTATATTTCATTCTCTTAATGGCTAAGCAAGGAGCGTCATACAATTAAACTCTTTTAATCTTTGAAACCTATTTGACAGATATAAAGTCTCGGTCTACAGGTCTACTAAGTAAGTGTAAGTGTCTAAGTGGTAAGACTAGAGGTCTTAATCTTGGATGGACAAGGGATAGCATACAGACTTTTTTAGATAGATAGATAGAAACACTTTTTTGTTCACAACACAAAAACAAAAAATGAATAAACAAAAAGATAAATTCTTAAATCTAGTGAAACGAATGGCGACCTTATCGCTAAGAGCGATCTCTTCTAGGCAACTGGAGGACGGAGACAAAATTTTAAACAGCAAAAGACGGGGTAAGGGACAATGTGCCGTAAGGTATAAAGTACATATTAAGATACATAGTAAGAAATATACATCCTAATACTTAAAATACTTAATATTACAATTTAATAGACTAATACAAAAACATATACATACATTAAAGATATTAGCAAGACAATATGAAAAAGAGTAGAATCCACGTAGAATCAGTGAGGTGACAGCTGTGACAAGTATAAAGCCTTAACTTGGTTTTTAAAAACAGGCAGTGATGGAGCATGTCTGATAGCCACGGGCAAGGCATTCCATAGAAGGGCTGCCTGGAACGGGAAAGATTTGCTGTAAAATGTTTCGGAACGTGCTAATGGAGCATTCAACGATAAGTTGTACTTCGATCTTAAAGGATGTGGATGAACATTGCTCCAAAGCGTGAAATTTTCTTTTAAGTACTGGGGGTTTGTTTAAATAAATATATAAAGTTTAAAGAAATAAGTAAAATAAATAAATAAATATTTGCGCAAGCCAAATATAAATCTAATACAGTAAGTTTGGAGACGCTCAAGTTTATCTAGCTGGGCCTCGGTTAGATCAAGATAGCAGACATCTGCATAATCAAGAATGGGAAGAAGTAGAGACTGAGCAAGCGTAACTTTGGTGGCAGTGGGTAGAAAATTACGGAGACTGTTGAAAGATCTACCAGAGGCAAATAACTTGCAGCTTATGGATTCCAAGTGCGCGTCCCAACTTAAAGTTCCATCTAAAATCACACTGAGATTTCTCACCGATTTGCTATAAGGGATAGTTACCCCATCAAACAAACACACAGTACCACAAACAATTTGTGGTACTGTGACCCAATTTATTCTAGATATCATATAAGAACTACCTATGATAATTACTTGTGTTTTTGTCGGACTTGCGTTCAAACTGAAATTTTTACTCCAATTTAAAATTTGGCGGAGATCAGCGTTGACAGTATCAATTGCAATATGTAGGTTGGCGAGTGAAGCTTGAGAATAAATTTGCAGGTCTTCCGCATAAAGGTGGTAGGAAGAAGTGAGATGTAAAGAAATACAATTAATGAAAATTGCAAAAGAAGTGGTGGTGATAGCACGCCTTGAGGGACGCCAGTTCTAGTACTACACCAAGACGAAAACTATCGTCTAGGCGAATACGTTGCCGGCGTCCGTATAAACAGCTACGAAACCAATCGATCACCGATGGAGATATGTTAAGGGAGCGCAAGATTGTCAATAGGATGTCAAAATCAACTTTTTTATATTTTTACTTTTTCATTGAAAATAATCCCTCAATAACGGCAAACAAGAGCAAAGAAATGCATCGAACAGTCGAGTTTTCACTAACCTTATTATTTAGGCAGTAGGATATCGAGTCGTACATTCCTTGCCATTCAGTGAACATTTTATAATTTTTCGGATTTTATTTTATGCTACTAGTGTAGTACTTTTGCAGTAAGTTCTATACTAGAACGAGTATCTAAAGCTGCACTAGTAGGATCATATCAGATTTGGCTGGGAAGAGAGAGAAACATGAGTAGTAAAGGTGAGTGTTGATGTATGTCGGATAGTGGCCCCTTAAACCTACACCTGTGTCACAAGTCTCAGGATCTACTCGGGATTTCTCTCTCTCTGCCACATGATGGACCCGGCACCCGCACGGTGAATCCATGGAATGCTAAGAAGATCGTCTCATACTGATTAAAGTAACAACAAACTCCAAGAACTTTTATATTATGTTACTTGCTACTGCCTTCATGGGCCAGTCCTACTCACACTTGACCATTTTTTATTTTTTTATAGTATAGAGTGGCGAGACAAACAGGACATGTGCCTGATGGTAAGCAACAAGCCTGCCACTGTGCTGTTATGTGGCAGGCATATTGCTTACCATCAGGCACATGTCCAGTTCGTCCCGTCACTCCTTATTTAAAATAAAAGAACATGCTATTGCTATTGGAACATGAAGAATCCAAATCATTATTACCTAGCACTGCAGTGCGATCGTCACCCAGAGATACAAGATGTTATATCTATATGCCCTGTAATTTCACTGGAAACATTGCCCTTCGAATCGGAACACGGTAATGTTTGCAAATTACTACTTGGTGGTACTCCAACCCATGTAAAACCCATGTTGGTAGAAAAGTAATGAAAAGGATAAAATAGTTCAAAATCCTCAACTTGTAAAAATAAAAAGATAGAGAGAAAGAGTGACATATAATTAACATAAAAATAAATAATAAACAAAACAATAATACACACCGTCGCTTACCATCGCGATAAAAAAAAAATTGGTTGCCTGTAAAGTCGGTATACGGGCGAAAGTTTTACGTGACTTTGAGTGGTAAAATAATTTTACGGAAGGGACGCGTGCCTTTCACTTTTTATGTCTGTCTCTCTCGCTCTTAGGCGGGCTAACCATGCCCGAGTGGAAGGGACGCGTGCCTCTCACTCGCTCTCGTTGTGAGCGTATAACGTGAGCGGAGCGTAACGCAGTTTCTTGAAGTGTCACCCGGCAAACCAATTTATAAGACGATGTCACGTCAAAAAAAAAAAAGTAGCCATCCGGGGCTGCCATTAAATGAACTAGTTTTGCAGTTTCACAGTAACGTGAACAATTGGAGATTTTTTGTGATATAAGATACTTACACCTTTAGGTGACCTCTAGAACTCTAGACGATTAATCATTTTGCACAATATTGCGAATTGTGCTATATTATTGACCGTATAGAGTTAATATTGAAGATTGTGCATTGATTGAATGAAAGTTTTAGCAAATGTAACTTTTATTGCTCCATATTTTGTCACTGGACCGTGTCGGACCCTACAGTTTTATTGCGCAATATTTATCAGTCTGTTGTTCGTCTAGACGAGAAGTACATGTATGACGAGATTGCAAAAAAGAAAGAGAGTTTATCTATGAATATGGGTATCCAATTGTACAGAGAATTGCTGCATAGGTGGAACATCAAGAGCAAAGAATGTAATGACAGCGATAAATAAATGTTTAGTATTAGACATTGTTGTCTAAATGCAACGAGATGTTTCTTTTTGCTTACAGTATAAAGGGACGAGACGAGCAGGACATGTGCCTGATGGTAAGCAACATGCTTGCCCATAACAGCCCAGTGACACGCAGCTATTGGAACATGAATAGTCCAAATCACTACGTAATAAAGCACTCCACTCGTCACACAAAGATATAGTGAGGGCAGCCCCTGACGGATATTATTGAGTTTTTTAATAAGTTTTACGGTAATTATCTCCCGCTACATTTGGACCCAACGATGGACCCGGCACCTGTACGGTGAATCCAGAATGGTGGAATGCTAAGAAGATCGTTTCATTGTGTAATTTGGGGATTTTTATTATTTTATCCTTTTTCGATTACTTTTAACCGTCTTGGGTTTTTAAATTTTTTAATTTTGCGTATTATTTCAAACCTTTTTTTTAAGTACCCATTCATAGTGTGCTACTTACTTGCCGAGTTCTATCGAATTTCCCCTATTGAATAGTAGCTACGATAAAGTAAAATATATGAATGCAGTGCCTCCTATCGTCATAATGTAATCGGACAAGTAGTTTATGAGAAAAATGGTAACATATATTTGCACAAACATCATCTACCATGCTTATACAGTAAAGTTCCATGTTCCATCGTGGGTAAAAAATGTACTCTCTGTATGTAATTTTATAAATCATATTTATAAAAATACCTTATAACGTCTATATATTTGCCTATATCCTTGATTTTCTTGAATACGTCGTTGCAATCAAAATATATTTAGCTAATACGTTGAATTCATTGGCATCTCTCGCAAATCACAATCACTCTTGTTTTTCGTAGTCAGTTTAAAAATTATGGCTGGTCTAGTCGGAAGAACGGCGACTGTCGATCCGGAGCCCCGGGTTCAAATCCCTCGCGCTCTACTGATTAAGTTATGTGCGTAATGCCGCTAACTTAAAAACCGTGATGGAAAAACATTGTGAGGAAACCTAGGAAATCTTTCGAGGACATGTGTCATCTACCAACCCGCGCTGGGCCAGCGTGGTGGCCTTGACTCTCTCCTCGCGAGAGAAGGGCTGAGTTCCAGCAGTGGAAACATTTAGTAGGGTTTTTATGCTATGCTTAGTACTTCAAAAATCACCGGTATTCTCAGACAAACTATTATAATTCCTCAAAGTCCGTATTGAAAGTGGCGTAACACGCTATACAATCTTTTTTCATAACGAAAGAGTTCAACAATAAATACTCGCGGTTAACAATCACGAAACAGTTCAAAAAATTCAAATTTGGAATTAAAAACAAAGCAGTGTCATTTGACAGTTTTTTAAAATGCCGTCATTTGATTGCTATCCGTCCTTGTAGTAAGACTATGTAGTATTTTCCATCGGTTGTTATCACTGTAGTTCATGATTTTTTTCAAAATAGTGTATTTATAATCCCAGTTACAAGTTGAAGTGTTGAAATGGCCAATACAGATTTCAGAAAGGATGTGACTATGCCTGTTCGGCTTCGTAGTGTCTACACTGCCCATTCGTACAACCAGGTGACTAGAAGTTTTCTTGAAACATCTCGTAGGCCGAGAGGTAACAACTTATCTACCTATATATTACACATGAGACAAAAATTTTGTACACCTTTTTATGAAAATGTATGAAAGAAAGAGTAAGAAATTTCTCACACTTAGGTATATGTATTTCATATGTAGAGTAATGCAGCATATTAATACTTAAGAAAAATAAGCTTAAAAGGTAGATTACAGACACTGTCATGTATTTCACATACGCATAAATTCTTTTGTGTTTGACGCGGGGGCGCAACGGTCAGATCTATGGGCCTGTCATAAGCAGCTCAATAAATGCTCTTAAATGTAAATGTTCCCACTGCTGGGACTCGGGGCCTTCTCTCGCAAGTAGCTCTCTACATTGTGCATTTACCTAATATAGATTAGGTAAAGATTGTAACATGACTCTTTAGCATGTCATGTCGGTTTCCTCAGGATGTTTTCCTTCACCGTTTGTAAGTTAGCGGGTTTACGCACATGACTTCGAATACAGTGGTGGGCGTGGGATTCAAACCAAGTGCTCTGGATCGGCAGTTGGCTGTCTCCCGATTAGACCAGCCGTAACTTCAACTACCGCTTCCGTCACCTGCCACTTTTCGGCTGTAGACAATACCGGCACTTTTCTTCCCCTGTAGGCCCACCGCGTTCTCCATCTAACGGTGTTGACCCCGTTAAGGCCGCGGCGGTCAGGGAAAGTCGTTAGCTGTAATACCGGCGATCTTCTCCCGCCGTGGGCTTCCACCCCACAGCCACGATACCCGCTGGCCACCTTAATTGACAGAACAGAACTCTATATTATATGAATAAGAGAGACTGTTTAAATCATATTAGTTAGGTACAACCCTATCACAATTTTTGACAATATTTTATTTTATATCACAATTTTTGAAAATATTTTATTTTTGGCTCTGATGGCTGTTGATTTAGATAGCGGTGGCAGCCCACTGAATGTTTCCACTGGTGAGGGACTCGGGACTTCCTCTCGCAAAGAGATTTTCAAGATCATAATCCACCGCGTTGGTCTAGTGCGGGTAACGCATGACCTCGAGACATTCTTGGAACACGCCGGTTTCCTCACGAGGTTTTCTTCATTGTTAAAAACAGTGATAATGACAAACTTACACTGCACTTCGAGAAATAGTTGGCGGGATGCGAATCGACTATCTCACAATAGTGAATTTCATGTTCGACATTGATCACGAAGCGATAATTTAGTTTTTGGATGCCGTCATTAAGTGGAATCAGGGACTCTGCTCAAGTAGTGGCAAAAAATATCGCAAATCGGTGGTAATGAGGTCTGGGCCGAGAGGAAATTTAGTAGAGGCAGGATTTGTGTACAAAAAGTATTTAAATTCACGATTAATTCTTTCCTGACAAATATAACAATTAGTGTGCATAATACGATAGGATGATACAGAAAAGGTATGAACCCTGGAGAACCCTATGAGTCCCTCAAGTTCGTAAATGCAAAATTTATGAGTCTCTTGTCTGGCCAAGGCTTCAAGGTTGATTGATATGATACTCCATAATATTCCAGGAGGAGTCGAACCACTCCGCGTTCCAAGACTACAGCAAGTTCTTGGAGGGCGGGTTGGGGCAGGCGGAGTTGGTGGGTGCCGCGGGCTGGCAGCCGCCGTGGCGTGCGCCGCTGCAGCGCAAGGCTCCCTTCTACCCTGGGGACGACATCTACCACGCCGACACCTGGAGGGAACTTGAGGTAAGCCGCTTTTTACCCTGGGATGCCTGAGAGGCTGCTAGGTTTTGTCATTGCAATGAGACGTTCTGGGGATCTTATTGTTCAAGGATATTTACCATGCAGACACCTGAAGAGAACTTGAGGTAAGTCACTTTCTACCCTGAAAAACCTGAGAGACTGCTGGCTTTTGTCATTGCAATGAGACGTTCTGGACAGCTTATCCAAGGACATCTACCACACAGATACTTCGAGGGAACTTCAGGTAATCCGCTTTTTACACTGGGATACCTGAGAGACTGCTGGGTTTTGTCATTGCAGTGAGATGCTCTGGGGAGCTTATTGTTGAAGGATATTTACCATGCAGACACCTGAAGAGAACTTGAGGTAAGTCACTTTCTACCCTGAAAAATCTGAGAGACTGCTGGCTTTTGTCATTGCAATGAGACGTTCTGGACAGCTTATCCAAGGATATCTACCATGCAGACACATGGAGGGACCTTGAGGTAAGACACTTTGTACCCTGAAAAACCGGAGATACTACTGGCTTTTATCATTGAAATGAGATGCTCTGGGGAACTTATTTTTAAAGGATTTTTATCACGCAGACAATTAAGGTAAGTAGCTGCTCTCAACAGATAGGTACTAAAAAAAATTTACAAGTTACAGAAAATATCTATTGGTCATATATTGCAGGTAACTGATGTGGTGGGCGGTGCCGGGTACAACGCGTCTGTGACGCCCCACGGGACCGTGTGTCTCAGACTTCGGGACAGAGTGAAGTGAGTTTTTCATAGGTTTTCTATTTTTGTACAATTTAATAGGGATGTTAACACTAATCACAAATTAATGTAAATGTTTAATGGAAATTTTATGATAGTTTGCATTAATACAATATCGAAAATAACATTAATTTAATATTACGTAATAGATTTATTAGAAATGATTTTAAATGCTATATTTTTAATCTGTTGTCACGTGACTGGAAACACCAATATGACTTATTACGTCACTAGTCGCAAAACAAGCTGTCGAAACTGATTAAACTGTTTCCTTTTCTGCATTTTTATTATAGTTTGCGATCTTATCGACTATGATTTTGATTGTTTGTATTCAAGTAATAATAAGAAAACACAAACTGGACATAGTCGTGAATCGCGGCCAATGTTTTGCGACTAGTGACATAATGTCAGTCGTTAGTGTTTTAGCGGCAACATTCAAAATTAGTCTAATATTGTATATTTACTCATCGAAAATGCTAATATTTTGAAATATGTTTTTTTTTTACGGTAAACAAGGGTCAATCTTCAAAATAAAAGCAGTTCCGAAAAATTGTTAACATCCCTATTATTATGCTCGTGATTAGGCTCATTTGGCATGGTAAGAGAAGCCTCCAGGAAGCAGCAGTAGTTAAAAGGATTGGAATTAGTAATCAGTATGTTTATTTTTGTACTGTATTGAGTGACGAGACGAGCAGGACATGTGCCTGATGGTAAGAAACATGCCTGCCACATAACATCACAGTGACACGCAGCTATTGGAACATGAAGAGTCCAAATCATTACCTAGCACTGCACTGCACTGCGCTCGTCGCCCAGAGATCTAAGATATTTATATCTCTGCGCCCTGTAATTTCTCTGGAAACATTGCCCTTCAAAGCGGAACACAGTAATGTTTGCGCATTACTGCTTGGTTGTAGAATAACTGGCAACTGTGTGGTGCTTCCCCAGGCGGACTGCCAAAAGTCCTACCTCTACATTGTATATCATCGTCTTGGGACACAAGCATTACCCGACCAGGAGTAAGTATTGTTCATCTATTGACTGAAATTACGACAGTACTAGCTCACTGCTGGGATTATTCCGTAACCAAGCAATCTCGAAATCCTTTAAAAAACGAAATCTTCTAAACAACCAGTAGTGGTAGGACTCTTAGCAGAATCAGCCTGGGGTAGTACCACAGCTCTGCCAAAGTAATGTGCATTGGGGTAGTACCAAACAGTAATGGGCAAACATTACGGTGTTCCGGTTTGAAGGGCAATGTTTCCAGAGAAATTACAGGGCTCAGAGATATAAATATCTTAGATCTCTGGGTGACGAGCGCAGTGCAGTGCTAGGTAATGATTTGGACTCTTCATGTTCCAATAGCTGCGTGTCACTGTGCTGTTATGTGGCAGGCATGTTGCTTACCATCAGGCACATGTCCTACTCGTCTCGTCACTCTTTATTTAAAATATATATGTATATTTTTTATGACCACAGACGGCCAGGACGTGAACTAACAACAAAGGCGCGAGATTATAATGAGGCTGAATGTGGTTTTGTGGCTTTAGATAAAATGCAATAATTATACATAGAAACACCAATAGAATAAAGAATATATCTTCGGTGAAACAAGGGCACAATTGAATGTAGAGGTTCACTTTTTAGTACAGACATTTTACGCATTTTGTAGGATAATATTGCGTTTTTGTTCCTAAACTTATTTTCGCTGATAAATTTTTGTTTGCGAATGTGCCTAACACTATAAAACTTGATCTGGGCGATTTTCCTATAATTTGGTTGCCTGGAAGAGTTTGCTCTTAGCAATAAGGCCGCCACTTGTGGCGCTAGTTCATAATGTGTTACTGTATTTTTTCTGTTTTGTGTCACAATAAAGAGTTATGTATCTAGATATAATTTGCTCTATAAATGTAAACCAAGTTAAAAGAATTTTTGACAATTTAATCAGATTCTTTTAGCGAAAGTGCTAAATATTTGGTTTCGTCACTCAAACATTACCCTCAATGGGAATTAAACCCACGACCTACGGCTCCACCAGCAGTGCTATTACCACGTAAGCCATTAGTTGTATGGTATTGAATTGGATTGTTTGTTCAGAGTGGATATGACTATCGATGGCGCGGTGCGCGTGACGAACGCCAAGAACAACATAATTCTCGCGCTGTCTCGGTCGGGCGCGGCGGCGGCGCTGATCCATCCCAACGGGCGCGTGTACCACTACGGGTCGCGGGTGGAGATCCAGGCGCGACACCAGCAGGGGAACAACAAGTGAGACGCCCGACGATACATATAGAATAGATAGAAGAAACCGACTCTCGATTTGAAGACACCAAAATTATAATTATCGGGCAAAACCCACTCAGACTCAAGATAAAAGCTCGGTGCTTATTTTGGGGCCCGCTTAATGTCTTATGTACACAAACACTATCATATCATAAATATTGTCATCCTTTCCTAATATCTTGTGATGTTTTTGTATATGGTGTAATTTTTTATGGGCGAAGTCGGGGCGGACCGCTAGTATATGTATAAATGTATTTTAATATGTATGTGTTACAAGAATTGATCGTCTGAAGTTGTCAAATAGAGCTCGAAGTGAATAACCCTGTGACGTGGGTTTGTGTGTTCAGGTACGCCAAGATGTGGTACAAGGGCGTGTCGTTCACGGCGGAGCAGTGCGCGCTGGTGTACCTGGTGGACGCGGCCGGCACGCGCACCACCACCGACACCTTCCTCGACATGAGCCAGGACTTCACTCTCAACGTCTTCTACAAGTCAGTACCACTCTCTACGTCTGCTACAAGTCAGTACCACTCTCTACGTTTGTTACAAGTCAGTACCACTCTCTACTTTTGTTACAAGTCAGTACCACTCTCTACGTCTGCTACAAGTCAGTACCACTCTCAACATCTGCTACACGTCAGTACCACTCTCTACATCTGCTACAAGTCAGTGCCACTCTCTACGTCTGCTACAAATCAGTACCACTCTCAACGTCTTCTACAAGTCAGTATCATTCTCTACGTCTTCTACAAGTCAGTACCACTGTCTACGTCTGCTACAAGTTAGTATTTTGGTAGTTTTTTTTTCAGTATATATTGAGGCAATATGCAATTTTTGTTGTAGTTCAATGTTTCAAGAGAAAAAAACAAGACAAACAAGCTATTGTCAGACGCGTGCAAAAATGATTTGCATAAAAAAATAAAAGCACACAAGCCAATAAATAGTTATTCCATTACAGCCCCTACTAGCTCTTCAAGTAGCTATGTGGTTCGGTGAACGGCCGTATTACTTAAAATAAACGTGTTGATGTTTCCGTATTTCCAGCGAGTCTCGGCACGGGCCGTCGTACGTGAACGAGGCGGTGTCGCTCCTGCAGGCCGCGCAGTACTGGCTCACCGACGACGGCATCGACAACTGGATCATCAACAACGTGCGCGTCAGCCAGACGGCCGACGGCCTCGTCAGGTGATGATACACTTTAACTGCCATGAAATAAAGTTGCGTTTGCAGCGACAGAGCATAGCAACATCGTGCGCGTCAGACGGCTTATTCCGAACCTGACCCGCTCCCGGGCTAGGTTAGGAAGGCTTATTCGCATAATATCAGATTCTCAAAATATCAGATTCTCTAAATATCAGATTCTCAAAATATCAGATTCTCGAAATGTCTGATTCTCGAAATGTCTGATTCTCGAAATGTCTGATTCTCGAAATGTCTGATTCTCGAAATGTCTGATTCTCGAAATGTCTGATTCTCGAAATGTCTGATTCTCGAAATGTCTGATTCTCGAAATGTCTGATTCTCGAAATGTCTGATTCTCGAAATGTCTGATTCTCGAAATGTCAGATACTCGAAATGTCAGATTCTCGAAATATAAGATTCTCAAAATATCAGATTCTCAAAATATCAGATTCTCAAAATATCAGATTCTCAAAATATCAGATTCTCAAAATATCAGATTCTCAAAATATCAGATTCTCAAAATATCAGATTCTCAATATCAGATTCTCAAAATATCAGATTCTCAAAACATCAGATTCTCAAAATATCAGATTCTCAAAATGTCAGATTCTCAAAATGTCAGATTCTCAAAATGTCAGATTCTCAAAATATCAGATTCTCAAAACATCAGATTCTCAAAATATCAGATTCTCAAAATATCAGATTCTCGAAATAGCAATTCTCAAAACAATTGAAATCAGACATTCAACGTGAAAAATGTATTCGTCGACTACGCAAGTGTCGCTACCCAAGCGCATATTTGAGAGCATGCTTCAGAAAAAAAAAATATCTAGACCACCTACCTAACACAGTTCTATAAACGACATTGACTTTATTAATAATGCATTTCTTTGTAAATAGCTAATATATACAATTTATCCAATAAAAGCGGAAATAATACGCCAAATATGACAATGTTTGAAAATGTACCTAAAATTTTAATAATATAAAAGTGATTTAAATTTAATAAGAAGGTACAAAAAATCCGGTTTGTTTCATTTCCATAATAATTTAATACAAAACTTTGTAAACGAATGAAATGTTTTTGTTTCATAATGAAATTTACAAACACAATGATTTGACACTATACAATCTGACCAACGTTACTTTATTCTAGATATTTATGCCAAAGTACCTAATCTAAAAGAAAATACAAGAACATTTACATTTGAACTCTTTTATTCGCAAAAATAACTTTGATAATCCGAGTCCGTAGTTACAGGAAATAGAGTGAAAAACCATTTTTTTAAAGTAGGTAAACGTGGATTATTTATTTAACAGACTTAAAAAAAGGAGGAGGTTCTCAATTCGGTAGTATGTTTTTGAAGTGAAATCTTTTTTGGCGCATCATACAGATTCTTCGTGGACTGTGAATTGATGTTAATATGCAACGTTACAATTGATAGAATGGAAGCGGTGTTACTTTAAAACTACCTACCATCACCGTAAATAGTGATTGACTATTACACCGTCACGCTCGGAAATAAAAGTAATTTCAGGATGAACTCGAGGCCACCGAGTGTGCTAGAGCGAGAAAGAAACGGTCAGCTGCTGATGCAGCTTTCTGGCTGCTATCACTGTATTTTTTTAAAATTTATTATTGGTCACAGATATTAGACCTGCCGCATTACACTGTCGTGTTACCTACTGTGTTTGATGTGTTAAATTTGTATAAATAATAATATTTTAAATTATTAATATAAGTAATTCAAAAGTTTTAATAGTTATTTCTTCGAAGTCATGTGCGTAATGCCGCTAACTTAAAACGGTGAAAGAAATGTACCTAGAATATTTCGAAGTCATGTGTCTTCTACCAACCACTACCACTGGGCAAGCGTGGTGGATTATGACCTTAACTCTCTCCTTGTGAGAGAAGGCCAGAGTCCCAGCAGTGGTGGGGTTTAGTGGGCTGTTGATGATGAATAATAGTTAGTCCTTATTTTAGTTTTAGCCTCTCCCGTGAAAACTTAGAGAACAGAGTGCCGAGACGAGCAGGACAAGTGCCTGGTGGTAAGCAACATGCCTGCGACATAACAGCACAATGACACGCAGCTATTGGAACACAAAAGAGTCCAAATAATTACCTAGCACTGTACTGCGCTCGTCACCCAGATATAAGATGTTTTATTTCTATACTCTGTAATTTCACTGAAAACATTACCCTTCAAACTGGAACAGAGTAATGTTTGCACATTACTGCTTGGCGGTAGAATAACTGGCAAAAGTGTGGTACTTCCTAGACAGACTCTGTAAAGAGTCGTCCTACCACTACTAAAAATATGGGATCACCCATAATACTCGTACGTTTTATCCAAATCAATGCGGTGTTTTTGAAATAAAATTAACTAAAATTTACTTTCACGTTATGATCAGGTGACTTACAAAAGTAGATTTTTAATGTTGCCTAGTGTCTAATTTAATTTTAAATTGAAGTTGAAGTATGGTTATTTTTTTTAACAAAATGTATTTGTTTTAATTACTTTGTAAACAATCTAGAAATAAAAAAGAATAGTCAAAATCGGGTAGTAAACGACGAAGTTACCGCGAACACACATAAAAGAAATATATAAGTACGAAGCCGAATTGAGAAACCTCTTTTTAAGTCTGTTAAAAATTGTTAAATAATTTAATAGATTTTTTTTCTTGATTGTACTTATGCCATGTCTGATTTCGAGAATCTGATATTATGCGAATGAGCCGTTAGGAACAGCAAAAAAATATTAAATTTCATTCCCAACCTAACCCTCTTCGGAACCTGACACGAAATGATGTTCCGAACCTGACCCGCTTCCGGGTTAGGTTAGGAACAGCAAAAAGTGATTCAATGAAGGGTTATTTGCCAATATGTCAAAAATTACATATTTGAGATACTTCCAATTTCAAAAAAAGATTCAAAATGAGAGGATATTCACTAAAAATCCTAACTCCCGAACCTGTACTCAAGATTACTATAGGACACTATTTAGAAATGTTAAAATAATTTGTACATTAGAGGTATCTACTAGTAAATACGGGGGTTACGTGCGTAATGAGAAACATGAATCCCTTTTTGCTGTTCCTAACCTAACCCGGAAGCGGGTCAGGCTCGGAACATCATTTCGGGTCAGGTTAGGTTGGTAGGTCGGGCGCGGTGTAGGAGTAAAGTGAAAGGCGCTCGACCAGAGCCGGATTTAGGGGAGGACAAACGGGGCATATGCCCCGGGGCCTCCACAAACGAGGGGCCTCCACAATAGACTTAACATGGGTGTGTATTTCAACGTACGAAGATAAAGACAAGATTGCCCCGGGGCCTCCACACCTCTAAGTCCGGTCCTTTCGATAATGACCTGGATGTTATCCAGCTTCCAGAGTTCACCACAATGAATCTGGTAGCAGTGAAGATAAGGACAAGTGCCTGGGAGATCATTGTAGTCTCTTTTTACTTCGAGCCTAGACCCAAACCGATGGAACCCTATCTGGAGCAGTTAAACATGATTGTGCGTAAATTTAGTCATAACATAGTCATAGGAGGCGACGCGAACGCAAAAAGCGCATGGTGGGGCAGTGCCATCACTGACGACAGAGGAGAAGCTATGGCCGGAGTTCTGGAGGACTTGAACTTGCAGGTTCTCAACAACAACACTATACCAACTTTTTTCACAGTCCGAGGCGGAGTAACTTATAGTAGCTTCGTAGACCTAACCGCGTGTACCCCGGATCTACTGTGCTTAGTGGATGACTGGAAGGTGGATGAAGGAATGACTTCGTCGGATCATAATGCCATTATCTTTACCATTAACCTCACAAAATCAAAAGGAATAAACATTAAACAAAGTACACGAATATTCAACACCAAAAAAGCAGACTGGAATCAATTTGATTTCAAAATGACCCAGTTGCTAACAGAATATGAAATAAATAGTAGAGAAATAAGTAAAATAAAAATCAGAAAGAGTTAGAAAACAAAATAGAAACATATACAAAATTATATCAGAAACATGCAACAAAACTATTCGAAAAATAAAATTGAAAACATTCACAAATCTACCGTGGTGGTCTGAGGCACTAACTAAATTGAAAAGAGAGGTCGTTACTAGGAAGCGTAGAATTCGGTGCGCAGCACAGGACCGTAAGGCAGGGGTTGTTGGAGAATACCTGGAAGCAAAAGCACGCTACGAGCAGGAAGTGAAAGAAGCTCAAATAGATAGTTGGAGGGACTTTTGTGGGAGACAGGATAGAGAAGGGATGTGGCAGGGTATATACCGAGTGATAGGAAAACTAGACAACGTCATGAAGACCAGCCACTCATGGAAAATGGGTTGATACTGAGCAATAGAGACTCCGCAAAACTACTCGCAGATACATTCTACCCCAAGGACGAAACCCTGAAAGACAACTCGGAACATGAGTGGATTAGAGTTAGAGCTGACCAAGTAAATGCGCAGAGTCATAATGAAAACCATGACCCACCATTTACGCTCGTAGAACTTAAAACTGCTGTGGATAGTTTTGACCCTGAGAAAGCTCCTGGGTCTGATGGCCTCACTGCGGACATTTGCCAGCGAGCTATAGGCCGAGCTCCCGATACTTTTCTGTCACTGGCTAATAAATGCTTGAAACTGGGATACTTTCCAGAAACCTGGAAAGTGGCAACCGTAGTAATTTTAAGAAAACCCGGAAGATCAAATTACACCGAACCAAAATCATACAGACCTATAGGGCTATTACCAGTGATGGGAAAGATACTGGAGAAAATGCTGGTAAATCGCCTTAAGTGGCATCTTGTTCCCAGATTAAGCCAGTACCAGTATGGATTTATGCCACAGAGGGCACCGAAGACTCCCTCTATGACCTGATCAGTCGAATGAAGACAAAGTTAAAGCAAAGGAAGATGACTGTATTGGTATCTCTGGACATAGAGGGGGCCTTTGATAGTGCCTGGTGGCCTACAATTAGAGTGAGACTGGCTGAAGAGGGATGCCCGGTAAATGTCCGTAGGGTAATTGATAGCTATTTAACAAATAGGAAAGTTAAAGTTAGGTACGCCGGGGTAGAAGTCTCAAAAACAACCTCGAAAGGATGTGTGCAGGGTTCAGTCAGCGGGCCCATACTGTGGAACCTTATTCTCAACCCATTGCTAAAAGGTCTGCAGGCCCGTGGCCACTACTGTCAGGCCTTTGCCGATGATGTCGTTCTGATGTTTGATGGTGATACGGCTTTGGAAGTTCAGCAGGCTGCCAACGAGGCGCTTGCTTATGTGCATCAGTGGGGAATAAGTAACAAGTCAAAGTTTGCACCCCAAAAAACTAACGCATTACTTGTCACAAATAAACTAAAATACGATGTTCCACTGCTGCTCATGGGCGGCACTCAATAAAATGGCTAAAGAAATAAAACTTCTCGGGCTTTGGATAGACGACAAGCTTACGTTTAACAAACATGTCTTGAATGTATGTACTAAAGCAACAAATATATATAAGCAACTATCCAGAGTCGCAAAAATTAGCTGGGGCCTGCAACCTGAAATAATTCGAATTATTTACACATCAGTTGTAGAACCAATTGTAACGTATGCGGCTGCAGTATGGGCTCCAGTGGTTAAAAAATGGTGTATACAGAAACAACTAAGCGCGGTTCAGAGAGGCTTCGTACAGAAATTATGTAAATCCTACCGCACGGTCTCCTGCACTCGGCGCTGTTGCTTGCTGGAATATTGCCTCTCGACCTAAGAATACAGGAAGCCGCAGCTCTGTATGAGGCAAAGAACGGGTCATCTCCGTCAGAACTAGGAGATATAGAGATCGAACGCAGAGCCGCTTTTGTCGATGCCCCTCATCCGGCGCAGCGCATTGACCTGCAATACTCGTGCCTGGTAAACAACGAGCAATGTAATGAAAATAACAGTGTCTCAGTAAAAATTTTCACAGACGGAAGTAAAATTAATGGTAAGGTTGGGGCGGCGCTGTCACTTTGGAGAGATGCCGCGGAAACCAAAACCCGAAAATTTAAATTGTCGTACTATTGCTCTGTTTACCAGGCAGAACTGCTGGCTATCCGTGGGGCGACGGATGAGATTCTAAAAAACCAGAGTCAGACTTTTGGCATTTACAGTGACTCAAAGACGGCATTGCAAACGATTGTAAACAACTGCTCTTTCAATCCCTCGCGGCCGAAATTCGTGAAAACTAAAATGATCACCGAACAAGACAAAATTGTCCACCTATTTTGGGTTAAGGCACACGCAGGTCTTGAGGGGAATGAAAGAGCAGATGAACTTGCGAAGCAGGCGGCTCTGCATATGAGAACCAAGCCGCATTACGATAGATGTCCTGTTTCATTCGTCAAGCGACAAATTCGATTTAAAACACTGGACGAATGGAACAGGAGATACGCGACGGGCAAAACGGCAGGCACAACTAAGTGTTTCTTCCCTGATCCGATAGCAGCTTATAAAATCGTCAGATGTCTCAGGCCAGCGGGCATTTTAACACAGCTTATGACAGGGCATGGCGGGTTTTCCCAGTATCTACACAGATTTAAATTAAGGGATAGCCCGGCATGTATCTGCGAACCGGACAAGGAGGAGACACCCATACACGTGATTGTCGAATGCCCCGTGTATGGGAGAGAGCGTCACGAAATAGAACAAATAATAGGTGAAAAAATACATGCTGAGAATCTATGTAAAATTATTAAAGATAAGAAAATTAACGACCAATTTGTGGAATTTAGTGTTAGTATATGTAAAAAAGTAGTAGCAAGAAATAAATAAACAGTTATATAATCTAAGATGACTACATATTTTGTGAAATATGTATATGTCAGCTTAAATGTATGTAAACTAGATGTAAAATTAAACTCTGTGCCTATAAAATTGTAATAACATAGTTAATATTTAAGATAATGTACATAGATGGATTAAGACGTAATATGATAGCAACATAAATTGTTGTTACACTTGTCAAAAACCCCTGACAATCTTGTTCGTCAGGGATAGTCCACGAGCCCGGTAATTCGCTGGGATTTAAAAAAAAAAAAAAAAAAAAAAAAGTCCGGTCCTGCGCTCGACAGAGCAACCGAGGCCAATATGGCGGTTAAGTTAAATCCAATATTTTTCCAAAAATGTTTAGTTGCAAATGTCTACAATGTGAAATCACTTTTACCGTGGTTTCATATAACCACACGATATTTTTTTATGAAATCCCCTTTTTTTCTGCGGTAACATATGAAACGTGTGTGGATTGTTGGTCAGGATCCACCGCTGCAGCCACAAGTACCAGCTGCGCACGAGTCCGAGCAACGGGTCCGCGTCCATCACCAGCCCCTTCCTGCACTGCACCGCGTCGCTCGGCCAGACGCAGCACCTCTTCGTCAGGTCGGTGCCCACACGAATCATCTCGCGAGCCCTGACATAATTACTAGCTTTATCTAGAACAAGAATTTAAAAAAAATATATATATATAAGATAAAGCATTAATTATAAATTTATTTACTTACAATATGTGCATTAACTTAATCTATGGGACATTTCACGGCAAGCGGACAACCAAAAAAATATGAGGTCGTGAATTTTGTTCATACTCTGGTCAGTTATAGTGACCGTGGGTGTGTACACATAATTTTTTTTTCGTGTGACGCTTTATTGCCCAGTTATGAGCTATAAAAAATTAGCTAAATAATTTTTTCTATGCTTCTTATTTGTATTAATTCACTATTAAAAAAAAACTAAATAGTGTGGTTTCTTATAGTTAAAAGGTTGTACTTTTATACTTTCTTGGTCGAATTTGAAATTTGAATTATTTTACGTATTGTAAACCGGGAGTGAATTTATATATATCTTTTTAAAACATTTTAACCATCAATTAAATCTATAAATTTAGGAAATCTTCACAAAAAACATTAAAATGAGATCTCTCATAGTTTACGACTTAGAGCAATGGTAATGCTAGTAGCACGTGGAATGGTAATACTTATGCGCTGAGCATAAGAATCTGCCTGCATTTCCGTCACGAGTTGCATCACGAAGACGTTTCGATAACTCTTGTAAATACTTTTGCGAATCTCTCCCCACGCTACCAAAATTTAGACCCCAAAAGACTCAAACATGTATCCGCTATATATACAGTTCATTAAATATGCGCGAATTTTGTGCCTTTGCCTTTGGTGCGAGTGTCCTGGAAAGATGGGACGGCGCCAAAGTATCGACACCAGTCGCATCCCAGACCAAGGGCCGGCCAATTAGTTTGGTCTCAGTTTTTAGGCTCATCAGCTTATGTTTTCGTACCTTCTGGAAAACCTTTTTTTGATTAATCCGTCAACTCTATGGACTCCAGTTTTATGCCTTTGTTATCTTATGTTAGTAAATAATAATATAAACAAATTATCGGAGGCAATTTGAAATTTCATTGTGTACTTATTTATTTATCACTTAAACAAGACCAAAAAATTTTGATTAACCCCCGACTACCTCAGATTTGTTATCTACACAACATTCTACTAGTCAAGCCCTTTCATTTGATACCCATATTAAGGGAGTTGTGAAAAAATAAATGTATTTCGCCATTTTGTGGAAGCGGCCATCTTGGATTTGAAATTTGTCATAGTGCAATGTATTCTACTCAGGGTTGGCATGATTAAAACAAGTTGTTCATATGTTTAAAACAGTTTGAAATAAAACCGTGTTTTTAATCATGTGTTTAAAAACAAAGTTTAAAACAAGTTTTAAACAATGTTTAAATCATTGAAAAAAAAAAACAAAGTTTAAAACAACTTTTTATAGTAAATTAATGAAAATAAATTAGTATTTAGAACTTTTAGGATTCCAAATAGTTTTACATTTGAAACCAGTGGAGTCTATGCTATTTGTTTTACTTATTTTTTTGAACTTGTGTAATTATTTTGGCATGGTAATTAAATAAAACATATACGGTCTTATTCATAAAAAGTTATAGCATGTCTAAAGACTTGCTATAGTACGTCTTAGGAAAAATGGTATTCATAACAGCATTTTAGCGCTAAAACGTGCTATAAGCCTTCTATAAAGTTATAGAGCCGATAACCCTACTTTAGCGGTGTTTTAAGACAAATATGGCCGACTCTTAACAGCTGATTAGTGTCAAAATGGCGTTGAGACATATTCAGCTTCAACTCATTTTTTGGTTTCCATTCGGTAATGTCACCGTAATTTCGCCAATGTCCAGCGTTTGAGCGTTCGGAGTATTTATTTTAAATTAGAATTTGTTTCTAATTTATTTCTATAGCAATTTCTCTTATAAAATACAAGAAATTAATGAGAGAACGAACGAACACCAATACGTTTTAGTAATATAACTTTAAATTTCCCCGCTTCATAATTTCACAGTGTATGTCATTTTTTTAATTCTGTAACATTGTTTATAGTTCCACCATCAAAGTCGTTTTATCTGTGGACGATTCTGTCAGTTTTTCTATAAAGTCGATCGATTTCACATCGATTTCATTATAATGGCAACATTTTGATCCTAAAACTGATATTAGTAATGCTTTAGTTATAGAAGACTTATAGAGCGTTTATGAATACGGAATTTTATAGAAGGTTTCATAAGCTTATCGAGCGTTTTAACTAATGAGTGTTTTAAGTCTTCTGTAAGCATTTATTATGAATAAGACCGATTGCTTTTATGACATATATCCTGCAACGCACCCACCCTATTTGTCTTCAATGTCGTATTTTCTTGGAGAATCAACGTAAATTGTTCCCAAATACTATGTTTTTTGCGTCCTGGAGTTGACATGTCTGTTTTCCCTGAAGCTGTTATTACTGTTATCTTATGACTTATCACTCACCAAATTAATAATTAAATGCAACATTTAAAACGAAAGGCACTCCTATTTATAGAATTCATAGGTAATTTCCCGCCGCGCCGGTCCCGCTCGGAAAGTCCCTATGTCGGCCGTAGAAAGTAAGCGTAAGTTGGGTGTTCGGGTATTCCCCTTATTCTAATGTAAAATGAAATTTCAATATTTGGTTTTCCCCTGTTAACATGAACATTAGTTTGATTATATAGGATGAATGTAAAGCGTATAGTACGGATTAGATATAGGCAGATAGATACGCACGCAACATAAAATAAATGTTTAACCAATAAACATGGATTGATTTCTGTAAATATTTTATTTACTTCCGAAATTTACGGCGAATTTGAAAATACTTATCCAGCAATGAATGAATATAATATCTATTATGTGTATTTAATATGAAATTAATGGCCTAAACTAAAAAAAACAAAAAACACTGTTTAAAACATTTTGAACTGTTTTATAAATTAAAAAACAAAACTGTTTTTTTCCAACCCTGACTCTACTAGTCAAGCCCTTTCGTTTGATACCCATATTGAGGTAGTAGTGAAAAAAATAATATAATTAGCCATTTTGTGATGGCGGCCATCTTGAATTTTTTTTTATAGTTTATAGTGTTCTACTAGTCAAGCCCTTTCATTTGATATCCATATTGTGGTAGGTTGTGAAGAAATATTTTGTCCGCCATTTTGTGGCGGCGGCCATCTTGAATCGATATTAACCAAACATAGCTAAGAACATCCCCACGGATGTTAACTATCAAATAAAAAAAACGGCGACATCGACGTCAAACTTATAACACCCCTTTTTTTGGTCGGGGGTTAAAAAACTTATGAATGCGAGTGAAGCTGCGTGTTTTTCCATGATTAAGGGTGTAACTATAATAAATGATGTTTTTTCTTATAATTTATAATTTATTTTATTCCGCTAAAATAATTACGAACCATACATGCATTACTTAACATGTGTTTTTATCTATACTAATATTATAAAGAGGAAAGATTTGTATTTTTGTATGTTACGAATAAACTCAAAAACTACTGGACCGATTTCAAAAAATCTTTTACCAATAGAAAGCTACATTATCACTGAGTAATATAGGCTATGTTTATTATGAAAAAAATGAGATATCCTCGGAAATTTTAACTAAAACCAACGCAAGGTGGAATAAAAACAGACATAAAATGGCTTCATCGCATACGCTGCGGAAAGTACTAATTATAGACCAAAACAATGTTCTACAATATTATAGAGCGTATTAAAATCTACAAAAAACCTCGCGAGACCATATGTCTAACTACAGTAGTTACGAAGCTACAACTACTTTTTTACATTTTAAAAGTAGATAAAAATGTCTATCAAATTCAGACCATGTTATCCACACATTTGTATGAATTTTTATCCAAATAAATTATTTCTTATTCAAGACTCTTTTAATACCTATTAATTACTTTTTGAATTATTGAAGTCGGACATTCCATTTAAAAGGTATTAACGAAGTTAAAAATATCAATCCTATCAAAATACGGCGCGCGGCGCGGCGCGGCGCGTTGGACACCGAGGCACGGGAGAGAAGTGTTTGCAGCTATGAATTTGCAAGGCGCGCGTCTTCTTCGCGTGGTCGGCTCGCTATGTAGTCTCAAATGATAATCCTAATATTAAACATTATTTCGTAACACTTTGTTCCAATCAAAAAGTTTTTTCCGAACTGCTTATAAATAAGTTTATTCTACTTTTACTGTTATTGCTCAAGTTTTCTCGCACTTTCTACATAGTAGTACATTAAATTTTAATTCACCGTTTTAAATTAGAGGCAAAAAAAGGCGAAAAAAGTGATGCGCGTGTAATTTGAGCTGGGGGGGCTCTGGATCGGCAGTCGCCGTTCTGCCGACTAGGCCAGCCGAAACTTATGAGGGATATAGCTCATCCCCAAAGGTCCCCTTTACCCTACCTACTAAAACGGTTATAGAATAAAACGGAGCATTAAGGACTACGATGATGAGACGATCAGAAATCTAGCTGTGTCAATAGCAAGCAGCATGATTCAATAAGCAGCCCACTAAATATTCCTACTACTGGGACTCGGGGCCCTCTCTCGCAAGGAGAGAGTCAAGTCCATAATCCACCACGCTGGCCCAGTGCGGGTTGGTGGATAACACATGACCTCAGAAGATTCTAAGTACATGGCGGATTCCTCACGATGTTTCCCTTCACCTAAGTTAGCACCATTACTCACATGACTCCGAAAAGACAGTGGTGCACGTGGGATTTAAACCCGGGGCTCCGGATCGGCTGCCGCCGTTCTCCCGACTAGATCAGCCGTAACTATTTAGCATGTATTTAGAACTAATAGAAACCACAATTTTTTATTAAAAGATACCCTAAACTACGTTGTAGGTGGCATTAGCGGAGTTTTAACACAAAATTACAACCATTAAATATTTACTGATTTGATTTGATGCGTACAAGTAAAAGGGGAATAAAAACGACGCTAGACACGCCTAAAACTAAAACGTGTGCATGTAGGCATAACGTTTTTAGGGCTAATGATAATATACCATAACAACTAACGCATAACTGTTTTCGCATAATTTTTTCTACCATAGCATACCATGTATAGCATAAACATAACTAAGCATAATGTTTAAAGGCACACATTGAGAGAAGCATAGCAATACCAAAACATAATGATCAAAGAAGAATTGGTCCTATTAGGGCTTCGATCACGAACGTACATTCCTGATCAAAGTATTAGGGCTTATTACTGAGATTCGACTCCGGGTGGGCTCCCGGAGCCAGAAGCTCTATGGCCCTGCGTGTCACTTCTCTATACTCGAGATACGCTCCGCTACGGAGGTCGCCGGCATCTACGCTTGGCCTCGCTTGGCTCGCTCCTCTCAGGACCTCCCTTCAAATTCTGGCTCCCGCATTTCTTTCATAAAGTAAAGTAGGTAAAATATATGCGTTTTAAATGATAAACAGATGATTGGGGTTGTTTGTTTTATTTTGGTCGTATGTCCTAAGCATGACAAGTCACCCAAGAGTGTGTTAAAATGTATAAGTCTAATAATTTTGTTTTATAATTATTTTCCATAATACCAGTGCGAAGCCGGGGCGGGCTGCTAGTTAATTATATTTTTTTTAATCAGGTTTTGTAAAATATGTATGCGCGCCAAAATGATCGCGTCCAGAGCCACGCGACCACTCGCGCTCTAAGGAAAAGCGCGACTACTCTAAAGTAACCGTCATGAGAAGCTATAAATTTTATAAACAAGTGTTCAGCAGGAGTTCACAACATTTGGACCAACAAAAAAAATTAATTTGTTTAAGATTTAATAAATTATTAAGTAACAAATATTAATTAACATATATTATTTCTGAAAAATTATTCGTCAGATTCAGATGTTTCCATTTCTGTGTCAGAATCAGTGACATGTATCACGAAGATGTCTACAGTTTTATCAATCATCTCATCGATTTTAGAATGAAAATTATCTTCTTCCTTGATAACATGCTCCACACAACGCTTCCAATTTTCCGAAGTAATCTGCTGCAGTCCCTCTTGTAATAATTGTTTAACCTCGTCAAATTTAAAATTTGTATTTTTGCGAGCAACATATCCTTTTACGTTGGCCCAAATTAGCTCAATTGGATTAAGCTCACAATGATATAGCGGGAGTCTCAATACTTCCACCTTATATTTTTTTTCGAGCTCGTCCACTACATATGTTTTAAAATTGTCGCCCCGATAGTTTACAATCCCTGCGACGGCATTCCGGGACTAGGCTGTTCACACGTCTGAACGTCCAAGGGGTTCTATTGCTAACATGCTAAATAATACGAGGGTCATAATGCATAACAGGCATATAACACGATTGTTAAGAAGAACGACTGTTACATGCATTACTGGTAATATGGTTTACTTGTCAGAACGAGCTAGTACCGAAAAGTACTACGTGTTACATAGTCCAAATGTTAGAACGATCGAGTGTCAGAATGTACAAAATTCATCACGACATCATTGTTAAAACGAGTAAGAGTCAAAATGTACAGTTTGTGTCAGTGTCATAATGTCAGGCACTAATATTGCATCTACGAGTGTTGTTTGTTATCCAAGGAGTTTGCTATTCACATAGTAGGTACTCAAACACTCTTTCGAGTGCTACTATAAATGACTAAACCCACCTTCCACTTGAAAATTGAAATTGGTTGTCAGATATATCAGCTTCGTCCTTCATTCATTCCGGACGTATTTGGTGTATGGAAAGGATAATTATTTTAAAATGGAGAACAATCACCCGAGCAACGATTTTCCTTTTGCACAAATCAAAAAGGTAATCGCACATTATTATACGGCATACACAGGTACAATTTGTCAGTGAAAAATAGAAGTGGTACTAGTCTTTGGAAATGTATAAATCGGCTTTCTTGTGGTGCGTCAATGACAATAGACATAACCGAAACTAAAAATTACGTGAAAATGTGCATACATGTACTCCATCGTCATCGAAAATAAGATTCACGTTGCAACTCAACTTTGTAAAAGAAAAGTATGTGAAAATTATCAATCAGTTCAAGAAATATATGAAGAATGCTTCATTCCTCAAATAGAGGAATCTGATTCTGATTCTGTCGATTCGATCTCAATGCCAGTATTTGAAAATAAAAACGGTCCCTATATCGAGCAAGAAAAGATTTTTGGAAGTTAAGAAAACGTCATTTAGAACATTAGAAGAAGTAGAATTACCAAAGATTTTAAAGGATAACTTTTACTGTGGGAAGACGGGACAAGTGATAAAATTTTATTATTTGGCACAAATTTTACACAAAATATTTTTACATAGTATTGATAATGATAGAATGTGGTTTGGAGACGGTACATTCGAAGCAGCTCCGGCGCCTTGGGAACAATTGTTCGCTATTCATTTGGATGTCAACAGCACAGAAGAGAGAACCAATATCGTACCAGTGCTGTATGCTTTGTTGCCTAATAAAAAACTGATACTTACATACGTTTATATTCATACTTAAAAATAACCTGAATGTTGACATCAAAAATATAAATCGGATTTTGAGAAGGCCCAAATAAATGCCATTAAAGAAGTTTACCCAGAGTGTGAATTGAACGGATGTTTCTTCCACTTTAACAAAGCTATATGGCGAAAAGCAGAGAAGTTAAAACTTTTAGAGATTAAAGATGGACGAAAACTTGCAGAGTTAGCATCATATTTACCACTATTGCCTAAACACTTGTTAACGGTTGGATGGACAGAAATTTTAAATAGCATTTCAGAGAAAAGTGACGAAATATAAAAATTTGAAACATATTTTGTTAAGCAATGGCTGTCGAAAAATTGTATTGAACTAATTAGCTGTGCTAATCAACGCCACCGAACAAATAATAGCTTGGAGGGATGGCACAATCGGCTAATGAAGAGGATGCGGTGCAAGCCAAACTTATTTACATTTGTTCATCTATTACGCAAGGAAGCAAAATACCAAGAATCAAAAATTAAGAACGCACTATTTGAGCAGATCAAACGTAGAAAGTGTGATATTATTTTTGATCAAAAAAAACAATATTTCTTAAACCAACTGGACAATCAGCAAATTAGTCCGCTTAATTATTTGAAAAACATTGCATAGCTTAAACGTAATGAAAACAATACAACAATTAAGCCTTACAAAGTATTTACAAGCCTAATATCTATATATACATATAAGTTATTTTTAAGTTAAGAATTAATTGTTTTGTTTTTACTAAGATTAATATAAATGAATATGTGAAATTATTTTTAAGTAAATAATTAATTGTTTTGTTTTATTAAAAATGCAATGTCATGACTTGACATAAACACATATTAAAATTTGTACATTCTGACACAGGCACGATATAACGTAAATATAATCTCAATTTTAGTCATTTTGACACTACGTCATTCTAACTATTCAAGTGTTGTACTTTTTGTCACTTACACAATATTACACTTGGACGTTTAGACGTGTCAACAACCTAGTCCCGGAATGTGCGACGGACGCGTTCCGTTCCGGTACCAAGAAACACAAACGATAGCGCTTTGCGTCGTTAAAATATAACCCGACTAAATTAAATAGGTTGTTATTTTCATATAACCCGTCTATATTTCATGTCGATTGAATATGGTCAATTTATTATTATCTCGCAGTATAAAATGTTTACTTAGTAAAAGATGTTTGTTGACATATTTTATAGCTTCTCATGACGGTTACTTTAGATGTGTAAACTAGATGTCGCTAGTGTTCAATTTAGCCGCCGATGCGGTTTTCACATTCATTCGAAGGTTACGTTAACTACAGTTTTGTTATGGTATCGTCGTCACTGTCAAATCTACTATTCTTACTTTTTGGAAATGTGAAGTTATTCACATATATTGTTCTTGAGAGTTGTAATATGATTACAATAGCCATCAAATTGTTCTCGTAATAAGACTGATGTGATTAAACCACGGATATTAGGGATTAAACTTAGGCATTACTTAAAGACTGTGTCAACCGATCATTTGTCGAGAGGTCGAGACCCGATTCGCTCATGAGCCACTCGTATGATAATCGGCTTTAAAAAAAATCGATTATTTGGGTCGCAGTTTTTTGTAAGTTCATACCTACGACTAATGTCGCACGCGACTCAAAGACAGAGTGAGATCGACACACAAGTGGCACTCGCAAAGTGGGTCGAAAAGTATTTCTATGTAAAAGAAGGAAATAAAATAGTTTCGTAGTATGCGATATAGATGTGATTGAATGAATGCATTCAATCGATTAAAAAAGTTAAGTAAGAACAAAATGAAAAATTTTGATTAACCCCCGACTACCTCAGATTTGTTATCTGTACAATATTCTACTAGTCAAGCCCTTTCGTTTGATACCCATATTGAGGTAGTAGATAGATAGATAGATAGATAGATAAACTCTTTATTGCACTAAATTAAATACAAAACATCAAATGAAAACATTACCTAAAAACATTTAGAAACAATTGACGGCCTTATCGCTAAAAGCGATCTCTTCCAGGCAACCGTGGTATGGAAAAGAATTAAAAATATCAAAGGAAGGCGGGAGTTCACAAACAAAGAGTACATATTATATACCTATTAAAACAAGCATTTAATAATATTCGTTGACTAACATAATGATAAACATACATTCTAATAATTATACTTTCAAATACATTCATAAATAACATTATATTATAAACTAATACATACAGAATTACAAAACCAACGAATAAAAATGTTTTAAGAATATTTTTACTGAAAAGTAATAGTGTAACATTCACAGAGAGAATTCAGCTGCTTGTTTTGATCAAATAAAGGCTTTTCACATGTTCTTTGAATACAGCAAGCGAAAGAGTTTCCCTAATTTCCACAGGCAAGGAGTTCCACATATGCACTGCTTGAAATGCAAACGATTTGCCAAAGAATTTTTCCCAGCGCACAGAGGGTGCCTGAAGCACTAAGTTATAAGTAGGCCTAAGAGTACGTGTCTGGGAGCTGCTCCAAAAGGAGAAACAATCTTTTAGTTAGCGGGGGGCAGCAGGGTTAAAAAGCACACTGTAGAGCAGCGAAAGCACATGAGCATTCCGTCGAAGGCGAATGGGGAGCCACTTGAGCTGTGTACGAAATTGTGATACACGATCATACTTGCGCAAGCCAAATATAAATCTAATACAGTAATTTTGGAGACGCTCAAGTTTATCTAACTGGCTTTCCGTGAGGTCAAGATAGCAGGCGTCAGCGTAGTCAAGGATAGGGAGAAGGGATTGAGCAAGAGCAACCTAAGTGGCAGTAGGTAAAAAGTTACGCACTCGCCTTAGAGACCCACCAGGCGCAAACAATTTACAACTGATCGACTCCAAGTGAGGTTCCCAACTTAGCGTGCATCAGCCACACCGTCGATAACTATCAGACAAGCCGGTGGTCAAACGCGCAGAAGTCTACGAAAAAAAATTAAGAAAAACTAAAACAAGTGATTTAAAAAAGTATGTAAGTACGATCAAAAATAACACCAAGATTCACTGTAAGGGATTGTGGTCCCGTCAAAGACGACCGCAGGAATTTTAGTCCAGTCGATCCTGGAGATCATATATGAGCTTCCGAATATTATAATTTGAGTTTTTTTAGGATTAGCGTTCATACCAAAAGAATTACTCCAATGGACAATTTCCTGGAGGTCAGCATTAACTGTGGCTATAGCTATGTCTAGTTCAGAAAGTTGCGCTCGAGAATAAATTTGGAGATCATTTGCGTAAAGGTGGTAGGAAGAATTGAGGCGCTGAGATATGGAATTGATGAAGATAGCAAAGAGAAGAGATGATAGCACGCCGCCCTGAGGGACGCCAGCCGTTGTATTACACCAAGACGAAAATACATCGTATAGGCGAATACACTGCCGACGACCAAACAGGTAACTGTGAAACCAATCAATCACCGAAGGAGATATGTTAAGAGAGCGCAGTGTCGCCAGCAAGATATCGAAGTCAACGGCGGCGGCGTTAAAGGCATTACTGAAATCCAGCAGAGCTAGAACAGTAAGCCTGCCGCTGTCCATACCTTTGCGAATGTCATCGGTGATCTTAATAAGTGCAGATACAGAGTACTGTACAGAGTAATGCCCAGGATTGAAGGGGGTTGAGGAGGTCTTGCTTGTTAAGGAATGTAGTAACTTGCGTATGAACAAGACGCTCAAGAACTTTGGACAGGAAAGGAAGAATGGATATCGGATTCGGATAAGGTTAGGTTTTTTCGGCAAAGGTATAATATGAGCTTCTTTCCATACTGATGGGAAAACTGCACTGGAGATGGAATTGTTAAATATTACACACAGGATAGGAAGGATAACATCAAGAATGGGCAAGCACATGTTCCGACTTATACTGTCACCTCCGACAGCATTTGAGGAGATCGACATCACACTCTTCCTAACATCACATTCAGTAAATTGATAAAACGTAAAGGGAGAGTAGTCAGGTGTAGGTATGGCAGCAAGATAATTTAATGTTGAACTCTTCGCCATGTTTGGCATAAAGGTTACAGTAGTAAAGAGTTTGTTGAGCTTGTTTATATCAATGTTGTTCGGACTAGAATTTTGACGAGAATTGCCAACTTCCATAGACTTTAGAAATTTCCAAATTTTGACTGGGCTTTCATCTTGTACAGATTCATGCACATGTCGGCGTATTGCATCCCTACACACCTTATTACAGCGATTACGGGCCTGAACGTACTTTTCTTTAGAAACATCGCTAGGACGCTATTTATAGCGAGACTTGGCCGCAGCTTTCTTTTGAATCAAAAGTTTAATTTCATCGGTGAGCCAAGGCGTGGGTAGATGTTTTATCTTCATGGTACGTAATGCAGCATGAACATCATACAATTGTGTGATCAATGAATTGAAGATGGTGACCTGATCTTCCACAGATTCAAATGATGGGACCCCAATCGATCTTATTAGCGTCTTTGAGAAGAGATTCCTTATCCATACCACCAAAGTTGCGTTGCTAAACAATTTGGGGCTTAAGTTTAGGAGGTCGAGTTTTGTAGGAAAGGAAAATTAGATCATGGTATGAAAAGTCATTTGCTGAATATTGGCCATGACTAGCAACGTTGTTAGGAGATGAAACGATCATGATATCGGGAAAATGATGGGTTGCGTTAAGAGGAAGAATTTGCAAGTTGCAAGATTTAACAACGGAGTCGAGCGCGAAAGAACGGGCATCTCTTTTGAGAAGACAGGTATTGAAATCACCCATAATAATAGAGTGATTATATAAGGGAGTAAATTGATGCAAAAGATTTTCAAATGAGGGGAAGAAGTTAATATTTTTAGAAGGGCTATAGTAGACTCCGAGAAGAACTTTAGTGTGTGCAAGGAGGACTTCAATAAGAATATGTTCGCCCGCACCCACCGGCGGTGGTTGTGGCGACTTACTCAATATAGAGAAAGGAATGTTTGCTTTCAGATAAATACCCACACCCCCACCGACGCGATCAGAGCGATCATTTCTTATGAGAATATAACCGGGAAGAGAATACGAAGTTGTGGGAACCCATGTCTCGGAGACTAGAATAGCATGAATGTTGTTGTGATCAAGAGATGCCAACATTTCTGGATAGGAAGACGGAATGCTCTGTGCGTTAATATGTATGACGTTAAAATTTTTAGGGACACTTAAAAAGCTATGAACAAGAAAAGCAGATAAAGGAATAATAACATTGTCACTACTACAATCGCTACTATTCGAATCAATAGACGGCGCTACAAAGTATTCGTCATCACTATTACCATAATTCTCATTGTAAATAATAAACATTGCAATACTAATACATAAAGTCCCAACAAGCTGAATTTCTGTGAAGTTGTTCAAAACATAATTATAAACAATGTCTAGAAGTTCCCCATCATTCCCCTGTAAGGAAAAAAATTAATTCAAGGTCAAAAATAAGAGTTTTTCGCGATTTTCAGCAAAACGGTAAGTTTTATCATAAAAGTACCACAGACAAAAAATTGTAGATCATAAAATTATCTATAAATAATGTATCAATACTTGTTTTCTTACGAGCCACCGTTTCTGAGATATAACGGTTCAAAAAGCTATAAAAGTTGTTATCGTCATAATATGCACACGTTTCCACGCCACCTATGAGGTAGTGTACTTAGCGCGATTTTTTTTAACGTGGTTTCCCCAGTAGGCCTACTCCACGAGTCAGTTGTGATCCTGTTTAATGTGAAACTATTACAAAATAACGGAAATTTTCAAAGATTGGGAAAGATAAAAGCGATGTAAATTAAAAAAAAGTGTTGAAGTTTATTCGTCTCATTCGTAAGTTTCAAATTCTTGTTCTTCTTCTTGATCTTTTTCTTGTTCTTCTTCTCCTGATTCTTCTAAATCTTCATTTTGGATGCAAGTAAATTGCGTCAATAGCGATGTATCGCATGATACTTCGTCGGAGTCAAACGAATCCTCCATTGTTTGTGATTCAATATTAGAGCACGACCGGCCTTGACAATTTGTGCATGCCAAAGAACAAGACAGTCCGACTTTTTTGCAACCAAATTTAGCACTGCTTTCCCTTTTTGCAGTTGCAAAAAATAGTGTTCAGCAGTTTTTTTCGGCGCAGGTGAATGTAAAAGTTTGAACTGGCTCTAATATATTGTTGACCAACTTCCAACCCCAGTCTGTAGGGTCTAGCTGATCACCAAGCCACACTTGAACTTGGTAATATACTCGAAAAAGATGTTGGTGAGCAGCAACTGAGGTTGGAGGAAGACAAGCCAATTGAACTTGTTTTTTATTTTTAGTATTTTTAACGAAACATTCATATCGATGCTTATCTAAACAGGTAGTTTTTTTAGGAGCTCCGTACATAGAAGGAAGAAAGCGGATGCCGTTGGTAATAACTTCTTGTTGAGTTGAATTACTCTTATTAAAAACTTCAGCGCATTGAATTAAATCTTGTTTTTCAAACATTTTGAAAACTGCTGTTTTACCCCTCCTGTAAAATGCAGATGTCGTATCACAGCCAGTTATTGCGTGTAAAAATAGTTCATGATCATGATTTACACTTTACTAAAGTAAATAAACTTTTTGACGAATATATATCTGATTATTGCTGAGCTTTTCCTGGTTTTAAGAAAAAAAAGGTTTTTTCAGTTGGCGTTCGAGAAGTAAGTAATCATCTTCACCAACAACAATAGTTGTATTTGTCAAATTGAATTGCTCTATTGCTGTTTCAATAATCAATACATCAGCATCATTATTAGCTTGTTTTACCAATATATTTTCAGCCGTAAACTTTTCTTTCAACATTGAAATGAACCGAGACTTGTTGTATTTGTAAGAAATTTTAACTTTTATAACTTCGTTAATCGTTATATCTCAGAAACGGTGGCTCGGAAGAAAAAAAACAATGAAACATTTTTTATAGATAATTTTATGATCTACAATTTTTGGTCTGGGTACTTTTATGATAAAACTTAACGTTTTGCTGAAAATTGCGAAAAACTCATTTTTTGACCTTTGACCTTGAATTATTTTTTTTCCTTACAGGGGAGTGATGGGGAACTTCTAGACATTGTTTATAATTATATTTTGAACAATTTCACTGAATTTCAGCTTGTTGGGACTTTATGTAACTTCACTCTCATTTTTTGGTCTAAATTGACCGGACTATCAATTCACAAACATAATAACAAAACACTATACGTCCCGATGTCATTGCAGAAGAAAAATAAATTTAAATAATTTTCACATTTACCAACTTAACTAATAAATTATAAAAAATACTAGCTGTGCCCTGCGACGCTTCGCAGTGGCACATTGTGATGCAAAAAATAGATAAAAATAATCCTTGATGTGGATTATACACTATTCTAAAATTTCAGCTCGATCCGTCCATAACTTTTTGAATTTTTGAAGCGTACACAAACCAACATAACATTTTTATATATAGAGATTACCTAATGAAAACAACTTGCATAACTGCAAAATGACGGCTAAAATCACAGAGAAAAAAAAAAAAAAAGTTGGTTTGTTTCCTATTTGACAGTTGTCACTGTAGAGATAATTTTGTCACCTTGTTAGTATTAGAGAAAATAACAAAATACAAAGTAGGTACAAGAGATAATTATTAATTAAGTTATTAAAACGAAAATTAGTTACATTAAAAACTCCACCGCGCCAAAATAAACTAAAATTAAAATACATAGACATGACATTTGGAGAAAACATTGGAAGGTAGACTTCATAATTCATCCATACATACACATACCAAACGAGAACCATAGAAGTGTATAATATTACGTATCGTAAACAAAAATGTCACTGTGTTATGGTAGTAGTGAAAAAAATATAATAATTCGCCATTTTGTGGTGGCGGCCATCTTGGATTTGATTTTTTTTATAGTGTATAGTATTCTACTAGTCAAACCCTTTCATTTGATACCCATATTGAGGTAGGTTGTGAAGAAATATTTTGTCCGCCATTTTGTGGCGGCGGCTATCTTGAATCGGTATTAACCAAACATAGCTAAGAACATCTGCACGGATATTAACTTTCAAATAAAAAAACCGCATCGAAATCGGACCATTCGTTTGAGCTCTACGGTGCCTGCCACAGACAGACATACACACAGACAGACAGACAGACATCGACGTCAAACTTATAACACCCCTTTTTTTGGCCGGGGGTTAAAAATAGGGATTCTCAGAAAGATTGATCAACTTGGTGCGACTTTCTACCTGCTAGGTGATCTAAATTGAGGGAATTATTTTGCCCCGCTGCTCACCAACCAAGTCTGCCCCTCTATGTTGGGGTATAATAGGAGAGGTATATGATAAGTATTGTCTCAAATATCTACCATACATTTGGTGCGATCCAACTGAATGTGTCTCATTTTTTTTTAAATAATGTGTGACGAGACTTTTTGACATGTGCCTGATGGTACGCAACATGCCTGACACATAACAGCACAGTGACACAGCTATTGGAACACGAAGAGTCCAAATCATTACCTAGCACTGCACTGCGCTCGTCACCCAGAGATATAAGATCTCTTAGCCTTGTAATTTCTCTGGAAACATTGCCCTTCAAACCGGAACACCGTAATGATTGCACATTACTGCTTGTCGGCAGAATAACTGGCAAAGGTGTGGTACTTCCCCAGGCGGACTCTGCCAAGAGTCCTACCACTACAAAGTCTCATATCCTCTCGAAGCTACTTTTATCAATTCCTAGTGACTAGCGAGAGAGGAACTACTTGACGATGTTCTATTGTATGTATTTGCAGGCGCGGCGAGCGTCGCATGCACTTCGACGGCAACTCGTTCATTGTGCGCAACGCGGGCCACTCGGCGGGCTTCGACGACAAGAACCAGCTGAAGGTGTACTGAGCGCTGGCCGCAGCGGCCTCGACGCGCGCTTTTCACTTACAACGGCGACTGACGCTCGAGACACTGACACATATATAGTCTGTAACCTAACGGGTAACTATACTGATCTGTAACCCATTGTAACTTGGTCTGTAACCTAACAGGAAACGAAGTTTTTAATATGTAACCAATATATCAACTTAGTGTGTAACCTAATGGAAAACTTGTTATTTGTAACCAATCAACCAACGAACTTAGTCTGTAACCTAACGAGAAACGAGTCATTTATCTGTAATGTAACGGGAAACAAACTTTATTAATCTGTAACTTACCTGGTAACCAACCAATCAATCGACAAATTTAGTCTGTAACCTAATGGGTAAACCAACAAACGTAACCAAAGTTGTTAATAAATATATAACCGAAACAAAAACAATATCACTATAACCAATCAATTAACTAAGTTATATCGTCTCAAAGTAAAACACATTTGTAATAATATGTACAGTTCTTTGCAGTACTACTTACAGTTTATATGTTGTACTTCTATGTAGTTCGGTTGTCCGTCAACCCCGGAGAGTATAGTCTGCAAATCTAATAAAACAAACAGACCCACTCTGTCAAATAATGTAACAATTAAGAGCCTTGAGTAACGGTGGTCGTTTTATATGAAAACTAAGTCACATAATCATACTTACATAACATAATTATGCTTTGGTTGAATCGAAACTTGGGCAGGAGTCGCGCCCACTCTGTGCTCGCTTGCAACAGTGTGTAAAGCTTAGGTTTTTGATATATTTATATTTTTATCTACGGTTGTTGGGCCACTTGCCATCCATTAGTGTAGTCGTGCGGTCGCTTCCGGTTCGATTTTCTATCTGATACATTTCGGATAATGTGCCCGGGAATTGCCCACATCTAGTTTCACCCGCCCCCTTTCTAACAGAGTCATGGTAGATATTTATATTCATACTAGCGCTCTGTTCCGGCTTCACTGGAATATTGACATACAAAGACTAAACTATTAATAGAAATAAAAAGTTCTAATGACATCTGGTTATCCTTACAAACCGCAAACCTACCTTAAGTGTCGTCGTTTGCATATATTGCATAATGTTTTGCCCATGATTAAGCATGTATTTTTTTATACTCTAAATCTAAATCATACCGAAAGACTCTTGAAATGGGGATTTTTTTGTCCCAGGATTAAATAGAATAATTGATATTTCAAATAATGGATATATTGTGATCAGTTATATAAAGTACTTCTAGGTTTGGTAGGCCACCTGAGCTACCCACGCCAAACCCACGGCGCTAGCCGTATTTCGGATACTCTTCCCCCTCTCTCGTATACTTGTTAGAAGGTTACAACTTTCTTATAAAATTTAAGTAGTAGTAACCTAAGCTTTTTTTAAAGTTTAATTGTCAAAATTTACATTAGTTAATGTCGGGCGTCCCGAGACGCACGTATTTTTTTTCATGCAGAATTTTATTCTTCTTTTTTTTGGTCGAATTTGTTCCGTAATGTGCATTAGTGGATGGCCGTGGCTATTCCCGGCTGCCGAGGCCCGGATGTTGGCTAGACTGCGCGGTAGTGGTAAGGTTTACAGTTTCGTGATCAGTGTAAGATCATCGGCTTTATATTCATCTCGAACCGGTTTTGTAGCTTTTTTTTTTAATTAAAATGGTATCGATTTTGATGTGACATTTGATTTTATTACTTAATATTTCACTTTTAAAAACTCTTTTTAAAAGGCTGAAGATTTCGCGTTTGCATTGACTATCAATTTACACTATTTGACTAAAATATGCAGAGATAGTTATCTCATGCCTAGCCAGCCCTCTTAAATAAAACTTTGATTAGTGTAGGATTAGATAGTGTTCCGTTGAAAATTGTAGCAAAATATAGTTAGTAATTTATAGTACAGCTGAGTCGGTCCACTGAACTGTGGGTCGTGGGTTCGATTGCCAAACAGGTCTAATGTTTGCATGAAAAATGGTCGGATATTTGTTTTATCTGGCTGTTTTCATGTACAATAAGTTGTGTTCACAATTATAGTATAATATATAATTCAAATATAATATTTTAATTTGTGAAGTGTGGTTATAATTTATGTATCACATCTGCCTGTACAAGCATTAAGCTTTGCTTGGGGGGCTTAATATAATATGAAATGTCAACTTAATTACATATGTCTTGTATCTTTATACTGAAGAATGTCAAACTAATATACATATTTTCGAGATTGTCAATACGAACTCAAAAACAACTTATTTACAACTCGCTCCGTCTCGTTTGAAGGAATGTCGCATCAAGGTTGAGCTATATACATATATATATGTCGCAGAATGAGATACGTACCATAATAGCCTGTATTTTTCTTATATAGTATTTGTTTTTATAATAATTTAGCCTATCTTGTGTTGATTTAACGTGAATAGTCCGATGAAAACTCACTGCGGTAGAGTTCAACCCGATCCAGATATACTTATGTTTTGTGTACAACGCTCCCAATCAAAAATGTTCAGCAACACTAACTCTTTTTTTTTTAAGTTTGTTATATACCAGGAGCCAGGAGCGGCAGAGATGCTCTTGTGTGAATACTTAACGTTGCTATAAGAAAAAAACTTGATATTTTTCACAGCTTACTGAACGTTTGTGGATAAGGAGCGACTAAGAATTAATCTTTGTCGTATTGTGACTAGTAGAGACCGTTGTAATACTTCCCAATGTGATACCATTACCGAATGATTGTTTTCTTGCTGACCGCACATTGGAATGCTAGACGGCACTTTGTGAAACAAGTGAGCTCAGTGGAATGACTTGTTTATATTATATTTTTAAAAGTAATGCAGGCGATGAAGAATATTATTATCGATCTAGCCAAGACTCCCTCGGCAGCAGCCGGTCGGCGGTCTCGTGTGCGATGGCGGCGAGGTGTTTGCTCGGTCGGTTCTGTGAGTGAATTCGACGAGGCCTCTTACTCTGACGGGGCCTCGATAGCGACGGGGACGGAGGCCTATCAGTAATAACAGATGAGCTCATGTTCAGGCTCAATGTAGCGTTTGCTGGTTCCGAGTCCACATGTAGAGGAATCGATAGTACAGATTAGGTACAATCTTAAAATCGGCTCTGTATCATTTTCAGCCTATATCTACCCACTGCCTATGTGCATGTACGAGTTTTGTCGACACATTGTCCTAGCTCTAGGATTAGAAAATGTATGCGATTCTGCGATTCGGCTTTTGTAACAAAACTTTACCAAATCCTATTTCTACCGCACGAGAATCACATTCCCAAACTCCTGCGCCATAGAAACATTGTTCTAGCGGGAACTTCACTTCCCAACGGCTGAAGGCTATCGACCCAACTGTCACTGTAAATATTTTCTACATAGCAAGAGTTTAAAGCTCATTTGAGGATGTGCATTTGTTATAATGCATCGGTGCGGTAGAATTGGAGTGAGGGGTACATAACTTTTAATAACGATTGTAAACATTTCGTTTGTTTATGCAGGGCTACGTTGAAAGCCTGTACTAAGCCGAAAGAGACAGTTATTGTCTCCGAGACGAAAACATCTACAGTTTTTCCACAGATATGCCAGAGTTTAAAATAAATGTAAACTACCAGTTGCAATAGTTCGGTTTTACCTAAGCACTGAACGATATCTAAGCTGTACTTTTATCTCACGAAGCGACGCGAGTTTTACTAGTGGTAATAAATAATGTACACAAACATGCTGTGAATGTGTGCGTGACCGCGGACGCTGTCAGTACCGCACGAGACGCGAGCGGAGGTGTTATCACACACATACTGTATTTTGTTTTCACACACACATACTGTATTTGTTTTCACACACACATACTGTATTTGTTTTCACACACACATACTGTATTTGTTTTCACACACACATACTGTATTTGTTTTCACACACACATACTTAGCGTGTATTTACGAAGGTAACAAGTAAGACGCGCTTCGGTTCGTGAGATAACACTACTATAACAGTAGGAAGGTAGATTTTTCCGTTTCGTTGTAAGTAATGAGTGTCTGTACTAGTTAAGGACCGGGTTTGACAGAACCTCGCCGTTTGTAAACGAGACTGTTGTATTTCGTCGACCGCGTAGGTTCCCGCCGGCGACTCTGCCCGTTACGTTTCTCTGTAAAGTTACAAGTGTAAAATAATGTGGATTAATAAAGCAGTGCGCTATTTATATGTATTTTGTTGTGTTATTTGCTTACCAGCTACGCCCCGCGATATAGACCGCGGCTTTCCTCTCGGCAGGGGAGCCCAAGGTGCTAAATGGGTTTTAGAACACATCCGTCAGATTCCATTTCGTCAGAATAGTTTTTTTTTGTAAAATCCGTTCAGTTTCGTCAGGAATGACCAATGTGGAGTCCCTGTAATTACTCTTTCGTCAGTTTTCAGTTTCGTCAGGAATGACCAATGTGGAATCTGACGTTAAAGTTAATTTTAGTGATATTAATAAGCCATAATCAGTAACATTTTAAAAATATACTTTAATGTACATAACAACTTAAACATAAAAACGTACCTACACCTATACTGTTCACAAAATAATAAAAAGCCCCTAGACGCAAGGGCTTAAATGTGAAAAAGGTTCCGATTTTTATCAAGTATAAAGTAATGAAAATTCAAGTAAAGAATCCTGTACATATACAAGTCCAGCACGTTTTGTTCGGGATAGGAAGGGAGAAGGAGGAATCAGATCGAAGAGCTCCTCGGAACACTCGCCATGATAGAGGCGATAAAATACTGCCAATGAGGCCACGTCTCTACGCAACTGCAGAGGCTCTAAGTTCTGCGGGTTTGAGCATCCACATCATCATCAGCCTGTATTCGTCCACTGCTGGACATAGGCCTTCCTATGATTCGCCACTCAGCCCGGTCCTCGGTCTTACTTTTCCAACCGCCACCAGCTGCCTTTCGAATATCGTCACTCCGTCTAGTCTCAGGACGTCCTACACTACGTTTGCCGATTCGCGGTCTCCACTCCAGAACCCGTCTACCCCAGCGGCTATCGGGTCTGCGACAGATGTGACCGGCCCACTGCCACTTCAGTTTGCTAATACGCTGAGCTATGTCGGTGACTCTAGTTCTCTGACGAATTACTTCGTTCCGGATGCAATCCCTCAGAGAAACCCCAAGCATAGCCCTTTCCATAGCTCGCTGAGCGACTTTGAGCTTACGGACCATTTTCACTGTCAGTGTCCACGTTTCAGCACCGTAGGTCATAACGGGTAAGACGCACTGGTTATACATTTTCGTCTTGAGACTTTGTGGGAAGGGTGACGAGAAGACTCGACGAAGTTTTCCAAATGCTGCCCAGCCCAACTGGATTCTTCTCATAGCCTCACTCTCAAAGTTACTTCTACCTAGTTCGAGCATCTGCCTTAGGTAAACGTATTTCTGTACAATTTCAAGAGTGATTCCATTTACGGCAATCGGCCTCGGAGCAACGAATTCGTTGCACATGACTTTGGTTTTATCCAAATTCATCCGGAGGCCGATGCGCTGAGAAGCGTCAGCCAGGCTGTCCAACATACACTGCAAGTCCTCCAGCGACTCTGCCATGATGACGATGTCGTCCGCAAATCGTAGGTGAGAGATGTACTCGCCATTGATGTTTAGGCCATGTCCAACCCAATCCAGAGTCTTAAACATATCCTCTAGTGCGTTTGAGAACAATTTCGGGAAATTACGTCCCTTGTCTCACGCCTCGCTCCAGAGAAATATGCTTCGACTGCTGGTCTTGAATTTGGACCGTCATCGTAGCGGCGTCGTACAAACACCTCATCACCTCGATGTATCGCCAATCGACTTGGCATCGCTGTAAGGACTCCAGAACAGCCTAGGTTTCGACGAGTTTTCGTTTGAGCATCCACGAGATATGTAAATTCCTAAGATATGGAATAAAGAAAATAATATCTGACGAAAGCGGAATCTGACGAAAGCGGAATCTGACGAAAGAGGAATCGCGAGAATTCCTGTTTCGTCACCAGTTTCAAAATTCTGACCTATACGGAAAAAAGAAGTGACCTGACGAAACAGGAATCTGACGGATGTGTTCTAAATCCTAAATGGGGATTTACTCTACGACTTATTAGGTTGCAAAGCTTGGATAATGAGAAGAAAAAGAATAATTTGTTAGCTTTTCAATTGGTGTGAGGAGCGGCTATCCTTCCTTCCACTCGACACCATCGGTGGTGTCGTATGGAATCACTAGTCCATACGACACCACCGACTAATAGTGAGGTTACCTACATACAAAGTTGTTGACATGAAAACTCCAATTAAGTTCAAGCAGTTTCAAACAGTTTTTTATCGGATCCACTTCGGAGAGTGTGCGACTGATTTGTACGATCTAATACCACCTTGCCCTTTTTTCTATCGGAATGCTCGTAGCTCGAAAAAGCGACATCGTTTCATGGTTGATGTTCCAAAGACACGAACGAAGAGATTTGACTCTACTTTTGTGATAAGAACGTCTAGGCTGTGGAATACGTTGCCTGAGAGGGTTTTTCCCGATAGTTACAATCTTTGTGTCTTCAAATCGAGAGTGAATCGGTTTCTTCTAGGTAAACACGCTTCATCGTAGACCGCATCATCGTTTAACATCAGGCGAGATGGCGGTCAAGTGTAAACCTATAAAAGTTAAAAAAAAAAAAAAAGCAGTTTCATTAAAGAGGTATGTCATTTGATAAAGTTATTTGTTTATTTATTTTTATTTATCTGTCACTCAAATGGTCATCTTGACATTGTTCATTGCAATTTGCGTATATATATTTGTATATGTGTCTTTCCGTCCGAATAATTTAATTTTTCACAATGGACATGGATACTAATACTGACGACATAAAAATACATAAAAACTAATGGCGGAACAGCACATCACTAGGGTGGTGTCGTATGGACTAGTAATTCCATACGACACCACCGATGGTGTTGTTTTGGTGGTGTCGAGTGGAAGGAAGGGCGGCTATAGAGTTTTAAATGTGTAAAATCAATAATAATCTCGTACCATGATCCATCCAGGGGTTGGGGGGCCATTACCCATGAGGATCCTGGGCGTTATCATCCATGATGGTCCTGGGGTCATTACCCATGAAGGTCCAGGGGTAATTGCCCATAGGGGGGGGGGTCATGATTCATGGGTAAGGGTGCTTTTCCACCAGATATGTGCTATGCAGCTATGCTGCGAAGATGTGAAATACGAAAATAAGTGACCGTTTCCACCAATACTACGCTAGGTAGCTGTGCGAGGAAGATGCGCTACGAAGATGCGCCACTATCAGGTAGCTGTGCGAGAAAGATCGCATCTCGAGCTATGCTTTGTAGGTATCGATAGTAAGGAAACGGTGGGAGGAGGCGCGGTATACTGTTGGTATTCTGCCCTGCGCACATAGCTACACCACTCGCGATGGCCCATAGCTCACATCCATAGCACGCATCTTTCCATGCAAATAACATATCTTAGTTGAATCCGTTTCCACCAGTGCTATGCTATGTGTGCACCAGTGAATATGGTGGATATCAAACGCACCCATAACATCGTAGCATAGCACATCTCTGGAAAAGCACCCTAATAGGAGTGTCATGCCTCATGGGTAATAGAGGGGGGTCATGACCCATTGGGATCCAGGGGTCATACGATGCTAGGATGCTACAAACTATCCTGAATGACATAAGGCTGGCTTACGATGGCAAAAAACCTGACGACAGACTGTTGTGAAATTGGATCGGCCCCTAAAGGCTACAGGCCCATGAACAAAATTGATCGGTCATATGATACAGCAGGAGACCTGTGTAGGATGATAGAAGGGTATGCAGTGAGAATATTTAGTGGGCAGCTTATCCTAGGAACATGTCGGTTTCCTCGCAATGTTTTTCTTTACAATTTTTACGCTAGCAGCTTTACGCACATGTCTTCGAAAAGACAGTTGCGCACGTGGGATTCGAACCTGGGGCTTCGGATTGGCAGTTGCCGTTCTCTCTACAACATGGACGCTATTTTCGGCGAAATTAGTAGGTACTTAGTGGCTTGTAGCGATAGGACTTTGCAGAAACTAATAAGTAGTGATATCTCTCTACTTAGTCTGTGGTAGTGATATGACTCTTTTTTTTCTTTTGGAGAAGTACCACTTTTTTCGGTGTATCCCACTATTTCTATTTTGTATTTCTATTGATAGAAATACTGGGCCTGATTAAGACTGATTGTCCCACTATTTCTATTGCTGTCCGCTGCGACAAAAACACTGCATTAGCTCGTATGACTGCGTGCACTTAGAAACTATTTATTTATTTCCTCTTTAGATAAAACCTCTTGTTGTCTCATAGTTGTAATTAACTGTTATTGATTGATAGACAGCTGTCATAGCTATTATTGCTTTACGGGATAGGCGTTGGTTTTGAATTATTTAAATATTGTTAAATAATGGAGTTAATAAAAAGGGGGAAGGGTGTTATACTGTTGTACGAGGGTTATGAATACACTAGGCAGATAGTTTATAAGAATAACAATACGTTATGGAAATGCAATAAGCGCCACCAAACTAATTGTAAAGGTTCGATGACAGTGTCCCCGGTAAGTTTCTATCACTATAACAGAGGCTGTAAGTTGGCCATTTATTTTGTATAGGTACTGTATGTTTTATTAATATACTTATTTGAAATTTTATAGGATAACACTATAGTGAGAACCATTGAGCACTCTTCTCACTGTATTTCCGACAGCAACCAATCCGCGATCGAAGTTGCAATGAGTTGTAGATTTGATCAAGCTGCAATGGGCAAAATAACAATACCTAAAGCTTTCAATAACGCTATAAATTCTTTAGTTGACAAAGGAATTCCATTACTTGGTAAACCATTGCCACAATACACCTCTAAAAGTCTTCCATGTACAGACGTCGTAACAAAGTACTAAATATTAAAAGGTGTGTTGCAAGACCGTTCAAGAAGTACAAATTCCAGTAATATTTGAAGACTTTGTTCTTGCTGATTATCTTGACACTGATTTAAGAATAATAATATTTTGTCGTGAAAAACTAGATGTGAATTAAAAAGCGGTAATTATTTCATTGACGGGACATTCTTTGCGTGTCCAGCACCATTTACACAATTATTGTCAATCCACGCTGATTTTGGCAGTGACTTGAATCAAAGCAAAGTGGTACCAGTGATTTATGCGCTTTTATCGAGTAAATCACGGAAAGCGTATTGCACTTTATTTTATCTTATTAAAAGATGGTTACCTGAATGGAGACCTGCTAAATTTACCGTTGATTTTGAAAGAGCTTTGATTTCTGCATTAACAACAAGTTTTCCTACGGTTCAAATAAAGGGCTGCTATTTTCATTTTGTGAAATCATTAGCTAAGAAAGCTAAATCTCTTGGCATGAATAAATCCATCCGCATGAAATTGATAATTCAACTTTCCTTCAGACTTCCACTTTGCCCAAAAATAAAATACAAGATGGTTGGAATTATGTCTTAGCAGAGATGGGTGACAGTGAAGCCGAACATAAATTTAAAAACTACATAGAGAACTACTGGATGAAAATGATTTTTCAAGGGTGTGGTGTGTGTTTGAGAACGTCACCGCACTAATAATGCGGTGGAATCTTGGAATAGGAAATTAAATAGACTGGTGCCAAAAAATGTTAATATTGTTCAACTTTTGCATATATTAAGAGATGGTGATAAATCAAACGAATACTATGTATCAAATAATTCGAAAACGAGTAATAGCCGAAGTGCAAAAAGATGAGATGATATTAGATGAACAAATGAAATTTCTCCAAGGCGATGTAACACCTTGACAATTTTATTAAAGATGGTCCTTATATTTAAACTAAGCTGAAATTTGGAATGGAGATAGGTGTAAAACTGGAATAACACATAGACTACTTTTTATTCTGGTAGCATGTTTTATATAAAACCTTCATGTTGGAAATTTTGATACTGCTTGGTGGAATACAAAAATCGGTTACAGTCAATTGTTTCAAAAATTTAAAACAACATGTTAAAATTTAAAATCTATAATCCAATAGGTACAATAAAAATCAATTTTGTATAATGGATGAAATTGTGAAAATTTTTTACAAAGACTCCAAAGACACTTTATGAAATAGCTTTATCGAATGTGTTAAACATTTTACATTCACAAATAGATGGAAACTTACAAAGTTATGAAAACTCGGTGCTGGAAAATGTAACAAGTCATACGACCATGTTTTTCAAGTATGTTGAAATTATTCTATTTCTAATATTATATCGTCTTGTTTACAGCTACTTAAAATACGATTATTGTTTTATAACCTTAAACTACCGACAACAATATGGGTTGATTTATTTTTTAAAGTAATACCAGACGGAGTAATATCGTTAAGCGATGAAGAAATAATGCCAACGGAAAATGTGAGGAATACAATCACAAACAATCATCCACACATCTGTGTAGTGACGAGGTGGCTTTGTGTGATTTATACTGTCGAGAATGTGGTGGAGAATTATTTAATAAAACTGCAGATTATTAAGTAAATTGTTCTTCATTTTTTTTAAGGGTGCGCTTCCACTGAGGCGGAGCGGAGCAGAGCGGAGATGACCTGTGCCGCGATTCACCAATCATATGGGCTTAGTATATAGGTACCTTGTATAAATATGTGGATATCAAGTCATGTGATTGGTGAATCGCGGCACTGCTCGTCTCCGCTCCACCTCAGTAGAACCGCTCCCTTAACTCACTCAATGCCGTCGACACGCCTAGCGTGTTCTTACTAATGTCAATCAATTTTTAATTAATAATTAATGACAATCGACGCGAGCCGCGAGCACGAAAAAAGTAATACTAATACTAAAAAGAGTAGATAATACTAACAGAAAAGCAAAATTTAAGCCGAAATTTGTTATATTATTTTTAAACCTATAAACAGTGCCGGTGAACACGCCTGGCATGTCCATGTAATTTAACTGTGCAGTGCCGAGAGCACGCCTGGCGTGATCTCCCTTTGTATTAGGCGGCATCGCTGGGAACTATTAGAAAACAATGGTGACACTGAAAAAGCTTACACTCTTTAACTTGTGTTACGAAAGTCATGTCAAATGTTCATGTTCACCTGTACCGGTTATTATTGGGAATACCACACTCGAAGTTGTTGACGAATACGTCTACCTGGGTCAAAAGATCCAATTAGGTAGATCGAACTTCGACAAAGAGGTCCAACGAAGGATCGAACTCGGATGGGCAGCGTTCGGGAAACTTCGGCACATCTTTGTGTACAGAATACCCCAATGCCTAAAGACGAAAGTCTTTAACCAGTGCGTGTTGTCAGTGATGGCTTATGGAACTGAGACGTGGTCCTTCACTGTGGGCCTCATAACGAAGCTCAAAGTCACACAGCGAGCTATGGAGAGGGCTATGCTCAGTCTCTTTGCGCGACAGAATCCGTAATGAGGATATTCGCAAAAGAACGAAAGTGGCCGACATAGCTCAAAGAGTAAGCAAGCTGAAGTGGCAATGGGCAGGCCACATCGCTCGCAGAACTGACAACCGATGGGGAAGAAAGTTTCTCGAGTGGCGACCACGAACGGGAAGACGCAGTGCTGGACGGCCTCCCACTAGATGGACAGATAACCTCACAAAGGTCACTGGAAACCGCTGGATGCAGGTTGCGCAGGACCGTTCGTTGTGTAGGAGTCTAGGCGTATTTGCTGAACTTGCGAACTTGAACTTGCTGAGCTTGAGTTAGTTTTAAAAAATATATGTAGGATTATATACTCGTACAATCCCCTTAGGTATATCTACTTGTTACTAAACAATAAAAAATGGTTTTGGTAATTTAGTACCCACTAGACTAGTGGGTAAGACCTACTACCGCTTTCTAGAATGTAGTTTTTCTTCTTCCGTATACCTACGGCTCATTTATAATATCATAATATATCCGTGATCATAATGCTACTCTATCGGCTGGCCTGGTGGCTTGGTTGGTAGTAAGTCTGCATGCGAAGCCGTGGGTCATGGGTTCGATCTCCGCCCAGTGCAAATATTTGTGTATACAAATATTTGTCCTGTGCCTGGGTGTTTTATGTGCAATAAGTATGTATTAAAAAAACGATTACATATATCAGCTATCGGGCTCCATGGTTCCACGGTAGCTTTGTTTAGGGGCTACATGGTGTTGTGTGTGAAATGTCCACCAATATTTATTTATTTATTACAAAACTTGTTTTAAGCTATCACCAGATCAGATATAGGTAACATCACAAATGGGTATAGATTTGTTATTCTTTACCTACCCATTTGAGATATCTCAAAAATGGTATGTGTAGGTATTAGTATATTTTTTACTTGGTAAATATTTTATATTTTTTAAGAATGTCCAATGAGGTTATTCACTCGTGGAAACCGGGAATTTTATCGAAAGTAACGTTTGTAATTCGACGGCAAATTGTAAATCGCGAAGATAGTGTTGTATAGGTTTTTTTTTTTTTTTTTTTGTTATTTTGCAAAATCTGTTTCAATCCCACATTAAATGCGTTACTAATAGAAAACAAATAACGTCTTAAGAAATGGTTTCTACGTGGGCATGAATAAAAAGAGTTCAAATAATTCGTCAAAGGTGTTGAACGGTGGCGCGAACTAGAGACAGGCGCATATTTTAGAGTAAGTCGCGCAGTGCAGTGCGCAGCGTCGTATCGACCGTGTGACGTCGCACCGTCGCAGTTAGCCGCCGGCGGCCGGCCGCCGTGCGCTCAGTTGATGCGAGCGCTTCGCCGCGCCGGTACCACCGCGAACGCGTTACGACACCGGCGTCCCATGTTTATAAACACGGCCACGTACGTATACCGCATCCACACTATCACACATCCATGTTTTATTTCACTGAGTTATGGTTTGATGTTTGAATATTATCGTAAAATGCTATGCGTTTTTTTTAATTAAATTTTAATTTGATCGTTTTTTTTTTCGATGCAATTGCAATAGTACGTAACGCTGCGCGGCGCAAGTCGTTCGCACCGGCCTTTAGTGCGGACTCGGGCTGTTTTGTGACGTAATTTGAGACTAGCAGTGTAGTACTGTTTCACCTGACTTGCATATCTCGATAGTTTCGGGTGTTAGGTAAAAAATGTCTTTAAAATTTTGTTCCTAAGATTAGCGAGTTTGAATTAGCAAACAATAAACACTCTTCGGTTCTACCAAACATGCACATTGCACACAAAAAACAATACATAAATGTACAATGAATAAATCCCTTTCTTATAGCATATAGGCAATTATGAGATACGTTAACGTTAGATAAAATTATTTAATTCTATCTACGTACCTATACCTCATCGTTATTCGCAGGCTTCATGATCGCACAGCTGATTAATAGGTTACTCTCATAGCATGCACATTGCACATGCACAAAAAACATATACCTAATACTTAACCAAGAATATGGTAGGTAGGTTTTTTTTTCGGACACGTAAATATCAAAAGAAAACTTTTGAAAACATCGCGCTACCTGTAGATAATCGGTCGTTGTCAATCGCTTCCCACGAAGAGGTATCCGGAAAATTTATTATAAATCTTGACTAGTCACGCCCCGCGGTGTAACCCGGCTTTCCATTGTTTTGTTTATTATTTATTTATATTTTCACAAAACGATTTACAAAACACCAATTACATAAGTTGACAACTTTATGAAATATTTTTTTTTGCGAAGGGTTTTTTTATAAACTTTGACGAACATATTTGTTTATTTCTAATTAAAAGTCTTTAGCTTCCGAACATGTTCTTTGAAAATGTTTTAACATGTAGATTTGTGTGATAAGCGCAGTGGAGTGTTTGACAGTAATTTGAATTCTTCGAGTTTATATACATAGCTGCGTGTCACTGTGCTGTTATGGGCAGGCATGTTGCTTACCATCGGGTGAATGTATTGCTCGTCCTGAATACCTACTGCAAAAAGATAAGTTAATAAACAGAAGTAAATAGACATGAGAAAATACAATTTAAGTCGCAGAAATACGAATACCTACAATTTAAGTCGCAGCATTGTTGCCGGTGTGTCTGTATATGTACAAGTATGTACATAGGTATGTTTTGTTTTGTTATCACGGCGGTCAGCATTCGCGTAGTACTCGTACCATTGTTTTTTAATGTATGTTTGACTTCTCCGCCAATGGGAATCAACTGTGATGATTCTTGTATAGTTTGGCAATACGATAAAGAAGTGAATACGGGATCACTTCAAAAGTTCAGAAGTGTTCATATATCAACTGTAATTATAAAATAAACTATTTTCGTACAAAAAATTAAACCGACTTCAAAACCACAAATAGGCACTCAAAAGCGAAAAATAAACTATAATCATTATTATAAGCGCTACTCACTCATCTATTTGAAGTCGGTGCCAGCCAAATCTAACAGGTAGTGGATAGATACTACTTACCTGTGCCTACTTACCATGTGCCTACATAGCATCAATCCACTAACTTTTTGACCTGACTGGCACCGACTTCAAATAAATGAGTGAGTAGCGGTTATAATAATTATTTTAGTTTATTTTTCGATTTTGAGTGCCTATTTGTGGTTTTGAAGTCGGTTTAATTTTTTGCACGAAAATAGTTTATTTTATCCTTTTTAGTGTACAAGAACAGTAATTCTGTTCTTGTACTATTGTAAAATGTTGATCAACCCCCGACTACCTCGGATTCGTTATCTGTACAACATTCTACTTGTCAAGCCCTTTCATTTGATACCAATATTAAAGGAGTTGTGAAAAAAGAAATGTATTTCGCCATTTTGTGGTAGCGGCCATATTGAATTTGAAATTTGTCATAGTGCAAAGTATTCTACTAGTCAAACCCTTTCGTTTGATACCCATATTGATGTAATAATCAAAAATATAATATAATTCGCCATTTTGGATTTGAAATTTGTTATAGTGTACCTATACTATTTTACTAGTCAAGCCCTTTCATTTGGTACCCATATTGAGGAAGGTTGTGAAGAAATAGTTTGTCCGCCATTTTGTGGAGGTGGCCATCTTGAATTGACATTAACTAAACATAGCTAAAGCTAAGAACATCCGCACCGTTAATATACACGTTAATACCCATTAACCTTGAAATAAAAAAAAACGCATCGAAATCGGCCCATCCGTTTGACCTCTACGGTGCCACAGACAGACAGAGACACACAGACAGATAGACATCGACGTCAAACTTATAACACCCCTATTTTTGGTCGGGGGTTAAAAACAAGTTTTTATTAATCCATTTACACAATTTCGTATAGACAGTATCGAGTTTCATAACTTTTGTCAAATCTTCAACTACGTTATCCAGAAAATTTTACGCAAATTTTAGTTTATGGTTCATATTTCAAAAACCACCTGACCGATTTTGATAAGATTGATATGATACCATTGAGAAAGCATACCTATCCGAACACAAAAAGAAATTTTAAAATCGGTGCAGAGGTTCTCGAGAAATCAGGTAACATACATAAATACATGGTCGATTTGATAACCTCCTCCTTTTGCCTTTGGTTAAAAACAGTTGAACCGCTTTTGAAAAATCATACAAAAATGTAAAAACGTAATGTGTAAATTGTTGGAGTCTTCGTTTACTCCGAAGCCGCTGTTTAATTGGAGCAGTGCGTTAATTTGGTCGCCACATATTTATCATTTAATTTCACAATAATAGGGAAAAATTCTTTTCATTATTATTAGTAGGTATTATGAACAATAAAATCTCTTTGGCTATACCTACTATTTGTATCTGGCTGGTATGGGTATCACTAAAAGTTTAAATTTTAATTAACATAATTCCAAATTCAAATTCGGAAAATGTGTGATTTTTTTATATGTTTTTCGTACTGTCAAGATGAGTGAATCCAATGAAGAAAATCGAAACATTTAAATTTTTTTCTACAAAAAAGGTGAAAACGCAACGCAAGCCACCAAAAAAAAATTGCGATGTTTAAAAATTTGGTTTAAGTGTTGTCAATCCGGAAATTTTGATGTCAAGGATACACGTCGCTCTGGTCGCCCTATTACGGAATAAACGGATGCTATTTTTGAAAAAGTTGAGCAAGATCAGCATATCAGTAGTTCCGACGTAACTGAAGAACTGGGAATCAGTTGATTCGAAAACAATTTTGGCGCATTTGAAAAAACTGGGTACACAAAAAAGCTCGATATTTGGGTACCTCACGAGCTCACTGAAAGAAATCTAATCCGTGTACTCATTTGTAGTTCTTAATTACGACTTAATGAAACTGAACTATTTTTGAAGAAGCTGATAACTGGTGATGAAAGTGGATCACGTACGACAAGTTCGTGCGAAAAGGTCGTGGTTAACGACCGGTCAGGCTTCACAGACTGGCGAAACCCGGGTTATCTCGCAACAAGGTGATGTTGTGTGTGTGGTGGAATTGGAAGGACATTATTCATTATGAGCTATTACCACCAGGCAGGACCATCGATTCTGAACTCTATTGCGAACAACTGATGAGATTAAAGTTTGAGAGAAAGTGGCCGGAATTAATCAATAGAAGAGGTGTGGTTTTTCATCATGATAACGCTAAGCTTCACACATTTTTAGCCACTCATCAAAAATTAAAAGAGTTTGGCTGGGAAGCCGTATAGGCCTAACCTTGCCACCTTTAGATTTCCACCTGTTTCGGTCTCTTCAGAAATCTTTAGGTTAACATCACGAGAGGACTGCCAAAACCACTTGTCGCGATATCTTAATCAGAACCCTCACATTTCTAAAGCAATGAGATCATGTCCCTTCTTATAAAATGGCAAATAGTTATCGAACAAAATGGTACCTGCATACATACTTAATTTAATTGTAAATAAGCTACGAGTAAATTAGAAAAAAAATTGAATTTTCTTAAATTTTTTCCCCCAAAACATCAATTAAAAATCCAGTCTTATGATTGATGAATATTCACGAAAGTTGGCATTTATATGTTACTAGATGTCCGCCCCGGCGTTGCCCGTGGTACATTATATAGTACTCATCAGGATCCCGTACATATACAACGGTGAAAGAATGTCGGAAATCGGTTCAGTCATTCCTGAGAATATCGCTTTCAAACAAAACACTTCTTTAGCTACCTGCTACGCCACCTGTCGGAACTTGGTTGTACCAACTCAGATTTAGAAAAAAAAATTGATTAGCAAAGGTTTTATATTCAAGAGGTATGTAATCTGTGATATACAATGACGCAATCTTAGACACATGCTGTCATGTGTCATGTCAAAGCACGAAACGTACGAAAACTCTCAAAAAGGAATATTTTTTCCCGATTTTGTTACATTCTTGATTCATGTTCCGCTTCTGTTAATAGTGGCGTTATGTTCTATAGCCTAAAGCCTTCCTCGATAAATGGGCTATTCAATAGAAAAATAATCTTTCAATTCGGACCAGTACTTCCCGAGATCTTAGCGTTCAAACAAACAAACAAACAAACTCTTCAGCTTTATAATATTAGTATAGATTTGGTCCAACTTGAGAAATAGCATAGTTTTTATTTCCATTAATCCAGTTCCGGCTTCGCTCGGATATTTTCATATAAAGATTATTGATCGCAATAAAAACTATACTATCTTTAAAGTATCAAACTGAATCAAATTTGTGTGCAAATTTGATTAAAATCGGTTAAATAGTTTAGAAGTCCAAACAACCTGACGTGTGATTTATACACATTAAGAAATCCGAGCAGAGCTGGAATGGGTGGTATTGATACGGTTGTTGGGGTTTTGGAGAAAAATAACTGTTTGGGTTGGACAGTTTTCAATTTTGATTTATAATTAGGTTGACGATCGATGATTGGTCACGTGTCGGGATATAGCAGGTGTATGGAAATAGAGCCAAGTGATCGTCACGCTTTTCTAATGAAGGGCCATAGAGGGCAATGAGAAATATCACTGCGGCCGCACACTGATGAACTTGAGTTTATACAACACTAGATGTCCGCCCGGCTTCGCCCGTGGTACATTATATAGCACTCATCGGAATCCCGTACATATCCAACGGTGAAAAAATGACTGAAATCGGTTCAGTCATTCCTGATAATATCGCTTTCAAACAAAAAACCTCTTCAGCTACCTGCTACGCCACCTGTCGGAAATCAGATTTAGAAACAAATTTGCAAAGGTTTATATTCAATAACGCAATCTTGGACATTGGCAAATTACGGTGACAATACCAAATGGAAGCCAAAATAAAAAATTTAAGTTGAAGTTGACGTAATCTTAGGCACATGCTGTCATGTCAAAGCACGCTACGAAAACTCTCAAAAAGGAATATTTCTCTTTTTGGTACATTCTTGATTCATGCTCCGCTTCTATTAATAGTAGCGTTATGTTCTATAGCCTATAGCCTTCCTCGACAAATGAACTATCTAATAGAAAAAGAATCATTCAATTCGGACCAGTACTTCCCGAGATCCTAGCGTTCAAACAAACAAACAAACTCTTCAGCTTTATAATATTAGTATAGATACTAGTGGCCCGTTCCGGCTCCGTCCGGGTCATAAAATAATTTGCTAAATAAAATTGAGACCGCAAATTGGGCTCATTGGGCTATTAATTATCCTATTTCTCAAGTAAATCGGAACACGGAAGCGGGCCGCCGTTTGACGACCACTGCTACAGACGCACCGCGGCTGGGATGTGTCTGTCCCGCGTGTTTACACACCGGTCCCCATCTAATCCAGTTGCTATTGTTTCCTCGGCTTCTCAAAACATTCCCGTCGCACTACTGATTACGAATCACATAATCTAGATTCTGATCTTTTTAATCAAAAAGTTTACATATACTACGTATAGAGTTGGCACAAACGCTTTACACCGAAAGCACGGGAAGCATCTTTCTTGCCTTGCGCTCTTGTGGAAGTGTCATACTTTTGTAGCGGCACATCACTCTGTTGCCATAGAAAGTATGCACATTATCTGCTTATGATGGGCACAAAGTAACCTTGCGGAAAATCTGACTCTAGACGTAGTAGACGACGAAGATGTTAGGAATGTCATGAAACTAATAGTACGTATAAGAATAAACAGCCCACCAAAATGTTCCCTCGCTTGGGGCCTTCTGTCGCGAGGAGAGAATCAAGGCCAATGCTGCCCAAGTGCGGGTTGGTGGATGACGCACAGCCTCGAAAGGTTCTAGGTACATGTCGGTTTTCTCACGATGTTTTCCTTCGCCATTTTATCAGTTTGCTGCTCACGTAGACCTTGAATGAACGTTCCGAATACAACGCCATTCTTTTTAGTTCCTTGAAAATGTCACTGCATTGTTTCGCCAGAGTTAATTTCATTCGCTCCGCTATTCCGCCGCCTCTTCGACGCTACGCAGCCGCGCCGCCGCGCGCTGCCGGCATCAGCATGTCGGTAGCGCGAATCTATAAGGAAAACACACAATTAAATTAATTTATTCAGTTAACATATTACATGCACTTTGAAAAGTCAAAAACAGGTGACAACTTAGCAAAAAAATAATTGAAATCTATTGGTTACAATTCAATTTGTTCTGACTTATTTTAGTATAACGCTCAGAAGGTAGTGATACCAAAAAGTGCAGGACAGGACTTAAGAAGCTTTCACTTCAAAAATCATGTATGTTAATGTCTATATACATATGTAATATATTTGAATAAATATAATATATTTTAATAATATACGGCTAATTATTTTTCCGTATCCATACAAGTACTTAAATAATAAAAGCCACGGTGACCTATCAAAAAGAACTATAAAATGGCTAGAATGGCTGATGTCGCAAGCGCAAGGACGTAGGTTTGAATCCCGCCTAAGTAGCCTCAGTTCTTTTCCAAGTGTACGATTAAGACGTACAAATTTAACTTCACTTCTGACTGTACAATGAACGAAAACATCGTGAAGAAACTCTTTCAAGAAGATCAAGGCGTGTGTACAGTACGTCTGTCGGAGGGTCTACTCTATGTGTCTCTCTTTTCTTTTGAAATTATAGAGACAGCAAAGCCAAAGCTGATTTAGTTAGGGTCTGCCAGTAAACATGTAGTGATTTTTATTTCGTTTTTGTAACACTCCATATAAACAGTAGCAGAAGGCAGCGAAAGGTCAGAAGTGAATTATTTATTTGTCTAATTCATTCTTGTCTACCGCCTACTGACGTATTGTAGGTTTACATAGTACATTGTTGGGTAACCCGGTTTAATTCGTCACTTAAGACCCATTTTAAGACAAATTCTATTCATTTATTACATACACTAGGTGTTTTTATCTGCTGCCTCGAATTTTTTTTTGTTGATATACCTTTACTTATGATCTGTTTTGTTTGTCAAAAATAACCTAAAAATTTTCGAAGGTATGTTCGATTTTTTTTGTAATTTTTTTCGCTTATTCCCCACGGCACTACCAAGCTGCACTACTGGTAGTGCCGTGGTCACATGATGAGTGCGCCGAACCTATATGGGCTCCCTGCCAATTGACGGGTTTTAAACACTGTAAACCAAACAATTTCGAAGTTACCACTACTTCTTTAGGCGCCTGAGGAAAAAATATGTGAGTAAATTTTCACGATGCGCGCGCATACCGTCATGAAAAACCGACACAATGAAGTTAGCTAGTTAACGTTTTAGCAAACATTGCAACTAACTTCAGGTTAGTAGGTACACTCCGCGAGGTATAAGCTGAGCTTTGCATTAGTGTGAGTGATCACCAATCAGGCAGGAGCTTGAAATTTTGTCCGCGAGGTATAGGCTGAGCTTTGCATTAGTGTGAGTGATCACCAATCAGGCAGGAGCGCGGCGAGACAGAATGGCGCCGCGCCTAAGGCTGGTTGTCACACCTACACTATCCATGTACACTCACACAAATGCAAAGCTCAGCTTATGCCTCGCAGAGTGTACTTCCTTTGCTGAAGAAGATTAAGCTGAAGTTATCTATTATAACATGGTCGAAGTTGCCATATCTGACAACGAGGAATAAAGATAAGGAGTATTAACTTATAGCACTAGTACCTTCATAAGTACGAGTCCACACACACTAAAACGGTTCATCAGTACCTATGTATTTATGATAATAAGTAAAATATATTTAAAATTCTTTATTTGTGCGTACAGGTGCTAAGATAAAGCAATAAAGAGCTCCACATTCATATGCAAAACACCAATTACATTAATCTACATAAAAATACTTGAAAATGATTTGAATGAAATATTATACAATGAAAGTAGGTATATTTGTCAAGGTGATTTTCAATTAATGTCAAAATTTTCTTATGTCTGAATTAGGTTAAATTTTTTTTTTAAGTAATGTTCAGTAATGTAATATGTCGATATGTGTAAATATGTATATCCATTTCATGTCAAGTCATGATAAATTAATCAAGATTTATCATTTACATAGATACTCTTCAACACTATAGTAAGCCTTCTCCACGAGGTAATATTTAAGCTTGTTTTTGAAGGCGTGTTTTACATCTGTATTAAGTAATGTAAATCATAGGTAAGATTCTAATTGTAGATTCTAATTGTCATAAATTGGCGAATAAATGACTTTGAGTTTTGCCCCCTTCCGGAGAGCATATCGTTACTGCGCGCCCCGCGCCGGTAAAGGTCGCCGCGTTGAATAGGTACCTAACGGTGATATTCACACTCAGATCCACGATTCAGATTGAATGAACTAACTAAATTATGTAGCTATCGGAAGAAAGTTCGTGAGATCCAGTTTAACGTTCATAGGTATTAAGTGGGAGCAAAGACGATCTCGCAGGCGCGGTCTAAAGGCGGGGGACACTACAGACTACTGGTAGGACTCTTTGCAGAGTCCGCCTGGGGAAGTACCACCACACCTTTGCCAGTTATTCTACCGCCAAGCAGTAATGTGCAAACATTACTGAGTTCCGGTTTGAAGGGTTTTCAGTGAAATTACAGGGCATAGAGATAAAACATCTTATAACTCTGGGTGACGAGCGCAGTGCAGTGCTAGCTAATGATTTGGATAAGTACTTTATGTTCCAACTAAAGTTTGCTTACCTTCACCTGTACGATATGTTCGTACAACGTCGTTGTTTCATTGTAACCGGATGTTTAGTTCATTTCACAAAAAATATGAAATTCAGTCGAGTATCTGAGCCAAAATTTAAATTGAACTCGATATTTTTGTTTCGGAGAAAGTTAAATTATTACCTCTTTTATTTGGACTTTATCTTGTTTCCAAGATACATAACACTACAGTAAATAATGCTATACCTACAATAGTACCATAGATTTAGGTAAACTCTTTGTAATAGTACTTACTCCATTAGTACCGGCCACGTTCCCACACCGCGGCCTACTGACGCCGATGAGGTCACATCCTCAACAATTCCTGGCATTTATAGGTGCCTCATGACAGGATGCATGCATTTTCTTATGCTCGCTTCTACAGGCAAAACGTAGGACGTCCTGAGGACTGATTTTAAAATCTAAACCCGAGTAAATAAAAATTACTGCCGATAGAAGTGAAACATTATAACTTCGAATTCTATTATAACAGCACTAATGTTGCACTATTCGTCATGCATGTAGCTACAGATATACTGCTAATACGAATGTCGATGATGCGAACTCACATGATTTTTACCCATCCGAAATTTGTCTAACGCGTACAACTCGTTCAATAGGGATGTTATTTTTTTTTTTCGAAATTGCTTTTATTGTGCAGATTGTCGCTTGTTTACCATACAAAAAATTAAAAATATTGGTATTTTCGATGAGCAAATACACAATAGTAAAATGATTTTGAATTTTCCCGCTAAACAAACACTAACAACTGACATGACGCCCCTATGTTAAATATTTGCGTAACAGAATAATATTGTATCCATTTAGTCATGTCATGTCTATGGTAAATGTAATGTTGTCTATGACAGTATAAAAAAAAATATTCACTTGATTCAAAACCACAATAGTGTTTTATTAGGTTATGGGCCCAGTCCCGCTAAAATCAGTAAAAAGTAAAGGAAAAAGTTCAGTGTGTTCAGATAAATGTCTACAAACTACTTAGTAAACGTGCCAAAACTAAAAGGCCGCCAGAATTATGATGATTGGTGCTTCGCGGCAGAAAACGTACTCGTGTTGGAAGGAATGGTGGACGCTATCCAATCGCCATTGTCGCCGACAGCTACAAAGGATGAAAAAGCAGTTGATTTGAAGGCCAGAGCAAAACTGATATTAACCATCGACACGTCTCTTTATGTGCACATTAAGAAAGCGTCAACAACCTACGACTTATGGAAAACATTGAAAAACATGTTCGATGATTCGGGATATTCCAGAAAAATAAGCTTGCTCAGAAATCTTATTAATATACGCCTAGATAACTGCGAGTCGATGACGAGTTATGTAAGCCAAATCATTGAAACCGCTCAAAAAAATTGATCGGCACGGGATTCGATATCAATGACCAATGGATGGGATCGCTTATGTTGGCCGGATTACCAGAAAAATTTGGTCCTATGATTATGGCAATCGAACATTCAGGCATCGAAATAACTGCAGATGCCATCAAGACGAAGTTATTAGACATGAGTACAGATTTTGAGGTTAATTCGGAGAGTGCATTTGCCGCCAGAATTTTTTACAAAAACCAGAGACAAGGTCGTTATGTTGGTAGTAATCCAGCAACGTCATCTGTCAACGTCAATGCCAGTGGAAATAAGTCAAACATGGCGCGAAAAATAATTCGATGTTATAAATGCAAACAGATTGGACATTTTAAAAAATCAATGTCCGGGTGCTGATAACACGAAGACAAATGCATTTAGTGCAGTATTTCTAACAAAAGAATTCAGTCAGTCAGACTGGCACTTAGATTCCGGTGCAAGCACACATATAGTATCTAACGTGAACTTATTGACAAATACTTGTTATCAACCTAAGACGAAAGAGATAATCGTGGCGAATCAAACTATCGTGCAAGTGTTATGCTCCGGAGACTTGCAGCTCACTACTCGTGTTGGAGATAAAGAGTATACAATTGATGTAAACAATGCCTTGTGTGTGCCTAACGTCACTACGAATTTACTTTCTGTTAGTAGAATCATTGCAAATGGCAACAGAATACAGTTTAATCAACATGGATGTGTAATTTACAACTCACAAAATGATTGTATTGGCGAGGCATCTCTGATAAATGGTGTGTACAAATTAAATGTTGTGAAATCACAAAATCTTTTAGTGGCTGCAGTAAAAGTTTCAAGTTCTACTTGGCATAGAAGATTAGGTCATATAAATGCCAATGATCTAAATAAATTAAAGAATGGAGCAGTTGAAGGTGTTAGTTTTGATGGAAGATGTGATACCGGTAAGTCCAATTGCATAGTTTGTTGTGAGGGAAAGCAAACCAGATTACCATTCCCTGAGAGCACAACCAAGAGTCAAGAAGTTCTAGAGCTGGTTCACACAGATCTATGTGGGCCAATGGAGAACATGTCTCTTGGGAAGGCGAGATACTACTTGTTATTTGTAGACGACTTCAGTAAAATGTGCACTGTATACTTTCTCCGATCAAAGAGTGAAACATTTATGTACTTTAAACAATACAAACAGTTAGTTGAAAATCAGCATTCAAAGAAAATTAAAACATTAAGATCGGATAATGGTGGGGAATTTTGTTCTGCAGAAATGACAAACTACTTGAAACAATGTGGTATAGTCCATCAGAAAACAAACAGTTACACACCTGAACAAAATGGGTTATGTGAAAGAAATAACAGATCCATAGTTGAGAAGGCACGATGTCTACTTTATGAAGCTCAATTAGAAAAGTTTTTTTGGGCAGAAGCTGTTAATACAGCTGTGTATTTAAAAAATCGATCACCAGCATCAGGCTTAGACCAAGCTACTCCTTATGAAGTATGGACAGGCAGAAAGCCAAATTTAAGTCATCTACGAGTATTTGGCAGTCCAGTAATGGTCCATATTCCTAAAGAGAGACGGAAGAAATGGGACAAGAAGGCAACGAAAATGGTTCTAGTTGGATATTCTGAAAATATCAAGGGCTATCGTTTGTATGATCCTATTTCGAGAACAATTAATGTAGCCAGAGATGTTGTTGTCATGGAAAGTACAGATGACAGTTCAACAACATCTATCATGATCGAAGATAAGTCAACTGTGAGCAGTTCAGATGAAGATGATCAACATGATGATACATATATTCCTGATGAGTCATCAAGTGAAACAGAAGACAGTTTTATGGACACTATGTCCAAGTCACCTGAGGCAGATAACTTGACATCATCAGAGCAGTTAAGCACTAATCTACCAGAAAAACGAGTGAGACGAAAACCAAATTTATATCAAAGTGCCAATGTATGTATGGACTCTATGGACATTTCGAGTCATCTATTAACGCTCAAAGATGCAATGGCTGGATCTGAAAAAGATCAGTGGCAGCTTGCAATAAAAGAGGAACTGAAATCCTTTGATGATAGCCATTCATGGGAATTAGTTGACAGACCAGAAGAAGGTACAGTTGTGAAAAATAAGTGGGTGCTTAAAAAAAAGTGTAATAGTGAAGGTGAAGTGCGTTTTAGGGCTAGACTTGTAGCCAAGGGTTTTACCCAAGTAAAGGGCATAGACTTTAATGAAACATTTTCACCAGTGTTGAAATATTCTACTTTTAGATTATTGTTAGCTTTAAGTGTTCATTTAGGCTTAAAAATGAATCACCTAGATGTACCCACTGCATTTCTTAATGGCTTTCTCCATGAGACAGTATATATGGAAGTACCAGAATATTCTAAATTTAAAAATTGTAACAATAAAGTACTAAAATTGCATAGGGCTATTTATGGGCTCAAACAGTCGGCTCGGGCCTGGTATTCTCGGGTAGAAGAATGTTTGTTAAAATTAGAATTCAAAAATCTAACTATGAGCCATGTCTCTTTATGAAATGTAACAATAATGTCAAGATCTACATTGCATTGTTTGTGGATGATTTTTTTGTTTTCTATAACTGTGAAAATACATATGAAGAGTTGACAAAAGAATTAGTAAAAAAATTTAGAATTAAAGATTTAGGTCAGTTGAAGCAGTGCCTAGGAATGCATATTAATGTATACAAAGACAGTATTACCATAGATCAGAAACAATATATTGATACTATTTTGGAGAAATTTAATATGTTAGATTGTTCACATTCAGAAACTCCAATGGAGATTAATTTGAAATTAGAAAAAGGTATAAGTAATGATACTATTAAAACATTTCCTTATCAGCAATTGGTGGGAAGTCTTATGTACTTGTCTGTGCTTACTAGGCCAGATATTTGTTATAGTGTAAGCTTTCTTAGCCAGTTTAACAATTGCTTTAATGAAACTCATTGGAAACATTTGAAACGTTTGCTAAAGTACCTAAAGAAAACTAAAAATTATGCTTTAGTATATAGAAAAACTGATAATAATATTTATGGTTTTGTAGATGCAGATTGGGCATCCTGTACATTGGATAGGCGATCATATACTGGGTTTTGTTTTATAATGTCAGGATCAGTGATTTCTTATGAAGCTAAAAAGCAGAAAACTGTTGCTCTCTCCAGTACTGAGGCGGAGTATATGGCTTTATCTGAATCTTGCAAAGAAGCAATATATCTAAGAAATGTCTTAAGCGAATTGATTGTTATTGATAAAAATGTACCAGTCTGTATTAGTAGTGATAACCAGAGTTCTATAAAACTGGCAACTAATCCATTGTTTCAAAATAAACGTACTAAACATATTGATATTAGACATCACTTTGTAAGAGAATGTATATCGTCTCAGATAATTGAAATTAAATATGTTTCAACCTCGAACATGCCAGCTGATATTTTTACTAAAAGTCTAGGTGCAGAGAAACATCATAAATTCCTGAAATTGATTGGCATGTCTGAAGTTAAATAGATAATAGGTATAAGTTGCTTGCATACATATTGCACAAACATATACATGTTACATAGTTTGGAATTTAGATTATTTTGTTAGGTCAGGCTGTTAAATATTTGCGTAACAGAATAATATTGTATCCATTTAGTCATGTCATGTCTATGGTAAATGTAATGTTGTCTATGACAGTATAAAAAAAAATATTCACTTGATTCAAAACCACAATAGTGTTTTATTACCCTAAACGCAAAACATTGGTCGCGATTCATGACTATGTCCAGATTATGTGTTTGATTTTTTTCATGAATACCAACAATCAAAATCGTCGTCGCTTAGATCGCAACCTATGATAAAAATCCAGAGAAGTAAACAGTTTAGTCACTCTTAGACAGCTTGTGTTGCGATTAGTGACGTAATAAGTCATATCGGTGTAGTCACGTGGCAACAGATTAAAAATATAGCATTTAAAATCATTTATAATTAATTTACTAAGTAATACTGCGTGATAAAAATGTGTTTTTCGGTATTCTATGTATTTATAGAAACTTTCATAAAATTAACACTAAACATTGTTTTGTGATTAGTGTTAACATCCCCATTGAAAAAATAAGACAACTACATAATATGTTTTGTGTTCCAAATTCCTCTCTATCCGTTCAGCAAATACGACGAGATGAAACATCCAAAGGTCCAAACTTTGGCATTTATATTTAGTATCTACCAAAGAGTTTACACATACTACGTATAGAGTTAGATATTCCACACGGTTCCTTTGTGTCAGTCGTAAGCAGATGACGTGCATACTTTCTATGGCAACAGAGTGCTGTGACAAAAGTATGAGACTTCCACAAGAGCGACAAGGCAAGAAAGATGCTACCCGTGCTTTTGGTGTAAAGCGTTTGTGCCAACTCTATACGTAGTATATGTAAACTATTTGGTATCTACTGTTTGTGACTTAATATTCAAAGAATAGAAAAAAAAGCCAGCCGTCGGGGTTTTAAAATTGCCAGATGCGTGCAAAAATGTTTTGGAAACTAATACCCCGCGTTTTAAGGGTTTTCTTTTTTTCACGGAGCCCTAATTATTTTCTTCAGGTAAGAGTAGTCTGTGTTATACCTTAGAAAATCAGCTATCTGGTAGTGAAAGTCCCGTCAAAATCGGTCGAGCCATTGCGGAGATTAGCCGGAACAAACATAGAGACAGACAAACAAAACAATTATAAATATTGTTTTAGAAATACGCACAGTGTATACTTTCATTTGAACTTGGTAAAAAGTTGTTAGTTACTTTGGTATTACAATCAGACACTACACTTTTATTTATTTGTATAGAGTATTATAACATATAGATAACATTTTAAAAACATGTGTAAGGCAATTTAAAATTGTAATAGGATATTTGTGACTGACAAGAACAAAATTAAAAATTTTGACCAACCCCCCGACTACCTCGGGTTTGTAATCTGTACAACATTCTACTAGTCAAACCCTTTCATTTGATACGCATAATAAGGGATTGTGAAAAAAGAAATGTATTTCGCCATTTTGTGGTAGTGGCCATCTTGTATTTGAAATTTTTAGTAGTGCAAAGTATTCTACTACTCAAGCCCTTTCGTTTGATACCCATATTGAGGTAATAGTGAAAAAAAAAAAATATTCGCCATTTTGTGGTGGCGGCCATCTTGAATTTGAAATTTGTTATACTGCATAGTATTCTAATAGTCAATCCCTTTCATTTGATACCCATATTGAGGTAGGTTGTGAAGAAATATTTTGTCCGCCATTTTGTGGAGGCGGCCATCTTGAATCGATATTAACCAAACATAGCTAAGAACATCCGCACGGATACTAACTTTCAAATAAAAAAAACCGCATCGAAATCGGCTCATCCGTTTGAGCTCTACGGTGCCACAGACAGACACACACACAGATAGACAGACAGACAGACATCGACGTCAAACTTATAACACCCCTTTTTTGGTCGGGGGTTAAAAAATAAGATGCTCAAAGATCATTTTATTGGGAATCTCCCTGCTAGGTGATCTAAATTGGGGGGATTCATTTTGCACCGCTGCTCACCAGGTCTGCCGCTCCGTGAAGAAATATAACAGGAGAACGATGTGTCAGGTTTTCAGCTTGCCTCAAATACCCACCTACATTTTGCTACCAGCTCTCGGAATATTAGCAAGTCACATCGTAGGAGTATAAAAATGAGTCCCCTGTCCACTTGTTCTCCTTGAAGCTAATTCACGAATCTGGGACGCCGAAGGACGTCGAACCTAGTTCCTGTTATCTAATCTAAGGGTCGGCGAAAACGACCTTTGGTTATCTAGGTAAGTAGGTAATTAAAGACTTTTGTCCAAAAAGGATAAACTTTATCTAAGCTTTTTTGTCGTACTACGAGTAATATTATAAATGTCGATGTTTCGATGTTTGGATATTTGTTGCTCAATCACAAATAAATTAATCGATATTAACATTATTTTGTATGGTTCTTGCTTTTGACAGTCGATTTAATATCATGTAAGAATTATATTACTACTATCTTAAAATAATCAATAGAAATTTTCATTGTACTTGGTCCAGCTTAACTCTCATTAGTGCTGATTGATATAAATAAATTTAAAAAAAGATTGGGTGAACAATGAACATATGACAGAAATAAAAAAGGTGAATCATTTGAGATAAAAAGTTCTTCATTTAATACTTTAAAATGAGGAGGATGAAGAGGCTAGGCCGTTAATTGAACGGTTACTTAAGTTACAGCATATCCATAGTGGTAGATGGTCTTAACTCTCTCCCCGTAAGAAAAAGCCACGAGTCCCAGCTGTGGGAACATACAGTGAACTGTTTATGCTTTATACGAGCTATTACCAAGCGTTACGCCAAATATGGTAAGATCAATGCGTACGTTGAACTATATTTGGCGGCAAACCGGTAACATTTAACCGTGTCGTTCTAAAGAACTCAAACTCAAAACACGTAAGTACTGGTGTCAGGTGGCTCTAGTGAACGAGTGATATATTGAGGAATTTAAATTTGTAATATGTGAAAAATATCTAATTTTGTAGTGACAAGTTGAAGATTCAAATACTAATAGTTAACTTAAAAAAATATCGAATAATTTCATCACAAATAATATAATATGGTATTTCTTTATGGCCTGGAATTTCTGTGGAGACATTGTTCAAACTAATTTTACACATAACTGCTTGCCGGTAGTATAAGTGAGCAAAGGTGTAGTACCACTACTGTTAAGAAAACTCTAATTGGTCTCTTTTTACCCAAACTGTCACACGATTCGTATGTCTTTAACAGAACCGAACCAAGAGGAAAAAGCGTTTTAGCTACTTATTTAGGCCGTCGGGGTTTTTGTTCAATATTCTCAGAAGAATTAGCCACAGTTCGTCTTCGGCAAATAAACTATAATCAAAGTAAGAGTTCGGCCTCGATCGGAAACTCGAGGAGTCACGAGCGAGGTTCAATGGATCCGAATTATTCCAAAACCTTTGTTAGGTGCATAATGGAGGCACAATATTGCACAGTGACAGTCTAGCTGGTCCAATTACAACTACGCACTCAATAACAAGTAAACGTTACCAATCTAACCTTCTATCCTTCTAATATTATAAAGCGAAAGTTTCTAAGAACGTATGGATGTATGTTTGTTCACGCAAAACTGCCGAAGGGATTTGGATGAAATGTGGTACATAGATAGATTGGTCTGGATTAACACGTATACAATTTTTCATCCCAGAAAATTAGCTGGACCGGAAACTACGCGGGTAAATCCGCGGGGCGCTTTTAGTTCTATTATAATAACAACATAACTAACAAATTAAACATTTAAATAAAAACGGCCTAGTGCGAGTCGGATTCGCCCATGAAGGGTTCCGTAGCAACGAGTAACATCTATTCTATATGATATTAAAAATGATCCACATTTCCCTTGGTCATCGCATCACGCGTGAACGGCTGAACGGATTTCGCCAATTCTTTTTTTGTTGTGTTTGTTATTTAAGATTACTTAACCATCATACAAAATTATTTCTAATCTAACCTCAGGCGTTTTGGACAACAAACTTTTTAATAATGTTTATAGTAGGTACGGGGCTTAATCACGAATAATTCATTGTTTAAATACCTCGACATTTCGGCAGCGTCACAACCGCCGTGGTCACGAGAAGACCAGACCAGGCCAGACTACATAAACATTACCTATGTGTTCAAATCGCGAAAGCTTAAAACCTTTTTATCAATGTAACTTTATGACATTTGACATTGACAGACTGCGTGCTGCAAATATCGTCAAAGAGGATGTAAAAAACTGAATATCGTTTAAAATAGATACTTCGGACAGAGTTATCACTACATAATATAAAACTAAAATACCTTATGGTTTTTTAAGGTTTTTAATGTTTACACTTGATCGCAATCTGGCCAGATGTTAAGTGACGATGTGGTCTAGTATGGACTATGTTACCTAGAAGAAACCGATTCTCTCTCGATTTGAAGACACCAAAATTGTAACCACCGGGAAAAACTCACTTAGGCAACGTATTCCACACATTAGATTAAACAGACTTATTTACGAAGTGATTTTAAGCAATTTAGAATTAATAAGGATTAATTCTAAATTGCTATATAAATTATAAGGATAATTAAGCACCTTTAATACGGAGTAAATTTAATTTTGCATTTTTTAGCGGGCCGCTAGTAATACATAAGTTCTTGTAGTTCGGTGCAACTTTGATCGATGTTTTAATAATAGTGTATTTATGACGTACTATATAAAAACTACTCACTAGACTCGAGAATCGAGTAGAATCGATAGAATCGAGTTCAAACCAATTTTTGTTGGAAGTTTGCATGGTCATGTACATAATATACTTTATTTTAGTTTTATCATTCTTTTATTTGGAAGTTACAAGGGGGACACACATATTTTACCACTTTGGAAGTACCTCTCGCGCAAATTATTAAATGTAGAAATAAATTATATTAGAAACATCAACATAATTTTTGAAGACCTAACCATAAAAAGCCCACGCGTATAGGTTTGATGAAAACAAATTTTTGCGTTTCAGTTGCAGTGAGGCGTGCCCCATACTTAGAAAGTATAGGACACCCCCAAAATGTATTGTTTTTTTGACATTTTTGTAAAAATGTGGTTCACAGAATACGTTTTTACGTTTTACGGAACCCTAAAAAGTCCCACTGAATCGTTTTATCTTGTAACACGTATCTTTTCAAATAAAGCAAATGCCCACTGTACATCCAAAATGAGAGCTGACAACTTTGAAGGGACTGAACTAATTTTGATGGAACAAAGTTAAGTACAGTCCCGACAAATGTTTTCAAGCAAAAAAAAAACGATATTCATAATCGGTTTGTCCTTTCTAATCATACATTCATCCGTAGGGAACATTATCAACTAAGTAAATTCTAGTGCTCTTTAGGTGTATGTATTTCGTTTCGTCACTGTAATATTCACTCTACTTGACAACCTGTCATAGGTTCACGCACAGTATCACGTCGGAATCAAGTTACACGCGTTCGAGTTAGAGCTCGTTCACAGTACCACATGAAATACTGTTGGATATTTATCTGCTAGTATACTAATATTATAAACCTGAAGACTAATATTTTTCTAATCTCTATTAATTAATTATTGCTAATCTCCGGGACTCCTAACGCGCTCCGGAACTCCTGAACCGATTTCAAAAAATATTTCACTGTTAGATATGGACTTGATTCCTGAATGCTATAAGGTATTATGTACCACGAGCGAACCCGGGGTGGACCGCTACTCTAATATAGAGTGACGAGACGAGCAGGACATCACCTGATGGTAAGCAACACGCCTGCCAGTAACAGCACAGTGACGCGCAGCTATTAGACAATGAAGAGTTTAAAGCATTGCCTAGTACTACACTGCGCTCGACACCCAAAGATATAAGATGGTCTATCTCTATTGCAACCTGTGATAGGTTAAAGGGTTGCAACCTGTAATTTCTTTAGTTTCATTTTTACTTATAGGTAAAACAACGAGAAACATACAAAAATTGGAATCGAAAATAAGTTAAGTGATTAAAAATCATTTTTTTGGGGTTCCGTAGCCAAATGGCAAAATACGGGACCCTTATAGATTCGTCATGTCTGTCTGTCTGTCTGTCGGTCCGTATGTCACAGCCACTTTTCTCCGAAACTATAAGTGCTATACTATTGAAACTTGGTAAGTAGATGTATTTTGTAAACCGCGTTAAGATTTTCATACAAAATATTGAAAAAAGAAAACAATAAAATTAGGGGTGTCCCATACTTAGAACTGAAACTCAATTTTTTTCCATCAAAACCATACGTGTTCACATATCTATGAATAGGTCTTCAAAAATGACATTTTTTTCTCTAAACTGAATTGGTTTGAATGAGATCTAGTAAGTAGTTTTACTTTAATACGTCATAAATTCACTATTGATAAAACACTGATTAAAGTAACAACGAACTACAAGAACTTTTAAATTATGTTACTTGCTGCTACGGAAGCCTTTATGGGCGAGTCCGACTCGCACTTGACCACTTTCATTTTTTATTTGTAGGTACCTATGATTTTAAGAAAAAAATATACACCAACAATAAGGATTTTTTTTTTAATTTTTTTTTTTATTTTTTTTTTTTTTTTTTTTTTTTTTTTTTTTAAATAAAGAGTGACGAGACGATCAGGACATGTGCCTGATGGTAAGCAACATGCCTGACACATAACAGCACAGTGACACGCAGCTATTGGAACATGAAGAGTCCAAATCATTACCTAGCACTGCACTGCGCTCGTCACCCAGAGATCTAAGATCTTATATCTCTAAGCCCTGTAATTTATCTGGAAACATTGCCTTCAAACCGGAACACAGTAATGTTTGCACATTACTGCTTGGCGGTAGAATAACTGGCAAAGGTGTGGTACTTCCCAGGCGGACTCTGCCAAGAGTCCTACCACTACTATACTAAGTATAGGCCCGTTACGATACAAACTATAGATTATACGTTTGTATAATCTATAGTTTGTATATCTATACTTATTGTTGGTGGACATTTCTTTGGTTAAACTCAAAGGTACAAATTAAAAAAAAAAGTTATAATATTTTGTTTTGAATTATATCTTGGCCAGGATTTTCAGACAACCCATCTTTACATAATACTTAAGTTACTTATAAAATCATTTTTACCCATGAAACAGGTGGGTGAAGTTCGATGTTGCTTCGGATCCTCTGTTATATTTAATGTTAAAGTTCTAAGTTATAAGTTTTCTCTTCATTTATTTTTTTAATTAGGATGACGATACGAGCAGGACATTTGCGCAGCTATTGGAATATGAAGTCCAAATCATTACCTAGCACGGCACTGCGCTCGTCACCCACAGATCTAAGATATTATTTTATCTCTAAGCCCTGTAATTTCTCTGGAAACATTGCGCTTAAAACCGGAAGACAGTAATATTTTCACATTACTGATTAACGGTAGAATTACCGGCAAAGGTGTGGTACTTCCCCCAGGTGGACTCTGCCAAGAGTCCTACCACTACAACCATCATCATCATTATCAGTTCTTATGACTACCCTTTTTTACGAACTTGAATTATCTACCAAATCTCCCACACTTTGCAATGTGGACGAGAATTTGCAACACATGCTTAAATTAATAATTGTTGCAAAATTGAAGTAGGCTAACCCGAGTCAGCACTTACTTAACCAGGCACACAAGGCTGCGCTAAAAGGGGATAGTAACCTATGCAGAAGGCATAATTAATGCATAAAAATTGATAATTTAATTTAATTGATAAATTCATTTATCCCACAACACCATTTAGCCTCAAACTAAGCAAAGCAAAGCAAACTAAATTTAATAATAATAATTAGATAAAAATATAAACATGTCAGAAAAAAAGCACTACCTAATAATAACACTTTGAGAATCAATTCAGAATAACCAATTACAATAACTTAAACTAAAGAAATTTTCAGTATTTCATCGAACTTATAGAATGCCTGTTCGATAAGCCAGTCTTTCAGCTTACGCTTATATGCTCCTTTCGAGGGCGCATCGCGCACGTCATGTGGCAACCTGTTGTAGATGATTGGCGCTGTGGCGTGAACCAGCTTACCGGTCCGAGTGAGCGTGCACGGCACGGCGTGCACCCGGCCCGCGTGCCGCACCGCGTGCTGCGTACTCCTCTAGGTGGTCCCGCGCATACATCGCCGCCTGGTAGCACACCAGGCTCGGGACGGTGAGAATTCGCAACGATTTGAAGAATCGAAGCGCAGACGTTTCCTCCGGCACTCGCACTATTGCTCGTACAGCTCGTTTTTGCATTATGAAGACTTGAAGACGCGCTCCCAATCAGCAGCACATCCCCACAGCTCGATACCGTATTGAATGTGCGAGTGCACGGAAGCGTAATAGCACTGTCGGACCATCTTTCTGGGTAATAGTGCGGATATACGCCACAGCGCAAAACATGCCCGTCCAAGTTTGATACATAAACTATCGATGTGATCTGCCCACATCAACGATTTGTCCAGTACAAACCCAACAAAAGAGGTCAATCGTATCTGCTCCATCTCCACGCATCCCACATTAACTTTCAGTGGTCTTCACGAACGCCCGGCGAGGTTGAAGTGGATAAAATGCGTTTTCGTGGCATTTAGCATCAATCCATTGATGGTAAACCAGGTGTTAAGGTTTTGTAAACATATGCTTATTAAATTTGCTTACGTACGTTTTTGTGAGGCTTTGAACTCGACACCATGGACAGACAGACATGGTGCCATTACCAACTAAAACCCCCACAGATTTCTCCTCCTGCATGGGCAGGGGTCCGACGACCTTGACCCACCTGCCACCGCCCTTACAGGCCCACTTCGCAGGGAGCGTCAGTAGCCTCATTAGTAGTAGTTCACAACTCTCACTCTTCGCCTAACTCGACCTCTCACTGTCGAGAATCTTGGCTAAGACGGTCGGCAGCGAGAGATCCGCCTAAAGATAGCTGGGGTTCTGCCTCTGTTGCCACATCGTGCCCCTTGTCCTTCCACTGAGCGCTCTACTAATCAGAGTCCTCGTGGTAGACTTAGGAATATTACTCGGCTGAGTAACCTTCCCAAGATTTCCAGTCTCTTTCTCCCCAACATCTACCCGCACTGCTCAAAAAGGAGCGGATTTTCTCTTTATTCCTTGGCCGAGATTTGCCATCACACAATAAGATACCATCGAGGCAAGTTGTTGTTTGATGCCCAGCGTGCACCACGTGAAGTTTCCCGAGCCTGGTACCCAACCTATCAGATATCTGACTCGCATAGAACCCAACAGGTAAGTTTTGTCTAGTTTGAGGCTAGATGGTGAAGTAAGAGATAAGTTGGTCAATGTTTTAGTCTCATTTCAAAAGTATTTGGATTTAATATTATTACATTATTAGAACGTACGTTTATCTCGTAATCTTATTTAATGTTTTTTACTTTGAGTTTTTCTAGATTTTGTCCATCCGAAGCCTGAAGAAATCGCCTCATCGTTTTCAGCCATAAGGCAACATAATTATTATTTTACTAGCTTTACTGTTTTCCTAAATTTTATATCATTTTAATGGTTCACAACGAAGCATTTTCACTTATTAGTTTCTTCAAAATACTGATTTTTATTTTATAGAGATATCGTTTGTATTAACTCTTTTCTGTGGAACCCATGTTTAATAATATTGATCTGTAAACGTGTCGTAAGGTTTCAAATATCAACTTCATAAAATAACTCAGCAGTGATACCTAATTGGTGTGGAATTGGTGTATGTAGGTAGTGTCAGTGGTGCGATTCGATTTCATCATTCAAATACTTATTTTTTAATACTTACCTATTCACTTACTTGCTTATATCCACAGTTTTACCTGTGTAGAATATAACTTCATATAAATTCCCACTCTAATTAAAGAAAAGTGTTTTAAAACATGACAAGGAGAGTCAGATATATGTTGGTGCGCGCCTGCCTATAGCAGCACAATTCCACAATTATTTGAACACGAAGAGCCCAAATCGTATACTGCACTGCGTTCGTCACCCAAAGATAATTTCTCTGTAAACTAAATAACTGTTTAAGTTGTGGAACTTCCCCGCTACCATTGAATGTAAATATGGTAAATGTTAGGCCGCGACTTCCGTAATAATAACGTGTAAACTGTGGAATATGTTGCCGGGTTAGGTATTCCCAGATAGGTATAATAATAAGAATATTGATATGACATATTTTTCAACTATTTGAAAGTCAAAGTTCTTCATTCATAAATGTACAATTTACACGTCAATTAATAAAAAATAAAAACAAAAGAAAGATCACACAAATTGTATACATTTACAAAGTTTGAAAACTGGCCTGGTCTAATAGCTTAGATTAAATTGGTAGTAAGTCTGCCTGCGAAGCCAAGGGTTCAATTCCCACCTAGTGCAAATATTTGTATGATGAATACAAAAAATATTTGTTGTGGCTGGGTGTTTCTATGTATAATATGTATGTACTTACAATTACATGAGTACTATATCAGCTATCTGGCTCACATACTTATAAGCTATGCCTATTTTGGAGTTAGATGGGTTTATGTGAGAAAGTTCCACCAATGTTTATAATATACTAGCTGACCCGGCAAACGTTGTTTTGCCATATAAATAATTTCCTAATAAAATAAGGGTTGATCGTAGAAGGGTGAAAATTGAGGATTGTATGTATTTTTGTATGTTGTATCATAAAAAAATAAAAAATAAAAATTTTGTATAAAAAATAAAATAAAATTTTTTGGGGTGGATTACCCCTAACATTTAGGGGGATGAAAAATAGATGTTGGCCGATTCTCATAGATACCGGATAAGCACAAAAAATTTCATCAAAATCGGTCAAGCCGTTTCGGAGGAGTATGGCAACGAAAACTGTGACACGAGAATTTTATATATTAGATATCATTCAGTAAAAGTGACATTGATTATGTCTATGTTATTGTTTTGGAGTAAACGAGAGAGCTATCTAGAGCAACGCCAAAATCAACTTTATTCAGCAGTAGTCCCCCCGAGCCGCCACATGCACCGTAGTATTGTGATGACCAGTCAACAATAGAGCCCAGCCTTCAATAAGTCTGGGAGCGGCGCCATTTCCGTCCCTATACTGGTAATAGTTATGTGCCAACTTCTCTTTACAGCTTATTGAGTACGCCACTATCGGGTTTCCCTTATGACTATTGTACCTCTATATTATTATAACTCGTTGGCTACGTGAGTCATTGTTTATTTTGCTCAACAAAATTGTATAATACTTTCGTATTAGCACGAAATTGTTATACTCCTTTCGTTTCTATCAAAAATGAAAGAGAGAGTAGACTATGTATTCGATGAATCAGTATTTATAGTCTACGTACTTAAGCCGTACACAATATAATAGTTTTTAAAAAATTTTTTACCAAGTCTAGATTAATTGCCCTAAATCGAGATAATCTATAATGGCCTAAATTATTAAGTGGCACAATGTTATGCTAGAATTCTACTAACCTACTAAGTAGAGTATTAGAGTAGAGTTAGTAGCGACAGCCATTTCTTTGCATAAAATTATTTCTATTACCTCCGGGCTTTCAGATTCAAGCCTTGTGCTCGGTTTTGGGTCCACAGAATATACAAATACATTTATTTATTTGCACAGATACAATTTATTTGCAAGAATCAGCTACTTAATCAGATAACCGAAACACATAATATTACACAAACAAAAAAGAATAGGTAGTATATTAATATGTATTAGGTGATCGTAATTCGGGTATGTTACGCGGATTTCCGTAGGGATGATCACAAAATGAAAAAGCTTTTAATATGAATGAAAAAGCTTTTGTAGTGGTAGGACTCTTAGCAGAGTCCGCCTGGGGAAGTACCACACCTTTGCCAGTTATTCTACCGCCAAGAAGTAATGTGCAAACATTACTGTGTTGCGGTTTGAAGGGCAATGTTTCCAGAGAAATTACAGGGCTTAGAGATTTAAGATCTTAGATCTCTGGGTGACGAGCGCAGTGCAGTGCTAGGTAATGATTTGGACTCTTCATGTTCGAATAGCTGCGTGTCACTGTGCTGTTATGTGTCAGGCATGTTGCTTACCATCAGGCACATGTCCGGATCGTCTCGTTACCATTTATTAAAAAAAAAATGTAATTTCAGTGTGGAAACTGTGGTAGAAAGCGATCAAAGAGTGTGGATGGATTCTGCGAAAGAAGGCATGAATAAGAAAAAATAGACAAAAAGGTGTAGCGGACATGATGTACTGAAACCATTAAAGTGTGATAAAGATAGGAAGAATGATGCAAAAATATAGTAGCTGTGTATCTAGATTTGTGCTGCAGCCAAACATTTAAATCATTAGCCCACTCTGTGGCAGCCGAGGAACGAAAATACAACAATGAATGTGTTTGATGCTTTATTTTTGGATCTTATCCTAATTAAGTCAAGAATGCAAATCGTTGGATTTACTATTCACCATAATTATATTGAAACCATATACAAATATCCACGTGTAAAATTGTAAGTAAAAAAATAGGCAAAATACCTATTTAAAAATTGTTCTTGTCTTTCTCATTTTTCTGTGCAATAAATTTATATTCTACTGTAGCCAAAATTTTTTATACAACTGGCACGACCGGTTATGGGGTCATACGATGTCACAATCATTCCATCATTTTACCAACACAAGTTGTATGTAGTATTATTATTTGTTGGATAATCGTGGCACGAACTAGAATGTTGAATGGACAATCATGGCTGAATGGACGTTCAATTTAAACGCGGCCACAGATTTATTTGTCAGTTCTGTTGGGCCTTGTTACCATTAGCGGATGATTCACGTTACACCGGGCAGTGACCGAGCCGTTGCGTTTTATTTACAAGATTAGCTGTAAAAGCTGTATTGGCTAACTTCGTATTCATAATTTTTACAGTGGTTAACTCGTTCAACATTATTTCAATTTTGTTTTATGGAACTCTTTTAAATTGAATTAGCTTAAATTACTCCTTACAACATCAGCTATCTGCCAACGTAACTGCCGTCAAAATCGGCCTAACCGTTTCGGCGTGACGCGTGAAAACTGTCCGTGACCAGTGTAGCCAACTATATTTTTCAGTTGATCGTACCATAAATAATGAAATTAAGCAATATTTTGTTTGCAAATTCGGATAACATGGAAGCAACACAGAAGCACATTGCCTTTGCAACAACATTGCCCTTCAAACCGGAACATAGATTGTGTTCGTGACGGGCGCAGTGCAGTCCTAGATAAGGATTTGGACTCTTAATGTTCCAATAGCTGCGTGTCATTGTGCTATTATGTGACAGGCATGTTGTTCTCCATCAAGCACAAATCCTGGCTGTCTCGTATGCTATAAAAAAAAGGCAAGAAAGAAGATCCTTCTTTCCACCACAACTTTTTTTATGTAAGTACCGTGAATACTCTATATTTATACACATAGAGTATAGATACATAGATTATCAGTTAGCGAAACATAAGCCGATGTATCATGACTTACGATTGCTCGCTATTACACCAAGTCTTAGGGTCAATTTAAAATAGCAAATATACCTATAGTTATGTTATTAATATTAAAATAATCATGTACGTAATGTAAATTTTCAAATAAAAAACTGAGACAAAACTGAACTAAAAACTTTAATAGGGAGACAATTTTTAGGTGGGTAAATGCATTTATTATGTCCGCCATGCAGAATCATAACGGAGTATGTCGGGGTCGAAACGAGGAAGCGGTGGGTGGCCCTACGAGCTCTTTACCAAGAGTTTAGCCATGCTCTAGGTGTGAGTTGGTGACGATATCGCGGTACCGTTATCGCAATCAACCGCAACAACGGGGCCCGAACGCCCGCTCATTGGCTCCAGTGACGCGCTGGAAACCAGCGGCGCGTCACCTCCTCGGGAAGACATATGCCTAGGTGGGGTGCCCGACGGCCCTAAACGTCCGACGCCCCCGGCACTTCAGTGGAAGCGCGATGCGAGCCAGGTTGCTCCCCAGGCAGCTGGTTCAAAACACAGCTAACTCGATCGAATATAAATAAATATTAGTTGACATTCCTCACAAAACCAACTACCTTGCCCAAACTAAGCAATGCTTGTATCGCATAACAAATAGTTGATATGATACTTACTTAATCGTAAGAAAAACACTTATGATGCACGGAAACAGACACAACAAATATTTGTATTCATCACACAAATATTTATCCTGGATGGGAATCGAACTTAAGACATCTCCGCGGGCAGACTTAATCTATACATAACAACTAATCTACGAGGTCAATCAGTTAAGGCAAAAGGCTATATATTAGAAAGGCACATTAGAAAAAAAAACGTAGCTATTTCAATTCCAGTAGATACATCTACTAATTAGAAACATACCTATTTTATGCTCACAGCTAAACTTAACCCGTCTCGGCGCAGTGTGAAGCATCCTATACCAGCGGTGTTTGACCTAAATGTAGTTGCGTTTGAGACTAACCCCTTAATTCGAACCACAATGGCTTGTAGCCAAAATGTGTTTTGTTGACGAGGCTCGGTGTCACGCACTCAAATTTATAGCAGACTGGGCCAAGGAAGGGGGCGATGTTCTCCTACTAATACTATAATACCATGTTTTGTTTTTCGTAGTGAACAAGCAGGACTTGTGGGTACGTGATACGCAACACGCCTGCCCATGACAGCAGCTACGCAGCTATTGGAACGACGTGTTCATTTGACGACGTCAGACACCCACCTAGACATTTTAAAAAAAGTGTTGTATTTTACAAGTATTATAAACTAGCAGCGCCCAGTCCCGTGGTTTTCCCGTGATAAAAAGTAGCCAGTGTGTTATTCCTATTAAATTTCAGACCGATCTGTAAAGACTTGATGCGATTGAGCAACAAACACCCGAACCTTGACATTTGTAAACGGATTAATAGAATAGTTGGGAATAACACAAGGGGTAATTTTTATCTCGAGAAAATAACGGAATCGGGTACTAGAACGAGATGTGAAACCACAGGCCACATTACCCATCGATATAAATCAATGGATGTCCCCTCCATAACTTCGGGCGCACGGAGTTTTGTTATCGTTAGTCATTCTTTCCGTTTTAGACGATTGTAGGAAGCGGTGAAGGCCGGACGTTTATTCCTATGGCTATTCGTTGTCAACAACCAAAATAAGTAGAACCGCAACATACCTCGCCGCTAGTGGTTCTAGGCGTCAAGTAGATCGGTAGTTGTAAACCACTCACGCTACAAACGGACACGGAATTTGTTAACAATTTCAAGATGCTCAGGGCACATCTACTGATTTATATCGCTGTAATTACCTATATTCTCAGCCACTGTGTTCTGTTCGTATCTCAAACGTAAATAAACATTCATTCACGGATATTAATAACAACCAACTGTAGTGGAAATAAAGAGATCTGTATCTGTGAATAGAAATAAATCGAGTGAAAGGAATATCGAGGAAAATTCCTGGAACACGGTAACTTTCTACCAAAGTATTACGACTTATGAGATGTTTTATAGGAAAGGAAAATTTACCTATACGGCGAAATACGAGCGCGGTGACAAGTTAGCTCACTCTCAATAAGGAAAAACATATTATTAGTTTATTTTATTATTATATCAGACAACAATTTGGTTACTATTGAATTTAGTTGGATGTACATAGAACTCTATCAAACTCTACAGTCGTTTCTGCATACAAAATGCTCATTTAATTATGTTTAATTTTGTATTGCAAGCAAATTGTGATATGATTTAATAAAAAAAAAAAATTCTCCGGAAAGCAAAAACCGATATCAATTTAAAATAACCGCCATCACTAAGTCCTCATAAATGAAAGTAAATTTTATTTATTTGTTCATATTTCAAAAATCCAAAAAAAATAATTTATGAGACCACCAATCTGATGGATAAAAAAAACATTCAAAATAATTCACAATTGATAGAGCTATCGTGTAAAATACTTATAAAAACACACAACATAATCGATAACCTCCTTTTTTGAAGTCGGTTAAAATGACCTTATTGCGAAAAGGTGGCTTGTAGCCAACCATCCTATAGCGCTATCGGACTGCTCGTAGCACTATATAGACATCGTTTCATGGTTGATGTTCTAAAGACCCAAACAAAGAGGTGTCCACTCTCGTAACAAGAACATTTAAACTATGCGAAAAGTTGCCAGAGTTGGTATTCCCTAGTGAATTTAATGTGTTTATGTTCAAGTCAATAGTGAATAAATTAGATAATATCAGTGGAAACTTCTCACATAACACCATCTAGCCCTAAACTAGGCAAGCTGTTTGTTCTAGGTACCCGTGCTCTATCGTAGATCGTAGACCACATCGTCGATTAAGGCGCGTCTCCCAGCAAAACGAGTTTTTTTGTCCAGTTTTCAGAGCTATCTACTCATTACTCAAAACAAATATCAACTGGCAAAAAATACACTAAATTTCTACAATTTCTTGGCTTCAAAATGGTAGTTTCTTTTATGTTAATAGGGTTTATTGTTTAAATAATCTGCTCACAATGAAACCATAAAAAATAGAAATAATTGTAATTATCATGCATCTACTCGAAAACCCGTAATTATTTGGATTTTGTACTGACACCAACGGATAGGCAAATCCATTACGAACATTTTGGTAGAAATATTTTTCTCAAAAGACCAAAATCTGATTTTATAAACTGTTTATTCTAAAATTTCAGCGTAAAACAGCGACAAATCCTACTGTTTCTCTCTTGCTCTTTCTTGCTGTGTGCGATGAGGTAGGAAATACTCAAGGTCAATTGCTCGGGGTCAGGCGACATCAAAACTACATCTGAACCTGTCCTGTTAAATATATTGACGAAAGGCCATCCGAATTTTATCTATGTTTACATATCTGAAAACATCTTATTTAATTTTATTTTGCCCTAATTTCAATTTGCATCTTAAAGATCTGGAAGTACACCACTTAATTGCAAAATCTTCGTATACCTTTACCGAATAATGTTCAGGAAGAAAAACAAGTGAATTATTTATTCATTTATTTAGGTATACAAAACAGTACACAGTTAACAATAAACTTAAATAATATATAACAATTTACAGTTTTGACCTAATCTATGCGCCTAACTATGTATACACCACATGAGTAATTAAATGACGTCAAGAAAGATACTAAATAAAATTAAGTTAAATCAATTTAAATGAAAATATATACATATGTACATATCTAAATTCAAGTTATTAAGTTTGATTTGAGTTTACATAATTTGTGAACACACACATATTTTTGACATCATTTTTGAATTTATACAGTTTTTGACAGAATATATCAATAGAATTGTGATGCTTGTCTGATATTTCATTGTATTGGCACACATTCTAACAACTGGGTTGTAGTAGGATGTATTATTTCTGTATACACCTAATGTAAACGTGTTCGCAAACCCGTTGCGTAGTCTCGTAGTAATTATGTTATAAAGCGATAAAATTCCCAAATGCCTTTTTCATAAATCTTTAATTTAGTGAATAAGACAGTAGACACTACATTGGAAAAGAGACGGTTCCGTGGGCACTTCTCCAATTTCGATCGATTTTCCAATCTCCCTCATATAAGGAACCTGTACAAATTTAAGAGGCAAATAAGAGACAGTTGGCATCATAACGCCCATATTGTTTTTTAACTTTAGCGATTTAAATACATAATGTAAACACTGTATAGGTCGAGGTAATTAAATAATAATGTTGATCGTGATTAAGTCCTGGATAGTGTTTACATTATGTCATAAGTTCCAGTTGTCCCACACATCCAGATACATTACAGGGCTTAGAGATATAACAATCTTAGATCTCTGGGTGACGAGCGCAGTGCAGTGCTAGGTAATGATTTAGACTCTTTACGTTCCAATAGCGGCGTCTCACTGTACTGTTATGTGGCAGGCATGTTGCTTACCATCAGACGCATGTCCTGCTCGTCTCGTCACTATTTATTTTAAAAAAACACCATCACTGACAAACACTGCATATCACACCCTCAACAACCGAGATCGCTTCTAAAGTTTCGCGGCTGTTTTGGCCACTGCGCGCGAATGTGAAGATCCCATTAGTTATAGTTGCCACTTCGCTCAATAAGTGCACCCTTCACTGTAGCGTGTACACTGTAGAGGGTAGACAAGTAGCGGAGAAGCTACTTTTAAACTTGCCAGATAGATAGCGCGCTTTCAGTAAGCGCAACGAGTAATTGGGACGCAAATGTACTGGGGACCGTTCATAATGCCTTATCAATCAACGGCTTTGAAAATAACGGTATTAGAGGGTCTACCGCATAACTAAGACCGTCTTAGCTTAGATATTGCTCTCTGTTTTCTTTTCGCTTGAAATTATAGAGACAGCAATAGCAAAACAGATTTATTTGAAGGGTGGGAACTACGCGAGTAAAATCACAGGGCGAGAGTATTCAAACATTGGTCACGAAAGATGGTGGCGCCGTAATACCAAATATAGTCATTAGAACATTTAATCTGCATTTATTTTCCTACGAGTACTAATTAAATGTTTTTTTAACTCCCGACCAAAAAAAGGGGTGTTATAAGTTTGACGTCGATGTCTGTCTGTCTATCTGTCTGTCTGTCTGTCTGTGTGTCTGTCTGTCTGTCTGTGTGTATGTCTGTCTGTGGCACCGTAGAGCTCAAACGGATGGGCCGATTTCGATGCGGTTTTTTTTATTTGAAGGTTAATATCCGTGCGGATGTTTTTAGCTATGTTTGGTTAATATCGATTCAAGATGGCCGCCTCCACAAAATGGCGGACAAAATATTTCTTCACAACCTACCTCAATATGGGTATCAAATGAAAGGGCTTGACTAGTAAAATACAACCATAATAACAAATTTCAAATCCAAGATGGCCGCCACCACAAAACGGCAAATTATATTATTTTTTTCACTGCTACTACAATAGGGGTATCAAATGAAAGGGCTTGACTAGTAGAATACTTTGCACTATGACAAATTTCAAATCCAAGATGGCCGCTACCACAAAATGGCAAAATACATTTATTTTGGGTATCAAATGAAAGGGCTTGACTAGTAGAATGTTGTACAGATAACAAATCCGAGGTAGTCGGGGGTTAATCAAAATTTTTAATTTTGTTCTTGTTTTTAAACTTCCAATATTTTGTTGTGGCGGCCATCTTAAACCAATTTTCATCAAAGATACCTAAGGCTAATCGTTCTTCGATCGAATCTTTGAACATCAACCATGATTTATTGTCATTGACAACACACCGATAGAGAACAGGACAAAGTGGTATTACGAGTATATTATCCAGAGCTGCATAGTGCACACCCCTTAAAAATATCATTAAAAATACGATGACCAACAATTTTGCGATTGCGATAACGGCCTGCTAACTAGTAGTGTGCTCGGTGCATGAGTCCTAGGCAGAGAATACTTGCACTCAGACAAGCGTACTCTAGACTGCAGGTACTAGTACTACTGAGTACTGCCTCGCTAACAATCCACAATCCTCTGTGAGAAGTGGTGAGGCGTAATAGTAGTGTTCTTATCAACTTTAAGAAAAGTAAAAGCAGAGGATTCTCAAAAACATGTACAATTTTCTTTATAATTTTGATTATATGTTACACTAGATGTCCGCCCCGGCGTTGCCCGCGGTACATTATATAGTACTCATCAGGATCCCGTACATATACAACGGTGAAAGAATGACTGAAATCGGTTCAGTCATTCCTGAGAATATCGCTTTCAAACAAAACACCTCTTCAGCTACCTGCTACGCCACCTGTCGGAAATTGGTTGTACCAACACAGATTTAGAAAAAAAATTGAATATTAAATTGATATTGATATTTAAATTGATTGATTAATTGACGCAATCTTAGACACATGCTGTCATGTGTCATGTCAAAGCACGAAACGTATTCCCGATTTTGTTACATTCTTGATTCATGCTCCGCATCTATTAATAGTAGCGTTATTTCCTATAGCCTTCCTCGATAAATGGACTATCCAATAGAAAAATAATGTTTCAATCCGTACCGGTACTTCCTGAGATCCTAGCGTTCAAACAAACAAACAAACAAACAAACTCTTCAGCTTTATAATATTAGTATAGATTTATTTAATAGATTAGACTGCAGAGACATAAAAAAGTAAAATCACTGACAGTAAAAAGACTGGAGAAGATTTGGAGAAACCGCGAGATACGCTAAAAGACCAAAATTAACTTGATGCGGACTTTGATATTCTCTATCTTTTTATATGCTTCGGAATCTTGGACTGTAAAGGCAAGGATAAAGGGGGAGGTTGGTGCGTTCTAAATGTAGTGCTGGCGGAAAATGCTTGGCATCAAGTGGACAGCTCGCCGCACAAACCCATCAGCTGAACCAGCTGAAGATCAGTAACAGGCTCTCCACCGTCTACACTCGGGAGACACTTCAATTTGTCTCACAAGTGGCTAGTCGACAAGAAAGCTTAGATAAGCTAATAATGGTCGGTCGCGTCGAAGGGAAGAGAGGTAGAGGTAAAGCACCATCCCGGTGGATAGAGACCATCAAGGCTTCAGCAAAGACAAACATCCAAACTAGCTTTCGGACGGCCCAAGACAGGACTGCCTGGAGGAAGGTAGTCATGTACGTCAATGGTAGTCACAGCCCTCAGTAATGAAGGCTTCAGAGGTGATCCCACAATTTTTTTTTTTAATGTAGTGATGGTTCTAGAGAAAACAAGAATAAAATTAAAAATTTTGACTAACCCCCGACTACCTCAGATTTGTTATCTGTACTACATTCTACTAGTCAAGCCCTTTCATTTGATACCCATATTAAGGGAGTTGTGAAAAAAGAAATATATTTCGCCATTTTGTGGAAGCGGCCATCTTGGATTTGAAATTTTTCATAGTGCAATGTATTCTACTAGTCAATCCCTTTCGTTTGATACCCATATTGAGGTATTAGTGAAAAATAATATAATTCGCCATTTTGTGGTGGCGGCCATCTTAATTTGAATTTTTTATAATGTATAGTATTTTACTAGTCAAGCCCTTTCATTTGATACCCATATTGAGGTAGGTTGTGAAGAAATATTTTGTCCACCATTTTGTGGCGGCGGCCATTTTGAATCGATATTAACCAAACATAGCTAAGAACATCCGCACGGATATTAACCATCAAATAAAAAAAACCGCATCGAAATCGGCCCATCCGTTTGAGCTCTACGGTGCCACAGACAGACACACACACACAGACAGACAGACAGACAGACAGGCATCGACGTCAAACTTATAACACCCTTTTTTGGTCGGGGTTAAAAAAAACAGATTACAACCATGGACGTACAAAAAGTCCGACGTAGTCTCGCTAAAAACAAAAACTGTGTCACAAGAGTCGGCCACATTTGTACGTGTGCGTTTGTCAGGTTGTCACTAATAGACTGACACGCACAAATGTATATACACAAGCAGCGCGTGTGATGACCCACTGATGTTTGCGTGTCAGCCTGTATGTGACAGCGCACACTTGCATATTATGTGGCCGACTCGACGGACACAGTTTTTGTTTTAGCGAGACTACGTCCGATTTTTTTATACGATATATATCTATACTAATATTATAAAGCTGAATAATAATTTTAATAATATTATGCTAATATTATAATTTTTTTGTTTAAAGGCGCTAATAATAAGGAACTGAGCTGATTTCAAAAATTGTTTCATCGTTGAATACCTATGTACGTGATCTCCGAGTGCTACAGGCTATATATATTATGTACCAAGGGCGAAGTCGGGGTGGTCCGTTAGTATTAAATAAATACAGATTGTCGGGATGAACAGGACATGTCTGAAGCTAAGCAACACGACTGGCAATAACAGCAAGGCGTCATGTAACTATTATAACATGAAGAGACAAAATCATTCTAACACAGCACTGCGCTCGTCACTCAGAAAAATATAAGATGATTTATACTGTGAACTCTCTGACTGCCCTTGAAACCAGAATGAGGTGTCCTATACAGAGATATGGAAAGAATTTATTTCTTCTTTTTTTTTGCTATACCCGAGACAAGATTTCGCGAAATATGCGGTACTTTGGCAGCGATGGCCTCAGATGCGATGAAAACAATGATAACTCCTAAAACGTGTTTTAGAAACATTTTGTGATATAAACAAGTCGTCTAAAACATGATTCATACTATACCGGTTGTACATTCTTCGTGAAATAGCTAAACTCTTCCGGTCACGCAAAAAGGGATAGGGTAAAAACACAAGCAGCCAACTAAATGTTCCCATGGCTGAAACTCGGGATCTTTCGTCACAAGTTTGTCAAGCCCTTAAAAGGCTGTGAAGTAAAATAAAAGTTTGACAGTAAAATAAAAGTTTGTAGGGTTGCAGACATTGTCCCATTTTTTGTTGCCAATAAAAATTTCGACAGCTTTGGTTTTGTAACTTTTAGTCGTAGAAGCAGATATACCGAACGTTATACTAGCGACCCGTTCCGACTTCGCTCTTATAATGTCATATGAAGACTATTAATCTACATAAAAACTAACCTAACTCTCAAGTTGGACCAAATCACTAATCACTACATAGAATAAAACTAAGTCGCTTTCTCTGACCCTATATCCCTAGACCTTCAAAACTACCAAATAGACTTTGATGTGGGAGCGTGACTCAAGAGGAAGGTTTATATGTATTATATGTGCATACAACAGTAGAGAAACACTAATCATTTTAAAGGTTAATGTGATGTCTTAAATAAACACATTTTTTGTGCTAACTTTGCAAACGCTGGCTGGATCCTACGAGATGGATCAAAATAATGTACTGCAGTATTGTACCCCTTAAAAAGATCTACAAAAAAGTCAACCATGGTATATGTCTATCTATTAGGGATAACCCACAATAACCATTTTTATTCGTAGTTTTGATATCAGCATTGCACCCGTGCGAAGCCGGGGCGGGTCGCTAGATACAGACAAATGCCAACTTTCGAGAATATTTGCTGACTTGGTAAAGAGTGTACTGAGAACAAATATCATGCATGACACTGGATTTGTTAACAAGAACAAAATTAAAAATTTTGATTAACCCCCGACTACCTTAGATTTGTTATCTGTACAACATTCTACTAGTCAAGCCCTTTCATTTGATACCCATATTAAGGTAGGTTGTGAAGAAATATTTTGTCCGCCATTTTGTGGAGGCGGCCATTTTGAATCGATATTAACCAAACATAGCTAAGAACACCCGCACGGATATTAACTTTCAAATAAAAAAAACCGCATCGAAATCGGCCCATCCGTTTGAGCTCTACGGTGCCACAGACAGACACACACACAGACAGACAGACAGACAGACAGACCGACAGACAGACAGACAGACAGACATCGACGTCAAACTTATAACACCCCTTTTTTTTGTCGGGGGTTAAAAAACATTTTTAGGCGTTACAACTTTTTTTATTATAGGTAATTTTAGAAAAAAAATTCTCACAACATTTTGTATGTATTTGTATGCGTGCCAGCCTGTATGTAACAGCGCACTGGTCGACTCTATAGACACAATTTGTTTTAAGGGGGACTATGACCGACTTTTTTATACGTCCACGTCCCATATAAAGAGGTGAAAAAACATTTACTAACGACAGCGATCAAAATAAGGACACTCGCGTCTCTTTTGAGGCAGAAGGCTGCATTTGCTAGCTCACGAGATTTCTATCTTCATCTGTATATCTCTTCTCAGAAATTTTAGTTTATCCAAAACACAAAATGCTTTATTTGCCACGAACGTTCCGTAAGTTAACTAAGCCACCGCGGCTTTTTATTTATACTCTAGAGCTACAAGACGAGCAGGACATGTGCCTGATGGTAAGCTACATGCCTGCTACAACAGCACAGCAACACGCAGCTATTAGAACATGAAGAGTCCGTCCAAATCATTACCTAACACTGCACTGCGCTCATCACCCAGAGCTACAAGATGTTTTATCTGTATGCTCAGTAATCTCACTGGCAGCATTGCCCATCAAACCGGAACACACTAATGCTTGGCATTACATGTTTGCACTTGGCACTACATGTTTGCACACTACTGCTTGGCGATAGAATAACTGGCAAAGGTGTGGTACTTCCCCAGGTGGAATCTGCGAAGAGTCCTACCACAACCAAAATCCAATGCTATGTGTATGCTTTATCATGACAAGCATTTAATTTATGTACCTAGTCCTTCGCGCGTGGATCCGACCTTGTAAACACAAATGCCATTCAGGGACATGAGCGAGGGAAGTGCACCATTGTATCAAAGTGTCTCGTGAGACGATACAGTCATTGTACTCAAGTAGCTGTGACAGTTTTGTAGCATTGATGCTCTAAGTCTGGTCTATTTCCGTTTTCCATTCAACAGGGCTCTTTATATGGATACTACGGAAAGGTGTTGGGTACTTTTGTATGAACTAGTGGCATCATTTTTTTTTAGCGGCCAATTTGTTTTTGTGGCTGGCTTGTAACCTTACCTTACCTTAAGGGTATTTATGCAATCAGATTTGCTCTAAGTAATATTGGAGCTGAGTTATCGCTTAACATCAAACGAGATAGCGGTCAAGTGTAAACCTATAAAAGTTTAAAAAATATGACTTTTGAAAGTTTTCTTTGACAATGAGAAAAAATACAAAACCAATATTTGTTTCGATATAGTTTAGAGACATGTGTCCATAATACCTTTGGCTCACTTTATAATATCGTTCTTTCAAAATATACAAATTTTGGCCGCGCATATACAAAATGACGCCAACTTTTTTTTTACTTTTATAACTTTTATATTTACACGTCAATTAATAAAAATAAAAGCAAAAGAAAGAGCATACAATTTGTATTCAAAGTATAAAATAATTACTTCAATCTTCTTTTTCTTTTTTATTATATATAAAAATGTTATGTTGGTTTGTGTACGCTTCAAAAACTCAAAAAGTTCTGCACCGATCGAGCTGAAATTTTAGAATGATATATAATCCGTATCAAGGATTGTTTTATCTAATTTTTGCATCACAATGTGCTACAGCGAAGCGTGGCAGGGTACAGCTAGTGTATTATAATAATTATCGTACAAAAAACTGTCAAGCATTATGCGAGTAATTATATGTTAATACAATTGTTACTATTTATGCCATTTTTTACATTTATATAGTAACTTTGCCATTACTCTCTAAAAATTCGGTGTAACCATATAAAGTTTGATTGATAAGCCAGCACTAATCTGTTTTTGAAGCTGGCAAAACTGTTAAGCGACGACGTGATCTGCTTTACCCCAAACCCCTTTTATACTTCGAAACTATGCAAACAACATAGCTGCCTCTCTGGCACTGCTCGTATCTAAAATCCAAATGAAACATAATTTAAAATAGATCAATACCATTGACGCAATGGAGACTCCGCATGTGGAGCACGCAATGTTTTCCTCTGACGTCACGCTCCTCGTTAAAACGAGGGTACAGATGAAAAAAAAACGCGCGGGTACTTATGTACGCACATAAGCAGATAACTGCTGAGACTCGGAGCCTTCTCTCGCAGGGAGAGAGTCAAGGACATAATCCACCACGCTGCCTCAATGCGGGATGCTTTATGACACATGACCTTGAAAGATCCTAGGTTAAATATTGGTTTCGTCACCTTCTTCTTTGCCGTTTTAAGTTAGCGGCATTACGCACATGACTTTAAAAAAAAACAGTGGTGCACGTGGGATTTGAACTAGGGGTTCCGGATCGTCGTTCTCCCGATTAGACCTGCCGTATGTATAATATCATGTACTACTCTCGCAAGAAGTTAAAACTTCTTTTCTACCTATATTCCTCGTTCTATGAAGGTTATATTCCCAACGTCCACCACTAAAACCGGCCCCAGTGGTGGACGTTGGAACAGTGAATTATTTTTTGTGCCAACGGCCACCAGTGGCGGACGTTGGAACACTCTAAGTAATATTTGTCTCAACAACCACCACTAAAACTTGTCACTAAAAAAAAACTAGTCAAAAAAATCATCTGCTATATGTACAATAATTTAATATTACAATCCTTCTACGTTTGTTGTCCGGTGTTGCTTTCCAAAAACATTCCACAACGGTATATTATATTCATCTTTCAGCCACGTATCTTCTACATATTTTCTAAATTTTAAAATTAAAAGCATCGTGGAAGTTTTCTCGCGCCAAAAGAGGTAGAACTTCAAAAAAACAGTCGCACTCCGAGTACCGACTGCACTGAAAACTTGAACAATTATTACGTACCTACACTAGAAGCGCCCCGCGGTTTGCCTCGCGTTGTTCCTGTTCCCGATAAAAAGGACCATATGCTCTATTCTATTAAAAAGAAATAAGGCCACAATGTTAAAAATATATTTTTTATTATTATTATTCCAAATTTTAATCTGTGTTCCAAATTTCAACCCGAACGGTTCATGGATGTTACGGCCGGTGACCCGAACCCAAAAGATTTTTCCACGCCTAACAACACAGCTGCAAGAAGTTTTCACAAGCAACGATTCTTTTTTTAAATAGAATATAATAGAGACGAGACGATCTTCTTAGCATTCCATGGATTCACCGTGCGGGTCCATCGTGTGGCAGAGAGAGAAAACCCGAGTAGATCCCGAGACTTGTGACTCGGGCGTAGGTTTAAAGGGCCCCTTTCTGACGTACATCAACACTCACCTTCACTACTTGTTTTTCTCTCCCTGCCCAGCCAAATCTGATATGAGCCTACTAGTGCAGCTTTAGATACTCGTTCTAGTATAGAACTTACTGCACTTCTGGATAAGCCAAGGTTTTTCAGCAGGTTGTAGAGATATTTTGCTGGTATACCTCTCGCTCCCACTTCTACAGCGTATAAACTAACTACATAGCCGTTTTTTTGTTAATTCGTTTAGGAGGTCTTAATACTTATTTTGTTTCATCGCGTGGTCTTTAAGTATATTAGTTTCCCACGGTACGGTAAGTTCTACAAGAACTATAATTATAATATAATAATAATAATATATATGTGTATTGTGAATCGACGCGTTAATTCCGTTCATTGATGTCGATTCCGGCGACACTAATCTTCCTATAAACTTGGCATCCGTCGCGGTCCCAATTCTCAATTCGTGAACTTGGCCGCGATCGTATCGTTCGTTTTTGTTCAATTCTTATGTCACCGCCACATCCATGTTGCATCAATTTACCAGCGAGCGCGTCAAGTAGGTATGACACACAAACCACGATTCATTTAATTCATTGAGAGAATATGCAATAGGCGTGTCGACTCATTTTTGATTTAATGTGCCATCAAAAGGCTACTCAGTAACTGAAACATAGGTGAAAGAATTACTTTGTTATCTGAAAAACTTCCCGTGATATCACGATTTTAAAATTTAAATTTTGGACTCTCCCAAAAACGGTTCCTACAAATCACTACAGAATCGTGACGTCACACTGTCGTATTTTCTATGCGGCGCGCGTAAAGTTTGTATGGTAGCTATATTAAATATTGCGTTTAGGGTACTGGTTTCATTACAAAAGTAACTTGAAATTGAATGGGTTATCCAATGACAAATACATTTTCTAATCATTTCGTACGGACTTGCTCATCCAGCTTTGAATGATCATAAAGTACCTAAGTTAAACTAAAAAATATCAAAATTAAAATTGGTGCATATTATTATTCTATTTAAATACTGTCATTACATCAAATAATATTATATAATTGAAGGACCTGTCGACACGCCTATTCCCGCTCTGGCTTGTACTTGTATTGTATTGTATTGTATGGTACAAAAATTGTCCTTCGCTATTCAGCGGGGTATTACGGCCAGTAATGGGCACCTATGTATGTGCCGGGTGTCGTTAGGGACGGGTTATGTGATAAGTTTATATATTTTTGTTGATGTAGTTTTTGAATTGTGTTGGTCGATATTTATTCAATTCATTTATTCGAACCATAAATTAATAAGAACACTTGGTATAGTCATTCACAAAAAGACAAAAATTCTGTGTACATAATAAGATAAAATAACAACGTCAAAATAAATAAAGCAGCTGTAAACGGGCCTAGTCAATTAAATGCAGCTGTAAAAAATCTTTGTCAAAGACAAAATAACAAATAATCAATACATACAGTATACAGATACTACATGAGTACAAACAATGTAAAATGAAAAGTCTTATTAATCTATTATTTTACCTTATTACAAGATTCTAATTTCGACACATTTTATTCCATGCGTTACTGTCTTTAACAAAGTCGTCTATATTATAATATGCCTTGCTCAATAGGTAGCTTTTTATTTAATTTAACTTTAAAACGAACATTTCATTTTTATCTATAAAAATATTAATTGTTTTAATAACTAGTGGTCGTCAATTAGTCAACTAGAACTACGCGGGTAAAACCGCGAGGTGTTAGTTCATAATATTATTAAAAAGTACGATAGAAACACCCTCTGGTCTGACATAGAATATTCGTGTTTATCACACAAATATTTGTCTGGGGTAGGAATCGAACTTGGGACCTACAACTCGGGCAGATTACTTACCAACTAAGTCACAAGGTCAGCCTAAACTATTCATACAAACGAAATATTTAATATTTACAAGAATGTATCATTTCAGTTGGACTAACAGAGCACCTGCTACTGTACCTACCATCGGTCTTTTTCTAGGTTAATTGAGCCAGCTTTTGAGAACGCCACATGCTTCGGAGCAAAATCAATATTTCATTTCCCACACCAATTCAAACCCTACATTTGAAGCGTTTTAGGATGTTTTATCTTCGACATCCTGTTTTATACCACTATGAGCTGTCTTCGAAAACGTTATTCTGGCGTTGGCTGTCTTCGCAAACGTACTTACCTAGTTTTGTTTAAATTATCAAGAAAGAAATGTAGTGGTGCTTTGTAGTGGTAGGACTCTTTACAGAGGGAAGTACCACACCTTTTCCAGTTATTCTACCGCCAAGCAGTAATGTGCAAACATTACTGTGTTCCGGATGTGTCCAGAGAAATCACAGGGCTTAGAGATATAACATCTTAGATATATGGGTGACGAGCGCACTCCAGTGCTAGGTGATGATTTGGACTCTTCATGTTTCAATAGCTGCGTGTTACTGTCTTGTTATGTGGCAGGCATTTTGCGTGGATCCATGCTTTATATAGAAAAATAGCAGTCAAAAGGATAAGATAGAGAGCTACGGACGGACATGGACATAGGACGGACGGACTCTGAACGGACGCAAAGGCTATGTCCTAGGCCTTTCACAATAAACGGCCCAATCCCGTCGGGGATTTATGTATATTTTATTACGGCTTATTATGCGACTGCATGCACGAAAAAGTGTCCCGTCATGTCCCGTTACGTTCATTGTACGCTTGCGCCACATCCATCAATGTTTTGTTATGACGTTGTCACGTTAAACTATCATCCGTAAACAAACCGACTTTACTGACAACCAATTCTTGACGTGACAACGTCACAACGCCGGCTGCATGCATGAAAAAGTGTCCCGTTATGTCCCGTTATGCGCATTGTACGTTTGCGCCGCATTTATCAAAGCTTTGCTTGCTTGTTATGACGTCGTCACGTTAAACTATCGTCCGTAAACCACCCGAATTTACAGATAACCATTTTTTTTTGTTTGCGGTTTGACTCCACTTTCGTGATAGTACAATGAAGCTATTGGAACATGAGGAGTCCAAATTATTACCAAGCACTGCCTTGCGCTCGTCGCCCAGAGATATAAGATGACTTATCGCCTGTCCTGTAATTTCTCTAGTACCATTGCCCTTCAAACCGGGACACAGTGAAATTTGCACGTCACTGCTTGGCAGTAGAATAACTGGCAAGTGTAGTTCTCAGGCGGATTCTGCAAAGAGTTCTATAACTACTATATAATATATTGTCTATAGTATAGTTTAATTTTAAAAAGGCTCTACTGATTAAAAATAAACCCCTATTCGAATAGAACACAGATTTATTTAAGGTAAAAGTTAAAGGTAGATAATAATGAGCGATGACCTTTACAGCAAAAAATAGACCTACGCAGGCTCAGACTATACTTACTTTCAAGCAGTTACTAAAACAGAACAACTGGCGCGCTTCTATCTCGATAATCAACTTTATTGTAGTCTAATAGGGCGCCAATTACATTGGCCGACATCAATTGGACTAGGTATCTAAATTGATTTTTAATAGCGCACCAATCGCTATGAGTCACGAGATGCGCCGGAGTCCGCTTCAAAGTAGCAGTTAGCTCGCATTATTCTAATAAAAACCATAGTTTACGCCATATTTAAACTATGGCTCAGTAAAGAGAGTTATAGCACTTCTCGAGTTTTCTTTACTGCCGTCGTAAATCTACCCGCGGCGCCGTTGGTGGTGGGTTCGATTCCCACAACAAAAATAATCTGTGATCTATAAAAATAGGAATTTATTTACTGTTGAAATGTATGATAGATCTCTAATAAATGTACAATAGTGTATTATTATGATGGACGCACAATATTTACTATTATTGTTATGAATACCAAGCTAATACTAATTAGGCCGTTTTAGTCACTAATGAGCCGACGCATGTCTTGCTCGTCACTTCACTATTGAGGTACAATAATCTTACATATAGAATTAACTTGAAAGTTTGTGTGTTTGGATGTGTGTGTGTGTGTGTCATGTCGCAATGGCTGAAAGGATCAGGTTGCAATTTGAGACAAATAGTTTATGTTCTGGAATAGCAAATAGGCTATTTTTCATCGTCGGGAAATTACTGGGATGATAACTACTAAACGCGGGGTGCTGCTCGTAACAATAAAATAAAATAAGTTACCGCCATGTGGGATGATGATTCGACGATCATAGTCCCAATAGTCGTGTCGGCAAACGGCCTTGTAGCGAAAAGTCTCGACCAACATCTCAAGAGACTTTCGCTAGACGGTTGGATTAGGGGTCAGATGCACGCGGCGGGCAGCCTTGACACAGCGCGCATCGTCAGGAGGTTCCTCACTCTGCAGCCCTAACCACCGGTAGCTTGGGCCCTGCCCCGCTGCTGGCGGCAAACTAGGTTTAGGTTTTTATAATGTTTTTATGTTGTTTTTATTTATAAATATTGTAAAAATGTAAACCTAAGAAAATGAATAAATGAGTGAAAAATAATAAAGAAAATAAAAAATCAAACCACGCAAACCCTATAAACGCTCTTAAGAAAAAATCGATATTTTACAACAGTCATTAAATGATGACCTATTATTATAACAACTATTCTATTATTATATTTTTTGTTGCAGGTTTGGCAGTAAATACCAGTCTCGTTAGTGTATGAAAATGAAGAGTCAGTGAGATAGACACAGTGGTAAGTGGTTTTACCTGACTTTTATTTGATCTACGTAAGTAGAGTTAGTAAGCTCTTAGTAAGACTCAAAGAGCATGTATTATGGTAAGACTAGGTTAAGAAGGTTCTCAAATCCATAGATTTTGATTTTTTTTTTGTGACGTCTTTGCTCAAATCCGATAATAATCAATAATAGTATGTAATCAGCTCTACATACCGGTCACAAGTCAGCAGGTGCTAGATCCCCGCTAGGGCCGTAGAACACTGGGGTTCTTATAGTGGTAGGACTCTTGGCAGAGTCCGCTTGAGGAAGTGCCACACTTTTACCAGTTATTCTACCGCCAAGCAGAAGTATCCTAACATTATTGTGTTTCGGTTTGAAGGGCAATGTTTCCAGAGAAATTACAAATACAAATACAAATACAAAAATCTTTATTGCTGTTTGTAGATAAGATAAGATGATACAAAACATTTTAAAAGTTGCCCCATACAAACTGGCCTCTGCGAGAGGCATGCAATATGTCTGGCAAGACAATTTGTTAGTAATTTATAAATAAAAAAAAATTAAATAATAGTCAGCTGATTAAAGTCTTCTTCTTCCTCATCTTCACATATCATACAGGGCTTAGAGATATAACATCTTAGATATCTGGGTGACAAGCGCAGTGCAGTGCTAGGTAATGATTTTGACTCTGCATGTTCCAATAGCTGCATGTCACTGTGCTGTTATGTGGCAGGGATGTTGCTTACCATCAGGTACATGTCCTGCTTGTCTCGTCACTTTTTATTAATAAACAATTTTCGTACAAAAAATTAAACCGACTTCAAAACCACAAATAGGCACTCAAAAGCGAAAAATAAACTAAAATCATTGTTATAAGCGCTACTCACTCATCTATTTGAAGTCGGTGCCAGCTAAATCTAACAGGTATAGGATAGATACTACTTACCTGTGCCTACATGGCATCAATCTACTAACTTTTTGACCTGACTGGCACCGACTTCAAATAGATGAGTGAGTAGCGCTTATAACAATGATTTTAGTTTATTTTTCGCTTTTGAGTGCCTATTTGTGGTTTTGAAGTCGGTTTAATTTTTGTACGAAAATTGTTTATTTTACTCTTTTTAGTGTACAAGAACAAAATTTTGATTAAACCCTGACTACCTTGGATTTGTTATCTGTACAACATTCTACTAGTCAAGCCCTTTCATTTGATACCCATATAAAGGGAGTTGTGAAAAAACAAATGTATTTCGGCATTTTGTGGAAGCGGCCATCTTGGTTTGAATTTTTCATAGTGAAAAGTATTCTACTAGTCAAGCTCTTTCGTTTGATACCCAAATTGAGGTAGTAATGAAAATATAATATAATTCGCCATTTTGTCGTGGTGGCCATTTTGGATTTGAAATTTGTTTTAGTACATAGTACTCTACTAGTCAAGCCCTTTCATTTGATACCCAACTTGAGGTAGGTTGTGAAAATATTTTGTCCGCCATTTTGTGGAGGCGGCCATCTTGAATCGACATTAACCAGACATAGCTAAGAACATCTGATATGGTATTAACCTTGAAATAAAAGAAACCGCATCGAAATCGGCCCATCTGTTTGAGTTCTACTACGGTGCCACAGCAGATAGACAGACACACAGACAGACATCGACGTCACTTATAACACCCCTTTTTTGGTCGGGGTTAAAACAAGTTTTATTAAAGCATTTACACAATTTTGTATTGACAGGGTCGAGATTCATAACTTTTGTGAAATCTACAACGTCATCCAGATACGCAATTTTTCAGTTTTTGGTTCATATTTCAAAAACTACTTGACCGATTTCGAAAAGATTTATATGGGACCATTCGGGAAGCATACCCATCCGAACACAAAAAGAAATTTTAAAATCGGTTCAGAGGTTCTCGAGAAATCAGGTAACATACATAAAAAAAAAAAAAAAAAAAAAAACATAGGGGTCGAATTGATAACCTCCTCCTTTTTTTGGAAGTCGGTTAAAAAAAAACGTCTATTAGCGTTTTTCGCAGAGTTCGGTTTTTTTTAAACTTGTAGTAAAAGATTGCTTATCAAATGTACAAGGAAAATTTCCTATAACTTTTGATTTTCTAGAGAATGGCGAAATGTACGTTTTGCAGTACTATGAACGATAGAGTATCTCAAGATTATTTTTCAATAGATACAGGGGATTGTAGACCTAAGTATATAGTCGTAACAAAAAGCCAGAAGAATAAAAAAGTGATGCTTTAGCTCCACATACCGACCACATGTCGGCAAGTTCCAGATACAATACAAATACATTAAACCACAAAACAATACAAAAATTAATGATTAAACTAAAAAACATTTTGGGCACCTAAAGCGAAGTTATTTCTATCCTTCAGATCCTCCCCGCTGGGGCCGCAGGGCACCCCGTTGGGGGGATGCCAGGTCGGTACTTGATATTTCTAGTAGCTCAACACGAAGTCGTTCCATCTAAGGTACCCTAGTCGTCCGAAGTCGTTGCGCTAGTCGTAGTACGAAATGTATTCGTGGGTATGAGAAATGTATATAAATGTTTGTAGTGGTAGGACTCTCGGCAGAGTCTTCCTGGGGAAGTGCCACACTTTTGCCAGTTATTCTACCGCCAAGCAGTTTTGTTTAAAGTTTGAAGGGCAATGTTTCCAGATAAATTACAGGGCTTAGAGATATAACATCTTAGATCTTTGGCTGACGAGCGCAGTTCAGTGCTAAGTAATGATTTGGACTCTTCATGTTCCAATAGCTGCGTGTCACTGTGCAGTGTGGCAGCCATGTTGCTTATCATCAGCCACATGTCCTGCTCGACACATTACTTTTTTTTTATGTATATGTAATACTTTCTGGTATGCTTCGAGGATGTTTCGTGAACACTTTCCCTTACGTGTGTGCGTACATAGGTATATTATTATTATGCGTGTATATTATTATTAACTAGCTGTACCCTACCCCGCTTCGCTGTGGCACATTGTGATGCAAAAATTAGATAGAAACAATCCTTGATGCGGATTATATATCATTCTATAATTTCAGCGCGATCGGTGCAGAACTTTTTGAGTTTTTGAAGCGTACACAAACCAACATAACATTTTTATATATAAGATTAACTTTAGTTTGGTAGACCCTTGCGTCTCCTGCGCTAATCGTCAAATTCGGTAACGATGAGAAAAAAGTGATCAATAATGAAGAAAAAACTGAATAAAATCTGTAATTAAAAGGTACAACAACTAAGGTATGCCGCAGTTTCTGCGTCAGAATAGCTGTACGTATGTGCGTAAGTTAGTTTAGGTTAGATGGTCTTTACGGACCCCGAGACGGTCACGGCGTATATTGGGTTCAGGTACGGGGAGTATGCCCCAGAGACGGGCATGCGAGAAAGAGGATATGCGTAAATGTATTTCCTCCAAGGCCAATTACTATGAGTCCAAGATCCCAGAGCCGCCAGACACAACAGACGCTTAAAAACCTAAAAAACTTAAATTATTTTGAGAGTATTAAAACGTTTGTTAAGCAAAACGGCCGACGGAAAGTGTCTGGAAGTATTGGGGCCTTATTTTTAAAGATATTGCCTATAACATGCGTGAAAATCAGTTATCAGAAAATACGTGAAGTAAGTAATGTATCTTCTAGACCCAATATCTCAAAATTGGCCGTCTAAGCAAGTTAGCAGGTAAGCATGTGTTCTTAGTACGTCCTAGCTCTTCTCAATCGTCCACATTTCATCCATCAGGAAATACGTGACGCCTGGCGGCCCTGGGATCTTACTCTGTCTACTTATAAATACAATGACGCGCGCGCAATACGCCTCTTTGGGCATATTCCATGTACCTACTCCTCATTCTGTATTGTAGATGTATTAACCTCAGATAAACTCCGCCGCTTACTTATGAAAAGGTAATACAAATTTAGGCTATTTTCGTATTCGCAATTACACAGGTTATGCAGAACAAGTGACTGGCCCAAAAGGGATTACAGCTCTACTCGTGCTCTAAGCATAACTCTGGCGTCCAAATTAAAGCTTTTTGAAGTGATATGGCGCACCACAGACAGATTTTTCGTGGCCTGTGAATTGAATTCTAGCGTCACGCTCGGGAATAATAACAAATCTTCGTGTAAACTCGGGACTAAGGCCATTGGATAGAATAGGCGTGTCGACTCATTTTTGATTTAATGTACCTACCATCAAAAGGCTACTCAATAACATATACATAGGTGAAAGAATTACTTTGTTATCTTAAAAACTTCCCGTGATATCACGATTTTAAAACTTTTTACTTTGTAGAAATCAATTCACTCTCGAATATTGATTTGAATACACCAAGATTGTAACCAACGGAAAAAACCCAATCTGACCAACGCATTGTACATCCTAGACGTTCTTATCACAAAAGAGTCCAACCTCTTCGTTCAAGTCTTTGGAACATCAACCATGAAACGATACCCCTCCCTTGAGTTACGAGCAGTCCGATAGAAAAAAGAGACAAGGTGGCATTAAATCATACATAATAGTTGCACAGTTTTCGAATTTAGGAAGATAGTGTGGGTGTACGTAATACCCACGTAAAAAATTAATACTTCTTCTTCTTCAACGGCAAAATCAAAGAGTTTACATATACTACGTATAGAGTTAGCTTTTCTGCACGGTTACTTTGTGTCAATCGTAAGCAGATGACGTGCATACTTTACATGGCAACAGAGTGATGTGACGCAAAAAAAGTATGACACTTCCACAAGAGCGACAAGGCAAGAAAGATGCTACCCGTGCTTTCGGTGTATAGCGTTTGTGCCAACTCTTATATGTAAACTCTTTGGGTAAATAGATATTATCTTTATTCGAACCATTAGTTCAAAGGAATACTTGGTAACGTCACTTACAATAAGATTATAATACATAAATAATCTGTGTACATAATATAATATTACCAAAGAATAATCTATATCTATACTATCTATACTAATATTATAAAGAGGAAAGATTTGTTTGTTTGTTTATTTGTAATGAATAGGCTCCGAAACTACTGGACCGATTTCAAAAATTCTTTCACCTTTGGAAAGCTACATTATCTCCGAGTAACATAGGCTATATGGTACTACTAACATAGGTGTGAGAGGCAAAGCCCACTCGCTTTTGGTGGGTCTCATGCAGAACAGGTCACAGGCTGTGGTGGCGTACGGAGGGACGGAGAAATCTGATCCTCTCTACTCGCTGATGGGAGTGGCTCAGGGCTCATTCGTCTCCAATATACTCTTTTCGTTGTTCCTAAATGATCTGCCGGATGCTGTGAGCTCAGCGGAAATATTCATGTATGCTGATGACGTTATCGCGGTGGTCGCGGCATCTACGGTTGATCTCCTGGAGCAGAACTTGAATAGGGCGGCGTCTCAGTTCAAAGTGTGGTTTGGGGATAATGGTTTGGCGCTTAATTTAAATAAGACTCACTTAATGCATTTCTGTCTGTCGGGCCACCGGACCCGACCGTTGTCGGTGCACGTGGATAGTACACAGATTTTGCAAGTCGAAAGTATGACGTTCCTAGGTTTCGAGATCGACCGGGGTCTTACATGGGAACCGCACATCGATAGACTCTGCGGGAGGCTGGGAACTGCTTGTGTCAAATAAGTTAATCAGTGTGTCCTACCTGTCATGACCTTCGGTGCCGAAACTTGGACACTGACAGTCAAAGCGGTCCACAAATTTTAAGTCGCGCAGCGAGCTATGGAGAGAGAGCTACGCTTGGAGTTTCTCTGAAGGATCTTATTCGGAACGAAGTGATCCGTCAGAGAACCAAGGTAACCGACATAGCTCAACGCATTAGCAAACTGAAGTGGCAATGAGCCGGTCATATCTGTCGCAGAACCGATAACCGTTGGAGTAGACGTGTTCTTGAGTGGAGATCACGAATCGGCAAACGTAGTGTAGGACACTCTGAGACTAGATAGAGTGACGATATACGGAAGACAGCAGGCAGTGGATGGAGACGTATTATAGCTAAGGATAGGGCTAAATGGCGAGCCATGGGAGAGGCCTATGTCCAGCAGTGGACTAAGATAGGATGATGATGATGAATGTAAAATAAAAAATTAAAACTAATTAGCTGTAAATACTTCTTTTAATCCATCATTTCGCAATGGCGTATAAAAATCATGCGACAAGGAGAAATAAACGAGGGTTGCAACCCCCTCTCTTCACCTGCACTCAGTTGGACAGCTTACAAGTGACGGCATAGTGCTGAATCTTATTACTTTATACCCTTCTATCATCCTACATAGGTGTCCTAATGGTTCATTTGACCCATAACATTTGTTCACGGGCCTGCAGTTTATCAATAACACCTGCTATTTGTCACTTTTCCGGGTCTGGTCCCAGTTTTAACGAAATTCATTGTAGTCTGCGTGTCACTGTGCTGTTATGTAGCAGGCATGTTGCTTACCATAAGGCAGATGACCTGCTCGACTCGTCTCGTATAAATATCAAAGTTCGGATGTTTGTGCTCAAACATATCGGAACTTCCGAAGATCGGCTTGAAATTTTGAATACAGTTAGATAATAGTCTGGAATAACACATAGGTTACTCTTTATCCCGGTAAAATAACGGGAACGAGAACTAAGCGAGTAAAACGGTGGGACGCGGCTAGTAAATGTAACACTTCTTCGGAGTAAGAATGCGTTATTCGGATCCCGATATATTTTGTAAACATTACACACGCAATGTTAACAAAATGGACGTTATCGTAACATGATCTTAGTAGGTATATTACTGTATTAATATCTAAAGATATTAATTGATGGTATTATAGATACGACTGCGGTAATATCAGCGGTCAAATTCAAAATTACTAACAAGCATATATCCACAATAACTTGACCTACAATAGCGTAGAACATCATCAGGTCCAGGGGTCTACTTTCACTGGCAAACATACGCGTTTTAGTTATTTCCCATCGAGAATACAGGCCCAGAAATGTAGACACGTGTTCAGTAGACAATTTATGCCAGTAATGTGAAGAATTTCGTTCGGATCAGTGCTTTTGTAGTTTCATAGAACAAAAAATATCTCCGTGCGAAAATTGTGATTATGCTAAAATACTTGCAGAAAACAGGAAAATGGCGGGATTTGCCGCGGGCGCCGCTAATGATGTTGTGAGTCATATTGTCTTACAAAACAAGTTATCTCGCAAAACATTGGAATTGTCTTTCAAATTATTTAAATAGTCTTTATTCTTTATTTGCGAAGAGAAGGCCAACAGACTACGGTTTTTTATTAATAATATTGTTTGCGTTTCACAGCTGTTTACCTTGATGGTAAGCGCCGCGACGATACGGTCCATGACAGAGCGTGCTAGCACCTAGCACAAACACCTGAACTCCCTAATTCTACCATTACTATAGAGATACATTAGATATTCTTTATTCAAGCAGTAATGTGCAAACATTACTGTGTTCCGGTTTGAAGGACAATGTTTCCAGAGAAATTACAGGGCTTAGAGATATAACATCTTAGATCTCTGGGTGACAAGCGCAGTGCAGTGCTAGGTAATGATTTGGACTCTTCATGTTCCAATAGCTGCGTGTCACTGTGCTTTTATGTGGCAGGCATGTTGCTTACCATCAGGCACATGTCTATGCTCGTCCCGTCACTTTTTACTAAAAAAAAATTGTTGACACCAAAAACAAAAAAACTTAAAGGTACAAGAAAGGAAAAAAATAATAAAAAGCTATTGTTACAACTGGCAGTCTTACCGCTAAAAGCAATCTCCTCCAACCCACAAGGCGTAGACAACTCTGAATGGAAATGGTTTTAAGACGATGTCAAAAAACGGAGTGTGTTTCTATAAAAACTAAAGCAATTACTTTACTTTAATAAAACTAAAATATTGATATTTTGTTTCGACTGGGCAACACTCGGCTACTCAAATACTATTATACAATAATACTCGTATAACTCGAATAATACTTTTGCATCTCTAGTGGTAGGACTCTTTGCAGAGTCCATCTGGGGAAGTACCACACCTTTGCTATTATTCCTACCACCAATCAGTTATGTCAAAACATCACTGTGTTCGGGTTTAAAGGGCAATGTTCCCAGTAAAATTACAGGGCATAGATATAAAACATTATAAATTATGTGACTGCCCTAGTGGCTTAGTTGGTAGTAGCTCTGCCTGCGAAGCCGAGGGTCGTGGGTTCGATCCCCACCCAGTGCAAATATTTGTGTGATGAATTCAAATGTTTGCACTGTGTCTGGGTGTTTCTATGAATAATAAGTTTGTATTTAAAACTATATAAGTATTATATCAGCTATCTGGCTGCATCACACAAGCTTTGCTTAGTTTGGGGTCGGATGGTGTTGTGTGTGAATTGTCCACCAATATTTATTTATTATATTTATTTATTTTATGTATCTCTGGGTGACGAGCGCAGCGCAGTGCTAGGATATATTTTAAAGCCAACTAGCTGCCAGTTCCGGCTTCGCTCAGATATTGTCATATAAAAACTATCCTATCTTTCAAGTTGGCTCAAACTGCAAACGGTATGCAAATTTGACTAAAATCGGCTAAGTAGTTTAGCAGTCCATCGCGGACAAACATCGTGACAGGAGATTTATATATATTAAGATTAAGATAAGATTAAGATATATAACTGAGTGTCGCTGTGCTGTTATGGGCAGTCATGTTACTTACTATCAGGTCATATGTCCAGCTCGTCTGATCACTAAACTACAAAAAAAAACTTAATTGAAACCTGCCTAATCGTAATAAGCAGTCCAGTAAATGTTCCCACAGCTGGGGCTCGGAGGTTTTTGTCGCAAGCAGAGTCAAGGCCATAAATCCAACACGCCGGTCAGGTGTGGATTGCCTAAGTTGGGGCTAAAAGTCAGACGCTCGGTGGAGTAGGAAGTGTCGCGCTACTATGACGCGAAGATTCCGCAAACTGAGATGCAAATAAATTTTCCTTCTCCATTGCGATGTGAGCCAGTGTCCCATAAGGTTTCAGCATTGAAGGCAGTGAGGGGCGGCAGAAGTTTGATTCGACCGAATTAGCTAGGGACCGAAACGCTTTACCACCTGCGGTGTATGAAGCTAGTTTGTTTCTATTAGACTAATATGACTCAGCAGCCCTGTTAAACGCTTTCTTCTTCTGGTGTGTGCCCCTTACCATAAACTGTCGAGCATCAACCCAAGTTAGGTAGGTATCATGTTTAAAAGCTTCAGCACTTTATGTTGAGACCCAAACCAAGGATAGCGGATGACGAAAGACCTGGAAAGGTTCTTGGAACCTGCCGGTATCCTCACGATATCTTCCTTCGCGGTTAAAGCCAATGGTGCTCGCAAACTTATACATCTTGGAAAATCAAAGGCTGGACTTGAAGCTACGACCCTCGTGAATGAGTCGCACGTTATAGCCAGTCACAAAGTCATTGCTTGTCCCCAGATACAGTACTTAGAATCATGACTTCTAATTACTAATCTCAATAAATTGGGCCAAATGCGAGTTCAACTCTCGCATCAAAACGTTAATTGATATCCATTACGACGCAATTAAGATGAGCTATTCAAAAGTAGGACAGACTGACAGGTATATCATAGGTAGACAGACAATGAACCGACCGGACAATCGAATAGAGGAGGAGCCTAGTAATAAGCTGCCACTGGTGCCACACACATAAATTATACAATTTTAACGCGAATATGTAGGACACCTGAGAGTAGATGGAGTGACGATATCGGGCTTAGTTGCGTATTCTGGGAGATGCTTATGTCCAGCGGTGAACGAATACAGGGTGATGAGGATATATGATGCTGAACGCGAATATCCTCCGTGTTTTAAAGCACAATTTTATGTTACGTTCAGGCGCGGTCCCAGCCTTGAATTTTGGAGAAGGTCACCAGTACGCAGCCTCATATTTTGTTTCAGAAGTAGAAATACAATAAATCGAGTAAAAAATACTTTACTAGTAGCGCCCCACGATATTACCCGCGAATTTCCCGTTTCAGTTGTTTTCCCGCGTTAAAAAAATAGTTTATGTACTATTAGATATTTTAAATTTTCTTAGATTTTTAATTTAACGTATATGATTTGGGGGGGGGGGCATGTCCTCTGTCCTCTCGCGATTCATATCAAACTAAATTGTATGGCTCAGGATTGCAAATAACGTCATCGAATATAAAATAAAGCCCCAATACGGATAACAGCTGACGTCAATCTTCGTGATTAGGTTTATGTACTACTTAATATTATAGATCCGAAATTTTGTGTGAATTTTTGTTATTCTCTCAAGCAAAAACTACTGAGAGGGTCTGGATGATATTCGGAACATAGAAAATAGTCTGGAATGACACATAAGCTACTTTTAGCCCGGGAAAATAAACGGGAGAACTGAGATGCTACTAGTTTTTTTACATAGTGACAAATGCCAACCCGCAATTGGTCAGCGGACAGCGTAGTGAATGAACACCTTGGCTCTCTCTATAAACGAAAAAATCGGTTTGCAGGCAGGTGTTTTAGATAACTGTCACGTAATTTGTGATTAGACTTAAATGTACAACAAAATGTTATGTAAATGTTGTGAATAGTTAAAGCGTCTACCTATCACCGTTATTAGTATCGAGCAAGAAACGGTAAACAAATCAGGCTTGTTGTTATGGGAGCCCCCTTAAATATTTATTTTATTTTATTTTTATTTATCGTTATAGCGACAATAGAAATACATCATCTGTGAAAATTTCTACTGTCTAGCTATTACCGTTCTTGAGGTACAGCGTGATGACAGACGGACGGACGGACAGCGTAGAGTCAGCAATAGGGTCTGTTTTTACCCTTTGGGTACGGAACACCAAAAAGCTAAAAACTGTTATATAATTAATGTACTGTACATGTACAATGCAAACTATATCTCAATATATTATGTACCTATGTATAAAAATACATAGTTATTCCGGTCCAATGTTTTTTCCCAGTGCACTCTTCACCAAGTCAAACGATATTCACAAAAGACTAGAAATATTTACTTTATGACAAAATTCGAGAGAAGCTGGACGGGCCGCTTTAACTGTCATCCAATGGTCTACTAATATAAACCGACTAATATAAAACAAAAGCGTAGACAGATAAACAAACCATAAACTGAGTCGGTAAAAGCTGAATTCCCACACTAGGGTGACCTGAGTCGTGGGAGTTCAGGCTCTTCCGTTATGTAAGACGACTACCTATTTCACAGAATGTTTAGTTTTATGTTCTCGTTACAGATAATGGTACGGAACCCTTCGTGCGCGAGTCTACTCGCACTTGGCGGGTTTTTTTTTAGTTTTCGATCTTTACCTAAAATAAAAACGCAAAATAAAGATCAAACGGCCTTCTTCAAGATATTTACTTAACACAATTTTGTATTTTATAGACTCAGATTATGTATTTATTCAAATCATATCATATTTTATTAAAAATGTTTGAAATGCAAATATTTGTAAGTGCATTAGACATTTTTTGAGATGGGAAAGAAAAATTGAATACACTTCTGTACATATATTTATGTATGGTATAGATATTGGATTTTAACGTCCCGTCCTGGCTTCGTCTGTGTTACATAGTATATTATAGCCTATAGCACCCACGGATAACGTTCATATCCAATGGTGAAAGATTTTTTGAAATTGGTCCAGTAGTTCCTGAGATTAGCGCGTTCAAACAAATAAACCTCTTCAGCTTTAAATATCTCTATTAACAAAACTAAAATACAATGAGAACTACACTACACTACAAACCTACCTAACTACTTACACTAAGCACACCTGAATTATCCATAAATCACTGTAGATCAACAGATAATCAAGATGTTCAAGCCCACTACCAATCGGAAGCGTACCCAGCATGCTGGCGGCATTACCACGCTGAATGGCCTATGCGTTGGGCCAAATAAACGCCTGCATTTTGGTCACGCGTCGACCAAGCGCTTGAAAATGTCTCTTGGATTATTGGATAATATATGGAACTTAGACATACTCGTATATTTTGTGTTCACTTCATTCGGCACGCCCAGAATACGGTTTTTGTATAATATGCATAGACATCAGCAGCCCACGAGATACTCCCACAGCTAGGATTCGCGGTCTTCTCTCGCATGGAGATAGTTGGCGGATGACGCAAGACCCCGAAAGATTCTTGGAACATGCCGGTTTCCTCACAAAATTTTCCTTCACCGTTTTTAAGTTAGTGGCATTTCAGATACGACTTCGAAAAGACGGAGGTGCGCGTGGGATTCGAAACAGGGGCTCCGGACCGAGAGTCACCGATCTCCTGACTAGATCAACCGTAACATTTTGTTGATGTGTTACATTTGTGATAATATTGCGTGATAATATTGCGTGATAATATTGCGTGATAATATTGCGTTAGTCATACACGCATCCAGCAACTCGATCTTCCGCGCAAGCACTGCTCGCTGGACTAACGTAATGTCTATTATCTTATCTTATACCTTTAAACGAGCAATTCTTGTAACTATATATATATATAGAATCTGAATCTCGGAAACGGCTCGAACAATTTTCATGAAATTATGTATACAGGAGGTTTCGGGGACGATAAATCGATCTAGCCAGGTTTTATTTTTTTAAAAACGCCGTTTTATGCGCGTTTTTAGACAACGAAAAATTGTTACTTAATGATTAGAATGCGATGGTAAATTTCGCGATAGCGCGCGACAGTATATTAGCTCAGTCGGGGAGATGGGTGGTTGAAGTATGGTAGGTCCGGGTTCGAATCCAGCCGGCTGCGTTCTTTTTTCAAGTTCATTTGTTTTTTAGAAGATCAGTATGTATCTAAGTAACCTACCACCCAGGTACTGTATGATGGTACGTTTTCAGTACGTTTGACGTCCAAGTTGCAGATTTCTGTATCACTTTGAATTTGGTATAAAATTTGTTTGTGTTCAAGAATTACCTATAATTTGCAAAAATATTTTACAATGCTCAAAAAAATGTACAGCTCCTCGCGTAAAGCTCGAGTACATATGTTTCCAATGTTTATTGTTTACAATACGTTTGGGCCATGTATTTACGTATGGACAGCAAAACTGATTCGGCGTGGCGTCATAGATTAGATATTAGTCACCAGTAGAACAGATAAAAGTACAAGCGTATGAGTCGAGGCGTCCGTAAATAAATTTGAGGTGAAGGTTTAGCGCAAGGTCAAGGCAAGCGGAGCTTTCGCGAGAAAACATTCACTAGTGCTGCCCCCGAGCTTCTCGCGGTTTTATCAAACACTTTTAGTTAGTATCCAAGTATCTTAATTATTTTTTTTTAGTTTCTTTTTTTTTATATACCTATTTTCTATTTTAGTAGCTCTGCAGTTTATTATTACTTGTATAAAATCAGGAGAAGCCTGGATCCCACAACACAGGTTACCCTAGTGTGGGTCCAGTGCACACTAACACAATATGTACTCGATCACTGTATCTTTTATCACTAGTATGTATACCCTTTCTTGTGTTTTTAATAATGTCTTTAGTTGTTGGCACAAGAAACGTTTTTCATTTTCATTTCATTTAATTTTCACTGACTTTGTTTGCCATTTTTGCCACACTTGAGTATTCGATTCATTGTTGGACTCTTTGGGAAGTCCGGCTGGAGAGTTGAATAATTTTTGCTAATTTTACTATCGGAAAGCAGTACTTAATGTCCCCGCCAATTTTTTTGCCATTTTTTTAATATTGAGTAACGGTGACGAGCAGGACATATGCCTGATGGTAAAGCAATACGCCTGCTCATAACAGCGCAGCGTCATGCAACTATTGGAACATGAATATTCTAAAATATCGTAGCACTGCACTGCGCCCGTGACCCAGAGATATCAGCTGATTTATCTCTATGCCCTGTAATTTCACTGGAAACTGTCCTTCAAATCGGAATACAGTGATGTTTGCTGATACGAAAGCGTGATACTTACAAATACAAATTGTTTATTTCAATAAAATATTACATATTTTACGAAAGTGTGGTACTTTGCTGTCACTTTATATTTTTAGCCCCCGACCAAAAAAGGGGTGTCTGTCTGTCTTTTTGTGTGTGTGTCTGTCTGTGGCACCGTAGAGCTCAAACGGATGGGCCGATTTCGATGCGCTTTTTTTATTTGAAAGTTAATATCTTTGCGGATGTTCTTAGTTTTGTTTGGTTAATATCGATTCAAAATGACCGCCTCCACAAAATGGCGGACAAAATATTTCTTTAAATTTTTTTACCCCTGTATTTCCCTTTTCTGTTATTTTCCCGGGATAAAACTAGTAGTGTTCTTCCCGATTACAATCTATGTTCCAAATTATGTGAAGCGATGATGTAGGTTTTCAAAATGTGTATTTTTAAAGTGAAATCTTCTGTTGGCGCACCACATACAGATTTTCCGTGGGCTGTGAATTGATCTCAAGCGTCACGTTCGTAAATGAAAGAAATCTTCGCGTAAACTCGGATGATCTAGATGATGGCCATGGTCATGGCGACGCCCTCCGGTTTCAACCGCGTAGTTTCCAAAGTGAGCTATCAAATTCTGAGTTATAAGTTTTCACTTCCATCGGTAGTCCCTATGACTGTGAGTTTTTTTTAATAAGTCGGTTTCCTTACGCTCCTTTCCTGCACCATTAAAGCCAGGCCAAACACATAGCAAGCGGGATTTGAACTCACGACTTCACAATTATGAATCTGATATTGCCACCACTAGACCACCCCGGTTTTATTTAGTGACCGCTACCGTAATATATCACATTAAAGTGCCGTCCGACCGGCCTAGTTACGCATTTACGCATTATTTTTGTTCCCCGGCACAGATAGGCTGAGTCTACATTCCTAATAACAAGCGAATCTTAAACAACCGATTTCAATTAAATAAATCCTATTAATGTTATAAATATCAATGTTTGGATGTTTGCTGTTCAATCACGCCGTAATTTGGAACACTGAGATTTTAGTCTGGAAGAATCCATTGGCTGTTTTATATCCCGGGGGAAATAACGAGAAAGAACTACGCGGATTACACCGGACAGGAGATCCTCTTCTTCTCCTTTTCCAAGAAATGTGTAAAAAAAATTATAATGACAAAAAGATCACGGACCCCGGAGTCTGTGGAGTGGCTAATTAAAAAAAAACCGGACTTGGGGTAAAAATAATAATTCGATCGAGTAATGTAGAGTTAAGGTAGCGGTTCGCCCGGAGACCGCGACACGAGACCGCGACCGGAGACCGCGACAGGCACTTGACTCTATGGAATTGTATGGGCGCCAGTTCGCGCCGAAACTGCGACAGGAGACCGAGACACGTGTCGCGAGACATGTGTCGCGGTAGTGTAGGACGTCCTGAGACTAGATGGAGTGACGATATTCGAAAGGCAGCTGGTGGCGGTTGGAGAAGTAAGACCGAGGACCGGGCTGAGTGGCGTATCATAGGGGAGGCCTATGTCCAGCAGTGGACGAATACAGGCTGATGATGATGATTGAGAGATAACCTAGTGGACACGTGCAATCTGGATAGCATAGATGTAGGATTGACCCAGAGCAAGGGTGCCGATATCGGATGCTGTAAGGATGCTTTATAGGTCGGTCAATAGCCTGTTTAAAGGTAGGGATCTCATTACGTAATTACTTGTATTTTCCGCGTTAACGATGGAACTCAAGTACACCTATACCTACAATAAAATACAAAACAATTTATTGGCGCCACAAGCAAAGTTGACAACAAGTACCTAACATATAAAATAACAAAACATAATGGGCACAAAAGGCGAACTTATCGCTAAAAGCGATCTCTTCCAGATAACCTTTTGATTCATGAAGAAACTAAATTGTCCTACCTACAGATATTATTGCCGAAGAGCTTGTTTGTTTGAATGCTCTAACCTCAGGAACTACTGAACTACTGGACCGTACGTGATTACTAAGTAATAACAGTAAAGTAGCGACTATATTTCCACATAAGTACATACATATAATGTATGTATGTATATGCTTCCACTATGTTCTGACGGGGCATGACTGTATACACAATGTTGGTGAACTACCTATTAAATAAACATTGTGTACAAAACACGTCATTCTGACATTTAAACGTTATAGTTTGCGGAGTCAGTTTTATCATAAGGTTTAAAATGCTTCATGTAGACGTAGTGGACTTGAAACTCGTAAGTAATCATAATCAAAGTACTAGAATAATAAATAAATATTCGTGGACAATTCACACACAACACCATCTGACCAAACTAAGCAAAACTTGTACTAAGGCGGCCAGATAGCTGATATAATACATATATAGTTTTAAATACATACTTATTATAAATAGAAACACCCAGACACAGTGCAAACATTTGAATTCATCACACAAATATTTGCACTGGGTGGAAATCGAACCCACGACCCTCGGCTTCGCAGTCAGAGTTACTACCTACTAAGACGAGGGCAGAAGTATACTTACTTAACAAGAAAAACATATCAAGACAAGCCCAAACAAAAAACAAGCAAAACAATACCGCTGTTAAACAAACCCAATTACAAACGAAATTAAACATCAAAGGTTTCCTTTTCTGACTCTGATTCAAGGTGATATTCGAAAGTTCGCTTATTTTGTATTTTTATGTAGTTAAGCTTGTTAATATATAATTATTCGTCAACTGCTTGCCGTTATAAGCAGCCTACTTTTTGTTCGTCCTGCTGAGTCTAGGAGCCTTCTCTCAGAAGCAGAAAGTAAATCCGTCATGTTGTCTAAGGTAGATAGATACCTACACTTCATTGAACACACCAAATAAAAATTATTTTTCAAGTGACGAAAAACGTTTCATAGGCACAGGTAAAAATCGTTTCACAAAACCGCCATGAAAGTGAACGAACTACCATAGAAGGTTTCAGGTTCGGGCAGAACATATCATAACGAAGAGGTAGTTTTTGAACCTTAAAGGAAGCGGGTGTAATATTCCATAAAAGCAAAGCACTCCTTGAGGTAACGCGGGGTAGAGGGATTTAATAAGATGTTATAAAGAGAGAGAGAATGTGAGCATCCCGTCGAAGACGAATTGGTAACCACTTGAGCCGCGCGCAATATTGAGGCACGTGATCGTATTTGCGTAAACCAAATATAAATCTTATACAGTAGTTTTGAAGGCCCTCAAGTTTCAAAAGGGCCGCTAAGGGCCGGTTGGCGGATCTCCTCCAAAGTGCACTTGAAACATTAGATCCTTACATATGAAATTGGTGTTTTGTCGTACTGGCCACTTTGATCTCAAATATTTCTTATTTGGTTAGGAATTCCAATTTCAAATTTATATGTACAGCTATTTACAGTACAGTACACCCATGCTTGTGTGTGAAAACCCTAATTCATTTGTTTAATAGTACTCGTAATAGTAATAACCGCTGCTGTGCCCGTGATAACTAGTAGTTAACAAATCCCTTACAAAAACAAGTTTCAGGCACGGGAGCGGATAAGTGGTGATGGGCTTCGAACCTGCAACCTCACGACTGTGATATCGCACGTGCTATCCACTACGCCACCGCGACTACAACCTTTCGTTTGGCGTCGCTCAAATAGTCATCATCATATACTGATATCTCGATTTCGCGATCCAATTGTTTTCAATGTTCAACATTTAATGTTGGTCATTGAAATCAATTTTCTATCGGTTCTAGTCATCCAGTCTTTAACACCCAAAACAGACCTTGAAATATTTTCTAGATTTTTTTTTAATCAACAATAATCTTGCACTTGCCAAGCATCTCGACGCAAAATAAGCGACCTGTGGTCTACGATGAAGAGCACTTGCTTAGAAGTAATCGAAGCTTGGCCACCATCAGGCGAGATGGTGGTCAAGTGCGAACCTATTATAGTTTAAAAAAAAAGTAACTTCTTGGTACGATTCCTTGGGATGTCCATCATGAAACAATGTCGTAAACAGGATAGGAATAAATAAAGGTAGTCTTAGAACAGGCAAGTCGGGTATACTCTCTCCGAAATGTATTTTTTGAAGGTTTGTATAGGTTATGAAGTTTTGCTAGACTTGTAGCTAGTTATGATTAATACACAGTAGTTAGTATACCTGTACTGGTGTGTCAGCTATTGAACATATTGATAAGATGAGATATTGAAGGTACACTCCGCGAGGTATAAGCTGAGCTTTGCATTAGTGTGAGTGATCACCAATCAGGCAGGAGCTTGAAATTTTGTCCGCGAGGTATAGGCTGAGCTTTGCATTAGTGTGAGCATCACCAATCAGGCAGGAGCGCGGCGAGACAGAATGGCGCCGCGCCTAAGGCCGGTTGTCACTCCTACACTATCCATGTACACTCACACAAATGCAAAGCTCAGCTTATGCCTCGCGGAGTGTACCGAATAATCGGTTCGATTTTTTAACCGACTTCCAAAAAGGATTCCGGTTTCCGCCCTAACATGCACCAGTCTAAGGCCATCGTATGTCAATTGTTTCAGATCTCAAGGTGAAGATTTGTGATATGAAAAGGACTTATCGAATGTCAACGACAACGAGGTAGGCAGCGATGCTGTCGTACATGGTCCCGGTAGAGGAGAAACCTCCGCTCGCGCCCGGCAAGGGTCGCCTGGCTCTGGAGCTGATAGCCAGCCCCGGGAGCCCCGAGTCCGCAGCGAGGCGGGCCCGGACCAACATCTCCAAGGAATCCTCGACGAGCTCCTTCGCGAGTGACCTGACCGTCTCGTCATCCACGCCCACCGGCGCTTTAGATAAACCGAAGCATAAATTGCTCGGTAATGGAACAAAGCACACGACGCTGAAAAGGTAAGATTTTCTCTTTGATTTTCAGCGTCACCATTTTTGCTTATACGAAGAGCTTTGAATCTACTTTTGTGATAAAAAACCTATAGGCTGTTGAAGTGGGTTTTTATATAGGACGATAACGGTAACGATACGATATCGTCGGACTGGTAGTTAAATTAAATCAGCACTAAATGCTTTCACATTGTGTCGTTTTAGTCAACTTTATTGTCACCGACAGATTGTCGTACCGATGACGGGCGACGATACAGTGCGGAGTCAAGCAGGATTGCCAAGGAATCCTCGGGAGGAGTAGCATGAACAGTCGCCATTGGACGAAAAGATAAAACAAATGTAATTTGTTCATTATAACTCGAGATAGCCGCGCGATTCCAAAACTTTTTTTTTTTTTAATGGTGACGAGACGATCCGGACATGTGCCTGATGGTAAGCAACATGCCTGACACATAACACCACAGTGGCACGCAGCTATTGGAACATGAAGATTCCAAATCATTACCTAGCACTGCACTGCGCTCGTCACCCAGAGATCTAAGGTCTTATATCTCAAAGCCCTGTATTTTTTCTGGAAACATTGCCCTTCAAACCGGAACACAGTAATGTAATAGAATAATATTTTATTATAATTTTTGAATCACGCGGTTACTCTTGCTGGCGCAATGCGAGTAATGCGACTAACAAACTGTCGTTTATATTGTGTCACATACAGATATTGGAACGATATCGTGTAGTTATTGTTATCGTCCTATATCAAAACGCCCAAACGCGTTGCCCTACTGGGTTTTTCGCGATAATTACAATTGATGTAGGTGTATACTATCGATGTAGTTAGGTTTATTTTTTAGTAAACATCGTTTCATCCGCGTTTTAACCGAGCTACGCTCTATCAGGTATTACAAGTAAGTATAATATCTGCCATCTGGCCCCCACAGTACAAGGTTTAGTTTGGGATCAGATGGAGAAATGAAGAATAAGAAGATGAGGAAGTACAAATAATGAATGGAACATACCTACTTAGAATTCTGTAATTTTGAATTGATATTCTCTTGTGTAACCTCTACTCGTATAATTTCTATTTTCTTCAATGTTATTGGCATACAGATCTCTACGTCTATTGTCATTTTGGTTGCATACAGTTACAACCAAGTACCATTCTGGTTGCATGTACACAGATTTCACAGAAATTCTGAAGTAACAAGTTTAACGAGAACAAAATGGTCGTTTTGCAGAACATTTTTGAGAAACAGTTTCTATGTTTTTTATTACAATACTTAAATGCTTTCGCCGAAACGCAAAGGACAGGAGAATGGACAATGCAACAGAACTAAATGTTAATAATGTAGGTACGTCGTGATAAGGTATCTTTTTTTGTAGATGAATGACATGTTATGTGTGTGTGTGATAGATAAATACAGTTTCATAGTACATAATAGTTTTCAAAACCAATTAACATAATATGAGAGTGTCTTGTAATTTTAACATATTGACGTGACAACGTCTTATAAATTGGTTTGCTGGGTGACACTTCAAGAAACTGCGTTACGCTCCGCTCACGTTATGCGCTCACAACGAGAGCGAGTGAGAGGCACGCGTCCCTTCCACTCGGGCATGGTTAGCCCGCCTAAGAGCGAGAGAGACAGACATAAAAAGTGAAAGGCACGCGTCCCTTCCGTAAAATTATTTTACCACTCAAAGTCGTTGTCACGTAAAACTTTCGCCCGTATACCGACTTTACAGGCAACCAATTTTTTGTAATAATTGAATCACGTTAATAAATAAAAATATGTCCAAAAAATCCAAATGTTTGTCCGCAGTGAATTCTTGAACTGATAATCACGAAAGTTGGCATCCATGTGTAATTTTGAGAGATATGATAGTTTTTATTTATATTTTTAACCCCCGACCAAAAAGTGTTATAAGTTGGACGTCGATGTCTGTCTGTCTGTCTGTAGCACCGTAGAGCCCAAGCCACATATCGTGGCTCAAACGGATGAACCGATGTCGATGCGGTTTTTTTCATTTGAAGTTAATTTTCAAAGGTGGTGCTTAGCTATGTTTCGTTAATATCGATTCAAAATGGTCGCCTCCACAAAATGGCGAATAAATATTTCTTCACGACCTATGGGTATGAAATATATATGAAATAAAAGTGCTTGACTTGTATAATGCTATACACTATGACAAATTTCAAATCCAAGATGTCTGCCACCACAGAATGGGGAATCACATTTTTTTTTCACTACTCCCTCAATATGGGTATGAAATGAAAGGGCTTGACTAGTAGAATGTTGTACAGATTACAAATCCGAATTTTAATTTTGTTCTTGTTATTAGTTAACAATAAACTGATCACTAATGCTGATTGTCGCTATTGATCTTAAGTTCCATAAGTCTCAAAACAGATGGCGCTTCAATATGTTATATAGGTTAGTTACACAACCCAAACGAAGTTGGGATGGGGCGTCAGTGGTTTAAAAAAGTGCAGAATCGTACAAATGAGAGCCTAGAAATAGAATACGCTTCGTCGACACTGGCCCCGCAGAGAGACTTCAGAGGCTATTCATCTACTATTTCGGTCAGTAATTCCTTTGGTAAAAAGACTTTTGCAGTGTAAAATGCTTCCACTGTTCGTGCTTGGTAGGCGCAGTGCAGGGTACTTATGATTGACAAAAGACGCGGTTCTGTTTTAATATGAAAACTAAAGTAGTTTTAACTCATTTTTTTATTTAACCCCGAAACAACAAATACGACGGAAGTGCGTGTCTGTGTGTGAGTGTGTGAGGGTGTGTGTGTGTGTGTGGCCTTGTAGCTCTCGAACGATTGAACCAATTTTGATTTTTTAAGGTTAATTAGTCATGTTTTAGCTATGTAACACCAAAATCAGTTCAGCCGTTTCATAGTTATCAGCGTTTCTGTGAGCTACAGTAAGAATCTTACTGATGAAGAAATTAGACGATTAATAGGTATTTGCTTTACTTGCAAATATACATATGAATTGAAATTTGAAACGGCTGCGTTGGGTTTTTTTATTTATTTAATGGAAACTGAAATAGAAACTCATATGTTGTGTGGTCGATACAAAACTAAGTTTCAACCGCATAGGACAGTCTTTATGACACCGTGAGCGCGAACTTGCTGGCACTCAACTTAAATCAAGGTGGACCGACAAAATAACCTACAAATTTGTTGAAAATGTTTGTTTTGTATTTTACAGACTTTCACGAGCTAAAGTTAATTTTGATAAGCATGGTAGTCCTTCATTTCCCAGGCGTCTGGAGCGCGCACGGGTCGCTTAGTTAGCCACGAAGTATAGATCTCCAGCTGACAGTCCGGTCTGAAAACATACCAATACCTTGAAAATATACCGATAAATAAAATATATATAAACTCTCAAACACAAGACGATTATTAAATTCATAATTATCATACCAATGTTTCTCCTAGGTAGGGATACAATACACAACACTTTATTGTACAAGAAAATTGTAGTGGTAGGACTCTTGACAGAGTTCACCTGGGAAAGTACCACACCTTTGTCATTTATTCTACTGCCAAGCAGTAATGTGCAAACATTACTGTGTTCCGGTTCGAAGGGCAATGTTTCCGAGAAATTACAGGGCTTAGTGCAGTGCTAGATAATGATTTGGACTCTACATTTTTTTTTTATAATTTAGAGTGACGAGACGAGCTGGACATGTGCCTGATGTTAAGCAAAATGTCAGTCACATAACAGCACAGTGACACGCAGCTATTGGAACATGAAGAGTCCAAATAATTACCTAGCACTGCACTGCGCTCGTCACCCAGAGATCTAAGATGTTATATCTCTAAGACCTGTAATTTCACTGGAATCATTGCTCTTCAAACCGGAACACAGTTTGTGTGAAAGTTTTAGTTTTTTCGATGGTTGTCTCTCAATCACCTACATCGGAACGGCCAAACATATTATACGGTTATATTAATATACATTATTTGCATTAATTTTGACATTTTAATTTTGTTTTTATTTTCATGTGATTCAATGGAATACTACTTTTTTGGCTTTTTTTGGATTCTATTTGCTAATTGGATTATTTATGGGTCTAGCCTAAAATAAATTAATTTTAATTTTTAAACGGAACGCGTTGAAACTTGCTTAGATTATAGTCTAGACTCGCACATATATGTTTATTTTTATTACGGTAACATTGCGGTAACGGTAACCACGCAGGCAAAACCGCGGAGCGTTACTAGTTTTAAAAATAAAACACACCGACATCTCCACAAATATCAGATTAGATCGACAAAATTTGCGTAGCCTTAACCTTCCATACGAGCGACGAAACCGAGAGTCGTTTGAATGGAAATAGACCAACTGTTATAATAGGGTCAGCCCTAGGCCTATTATTAGATATTAGAAGTCAGATCTATTTCCGGACTCAGGCCGACCTGAGTACCACGAACTCTTATTGCTATGATTATTCGCTTCAAATTATGTTCACCATTTTTTGCTCAATGAATGTGAGCCGTATCACACATTGATAAGGTTCAGTTGTATTGCACGAAAATTTAAGAGTCAATTGGTTTCGCAAAGTCATCGCAGTAAAAGCCCGTAGTAGGGGGTCGTACGAATAGCGACCCGAGGGTCTACCGCCTAAATAGAACTGTCTTAGCTTTGGTATTAAAATAAATAAATAAATATTGGTGGACAATTCACACACAACACCATCTGACCCCAAACTAAGCAAAGCTTGTGTGATGGCAGCCAGATAGCTGATATAATACTTATATAGTTTTAAATACACACTTATTATACATAGAAACACCCAGACACAGTGCAAACATTTGAATTCATCACACAAATATTTGCACTGGGTGGGGATCGAACCCACGACCCTCGGCTTCGCAGGCAGAGCTACTACCAACTAAGCCACTAGGGCAGTCATGCTGTCTCTTTTCTTTCTGCTTGAAATGATAGAGACCGCAATAGCAAAGCGAAAGCCGATTTAGTTGGGCGGTAGAAGGGCTGATTCATATGAGTGAAGAAAACTCGTAACTAAAAGATACAACAAAGGAGAATATATCAAAACATTCCTTTACAACTATAAATCAAGATATCGGATTTTGACTACAGCGAAATATCTCAGACAAAAATGTAGGAGAAAATGTACGATACGCATCTAGACCAGTTATTCTAGTTTCAGTTCCAGTTGTTCTACCGCCAAGCAGTAATGTAGCTTAAACAGCCCATTATATGTTCCCACTGCTGGGACTCGGGGCCTTCTCGCTAGAAGAGTCAGGGCCATAATCCACCACGCTGGCCCAGTTGGTCGATGACACATGACTTCGAAAGATTCTAGGTACATGTCAGTTTTCTCACGATGGTTCTCTTCGCCGTTTCAAGTTCGCGGTTTTGAACCCGGGGTCTACGGATCGGCAGCCGCCGTTCTCCCGACTAGGCCAACCGTAACTTAAGCAGCAGAAGCAGTAATGGGCAAACACCAAAATCCAAAATGCGGACGTCCCCCTCCAACACCACGCAGCTACAACTACATAAGCAAGTCGGTGTCGTGAACCCAAAAGATTTCCCCCGACCCAAAAGTAGCCCAAAAAAATGTGTACTTTGAAAAAATTAACTTTCATAACAATTGTCGAAAGTTTCTATCGCATTATTTCGTGGTCGTTTGAGCGAGCAGTGAGCGAACCTCGCGCGAGGTCGCCGTGACCTCGCCCGCACCGCCGCGACCGAAGCCATGGTCACGGCCGAATCACGGCGCCGCCTCCTTCATTCATTGTTTTAGACATCTTAATAATGACAGGCTACGCAGAAGCAGTGTATCAACTCGAAAGATTATCTTATTTGCATCGATATAATTAAAGAATCGAAGATAACAACATAACGTGGCGAAAATTTGTTTGAAAAATTTGAAAATTGAATTATCAGCGAACGTACACAACTCCTTGTTGCGACTGAGACTAAATCAGGAGACGTCACCTGATTTTGCATCGCCATAGTAGAAGTAGAAGTGCGTTTGCCGCTTCTGTCGTTTTTAAGAGTTCGATGCTTAGTAAAGTTGGTAGTAAGTCTGCCTGCGACGTTGAGAGTGGTGGGTTCGATTCTCACCTAGTCCGAATATTTGTGTGAAAAACACATTTGTTCTGTGTCTGGCTGTTTCAATTTATAATTAGTATGAATTTACAACTATATAAAGTATTCGAGGAAATTTCACACACGACACCATCTGACCCCAAACTAAGCAAAGCTTGTACTTTGGGAGCCAGATAGCTGATATAATACTCATATAATTGTACGAGTACATACTTATTAAACCGTAAAAATATTTATAATCGTCACACAAATATTTGTACTGGGTGGGAATTGAACCCACGTCCCTCGGCTTCGCAGGTAGTCTTACTAGCAACTAGCAACTAAGCGACGAGGCCAGTCAATTGAGTCAGTCGAATCTTTGTTTATTGTGATTGTTTTTTGGTGTTTTGTAGATTTAATTTTAACTTTTTAAAGTCTTTTCATTAAGAACTTTTTTGTCTCAGACAACCCTTGTTGAGGTTTAATGGAAGAATTTATCTATATCTGTAAATATTATTGTTTTCGAAATAAACTGAATAAAAACCCAAATCTAGTAGTGCGGGGATGAAACCGAGGATCGCTAGTTTTGTATATACACAGATAGAAGATAGATACTATATACATTTAATTCTACATTATAAACAACTCGTGAGCATTTTATTGCATCGCGTGTGAAAACAATGTTCTACGAGGGGTGATCCAAAAGTAATGATAATCAATAATAAACACAATGAATAAAATCAAAAACTAAAGTTATTTCTCAACATAGTCTCCTAGCAAGTCTATACATTTAGTCCATCTCTTTTCTAAACCTAAAATTCCCTTAGAAAAAAATCTTTATCTTGACTCTCAAAAGTCCTCAACCGCGGCCATCACGTCGCTATCATCGTCAAATTTCTTGCCCCGGAGGTGTTCCTTGAGTCGTGGAAAGAGATAGAAGTCACTGGGGGCTAGATCTGGTGAATAGGGGGGGTGTTCCACCAGCTCAAAGCCCGCTTCCTGAATGGCAGCCATGGCAATTGCAGCTTTGTGAACCGGTGCGTTGTCTTGATGGAACAGCACTCCAGCCCGCAGTTTGCCTCGCCTTTTCTCCTTAATAGCCTCCCGCAATCTTCTTATTTGTTCTGCATAGTAGGAGCCTGTAATAGTGCCCCTTTTTCAAGTAGTCCACCATGATTATTCCTTCAGCGTCCCAAAAACAGACGCCATAACCTTCCCTGCTGAGCTTGACACTTTGAATTTCTTCGGCGTCGGTTCATCGGATCGTTTCCATGTCATCGATTGTTGTTTTGTTTCAGAATCAAAATGGTGGATCCAGGTTTCGTCCATGGTCACAAAACGTGACAAAAATTATCCTTGTCTGCCTGGAACTTTTCGAGATTTGCTCTTGACATGTCGACTCGTTTCTTCTTTTGCTCGTCGTTTAACATTTTCGGTACCCAACGCGCGGAGACCTTTCTCATATGCAATTCGTTCACAAGGATTCTTTGAATGCTGCCATATGAGATCCCTGTGACCTCAGCTGATGACATGCCTGATAGTCACTCTTCGATCTTCCAATACAACTTCTTCAACTTTTTTCACATTTTCTCCAGTGAGGGACGTCGATGGGCGCCCTTCGCGGTGTTCGTCTTCCGTCGATGTTCTTCCCAGCTTAAACTCCTTAGCCCAGCGTGCAACTGTGGAATATGGAGAGAACAGTCCCCAATGTTTCCACCAAGTCGCTGTGTATGTCTTTGGTAGACATTGTTTTCAAGCAGAGGTATTTAATGACAGCTCTGATTTCGTGTTTTCCATTTTGATGTTCACTCCTTGACAGTCCGTATTCAAATGAATGTAGCTCCGGGAATCGTGGCCTATTTATATGATTTTTTTCCTGAACTAGTGGGTAATTGAGCAAGTGACTGTAATTTTTTTGTATTTTTGTGTGCACTAGAAATAACTGATTATCATTACTTTTGGATCACCCCTCGTATTATGACATCTTTCACAGTCTAGTGGCTCGGCTTTGAACGCTTTGCTCTACCGGCTACGGAATTGAAAATTTTTCACACGGGGTCTTTGCTTCTTAGCTCTACTTACAAACAAAACCATCCTAAAGTCCCACGCAAACGGACACGGGAAATTGAACCATGAGCTGCTGTGAAAAGTCACATTTTCGCATTTTTTATTAAACTTAAAGGTGTACACCAGACCGCCATATCCCCTGATGTTAAACGACGATGCGGTCTACGATGGAGCGTGCTTACAGCTTACCTAAAACAAACCATTTCACTCTCTCGATTTGAAAACTACTACTAAAAAAACTATAACTAACTAGAAAACCCACTCATGCAACGCATTCCACAGGCTACGTTATCGCAAAGGTGGAGTTAAGCCTCTTAGTTCGACTCTTTTTAATATCAACAATTATGTCGTTTTTCGAGCTTCTATCAGTTCTAAAAAAAAGGGTAAGGTGGTATTCTTTTATGCAGATCATTTGCACACCCTCCGAAATGTATCTGATAAAAAAAACTAGTAATTTTGCTGAGAAATGTCATAAACATCACCATTTAAGACATTTCTCAGCAGCAGATTGCGCCCTATATCCGGTATAAAAGATAACTGGAATGCGGCTTGGAAACGTCTCCAGTGCCGGATTTAAAAGAAAATGAATAACCTGTACTCATAGTTCAATTTGTCTTGTGCGAGGTGCGCGTGGTGCAACTTCCTCCATGTTTTTCGGGTACTTTATAAATAATAATCTAATCTAAAATAAGCAGTACCTACATACCACTTGTTTTCTGTAATTAATTGTAAAAAACTAATTAATCCTAATTATCTATTTGATATAAACAAAGTGATTTTGTTTTAAAATGTATTTTTTTTCTTGGTAGAGCTTTCACATCAAATTTATGAAATTATTTATTATAATATTGTTTGTGAGACCTTGTTTTTCGAAGCGAACTTAATTGTATGACTTAAAATAAGAATCGGAACAAACACATAAAATTGCATTTTTATTATATTAAAGAGATGTTATTTTAGTAAACTTGATAATAGTTTTGGCGCATCGCGCTAAATCCAGATAGCCACGCCAAGTAGCGCGTCACTCGATCACGTGACCACAATAAAGTAATATGTTTGGCCCACTGCAAAGAGTCCAGTTGTGATTGTCAAAATTTTACACGATAGAAGTATATGTACTAAGTATAGAAAATTTAAAAAAATACTAGTTTTTATTCAGATAATTTTTAGAAAAAAATTATAAAACAGATAAGAAAGCATTCGAACAAAACAATCTATTCATCTATTTATTATTATTATCCAGTCATTTATTCATGGTTCTTAAATTTAGGTTTTTACAATATAAATAATTGTATAAAAAAACAACATAAAAACATTATAAAAACCTAAACCTAGTTTGCCGCCAGCAGCGGGGCAGGCATTATTATTACGAAGAGATTTGCCGATAAGAACGTCTAGGCTGTGGAATACGTTGTCTGAGTGGGTTTTCCCTGATGGTTACAATCTTTGTGTCTTCAAATCGAGAGTGAATCGGTATCTTCTAGGTAAACACGCTCCATCGTGGACCGCATCGTCGCTTAACATCAGGCGAGATGGCGGTCAAGTGTGAGCCTATAAAAAGTAAAAAATTAAAAAAATATATCAATGACATTGTTGTTTGCAATACTGTTTGCAATTCCAAATCGAGAGATTATCACGAAAAAATACAAATAAAAATACGTGCAGTACCTAAGTAGATATATATAAAAAAAGTCTTTATGTCTGTTTGTTCCAGCGAATCTCTGAAACGGCTATGCCGATTTTAACACGACTTTCACTGGTAGAGAGCTGATGTTATAAAGAGTAGCTTAGACTATATTATTTTAGTTAAATATTGTATTCGGTAGTTTAAGTAAATCTCTTAAAGGTAGAGTATTTCAAAACATTTCTAGCGTAGGAATTGATTACAGGGAATTTGGACTCGTCTAAAACCCTCTACACACGAGCCCTAAAATCAGAGGAAATTACATAAAAGTAGTGGGGAAGAGCCTACATCGCACCATATGATTGGTGATTTATTGTGCGATGTAGGGTCCTCCCCACTACTTTTACGTAATTTCCTCTGATTTTAGGGCTCGTGTGTAGAGGGTTTAACTCATAGAATAGAGTTAAGCTAACAAGAACTTTTTTCCGTCGGAAAACTTCGTAGTTTTCAAAATAAATATTACTAATACCGGCACTGGCGTATGAAAAGCAAGATTTCACATATGAACGTGAAGACGGTGAGGTGAGAGCACATGGCGACTAACAGATTCACGACTTTTGACCTCGAACACCTTGAAGTTACTAAATTTGACTTTTTTTCCATTTAGATATAACATGAACGCTTGACAAAATAAAACCGTGCAGAACTATTCTCCAGCTACCGTACCGTAATGTGTTCATACCTCTGAATTTATTTAAATTACAATGCTGACGTTTTAGCAGGAAACATATTTGACGTAACTACTAATTTAGAAGAGTGATCATTCAAAAATCTTAGGCCCGGATACCAAGAGCGGCACTAAGCATTTAAGAAGCAAGATTGTAAATTTTTACCTAAAGATGGTGATAGTAGGAGATCACGCTATACAACGACCTTCACCGAGCTGTTTATTGGATGAAGTGTTTTTCGTAATCACTGAGTAAAGCCAAAATAATAAGTTATGTTATATCGTTTTTTTCTAAAATTCAATCAATTCAAGTGAAATATTTAAAAAAATATTTTTTAATTGTTAATTAATCATATTCTGGACTGAAATTTTTTAGGCAACCCATTTGCAACATATTTGTTGACATATTAAATTACATATAAAACACTTTTCATCCAATAAACAGCTCGGTGAAGGTCGTTGTATAGCGGGATCTCAGACTATGAGGTTATTTAGAGCTAACATGTCGACTAACAGCGACTTTTAACCTATATCGGGTAGAAGTTACTACATTTGACTTCAACGACTAAATTACTAAACAGAACTACTTTACAAATACCGTACGACATACAATCCTGTATGTTGTACCGAAAGATGTCACCACTATCGGATGCTGAAATTCTGTTATCCTTATAATACTCGTAGCTATCGTTACTTACTTTTGACCACCGGACCAGATAAGTTTGTAGATCCGTAAACGTGCCACAGAACCGCCAAAATATATTTTCCACGGCTTTACATTGAATGAAAGACTAAACGGGATATCGCGGAACAAAAACAAAACGGGACATTGAGAGACGAGTACAGAGCGAGACATTGCCACAGACAAGATAAGGACCGCTGCGGAACAAAGACATCTCTTATCTGGAATTTTTAAAAAAAAATTACGAATACAGTATTTAGTATATTCTGCTCCAATCATATAAATAATAATATACACAGCCCACCCAAAAATCCCTACTAATAATAACAAACATGTGAAGGTAACTAACTCTGTCTCTCGAGTTTAATGGGAAATTTAGTACAGAGATAGTGTATGTATATCTGAGAAAGATAAGTACTTTTTTAAGTAGGTACTTTTTGATACGAAAACAGCATACTACTGTTTATATGTACTCAATCCTATCCTAATTCCTTTTTTAAATCTCTAATTTAATATTATATCGACTTTGCTGCATCTTTCTACGATTGAATTACTATTTATTATAGTGGCTATAGCAATATGCAAATAGTGGCTTAATTGGCCCTTCTAGTTGTTTAAAATTATCCACGTTACATAACACCATATTGATCATCCATTACATTTCATTCTCCTGAGCGTGAGATGTTCAAGCTTCGTTTCATTCTCGTCGATAATTGCGATTGTATTGACAAGAAACTGATCAAGTGCGACTGATGGAGGCCGGCGTACGAATCGTGACTAACGGTTTCTGGCAGTGACTGACAGCAATATTGAAAGTGATGGTACGCTGAACTGCACGTCTAGTAACGCACTGCACAAATTGAAAAAAAAAATGAAATGATGATGTAAATGAAACATTGAAAATGAAATTGTATCAACTTTACTAATTTTTTTGTCAGTAAATCGTAGGCTTTTTTATAGTAGGAGACCTTCACCGAGCTGTTTATTGGATGAAAAGTATTTTATATGTAATTTAATATGTCAACAAATATATAGCATATGGGTTGCCTAAAAAAATTCAGTCCAGAATATGATTAATTAACATTAAAAAAATATATTTTTCAATATTTCACTTAAATTGATTGAATTTTCGAAAGAAAACTATATAACATATTATACGTTGTAGGTCATCAGAGGAACAATGACGGGACAATATATGGTGGCTTACAGTGCAAAGTGTGGTTTCGTAGCTTTGGATATGGGACGTGAGGAGGCGAACGGGAAGACCTAAATACGCGACGACGTCAAAGGATCCAATTGTTCTTGTCGCCCAGTGTACCAGGACAATGCTCGATGACGGGATCCTTAAAACGACAATAACCGTTGAGTAGAGTTCAGGCTCTGTAGCAAACTGGGAAAACTGGGAGATACCTAAAATAGAGTGGATCAACTGTGTTCCTCGGTGCGGCAAGATAACATAGGTGACCAGTCACTTCAATGTGGACAAAGACGCTATTATCACTACTACAACAGAGGCAGCAGAAGAACTGAGGGTAAGGCTATCTGGGCGTATCAGTAAAAAACCAGGTGAAACCGTGGTAAAAACCAGGGTGCGTACTATGGCTTCAGTTCTTGTCAACGGTTTCGACAGGGTCTGCAGCCGGCTTCTGGTTGACGAAGCCCTAATGAACCACACGATCATAATGGCTTCACGGCTGTCTAAAGGTAGTGAACTTGTCCTTATTGGAGATGTCAACCAGGAATACATCTCCTTATTTGACAGAGAAATTCTCTTTACTATGAGGTACTGTCGCCCTAGCCTGGTAACGAACATCTGCCAGGAGTTCTTATGCAGACACCGGTGCCCAATGGACGTCGCGTATGCATTGAGGGAGGTATACTCTGGTATATATTCTTCAGTACTACGTATAAGGTCCCTAGACCGGACGGGATATACTGGAGCCGACATACCGCGCACTCTACCGAACACTCTATTTCTAGTTCATACTTAAGAAGAGAAAGAGACCCCTTACCAGCCAGAGTTACGGCGGAGGTGTGGGGTCCCGCATCCTTACTATCCATGAGGCTCAGGGACTGACGGCCGAGTCAGTAATCGTCATCAAGACGAAGACTGGGTTGAAGTTGCATGATAGCTTCCCGCACGCGATCGTCGCTCTGTCTCGACATACTGGGACCTTCATCTATTACACCGATGACATTGAGCACAATATGATAAGTCGTTTTGTGATGCGAACGTTGGCTGCGACACCTAGTGCCACCAGGGGCTATAACTTCATGATGGCAATAAAAGATCGTAACGTGGCAGTGATGGGGACTCTGGCCCGGGAGAGGTTTTCTAAAGAAAGAAATGATCTAATAAACCTAATATCGTAATTATTCTTACCTGACAGCATTGTAAAATCACTGTAATAAGATAATATTATAAATTAACATAATAAGACAAAATATGTAATACAAAAAAAGCATGGACCTTGGAGTCCGTGGAGGCTGTTTATATAAAATAAAATAAAAAACTTTTTATCCCGTTAAATTTAGCTGCGGAATCGCAACTATGAATCACAACATAGTAATGCATCGTTACTTACTTAGCGGCGAGCCACCCCACAAACCCGGTTGACGTAAGAGGTACGGGTTTCAAACTTTTGGAGAATTCTTCCTTCTGAACAACGCGAGGCAAAGCTGCGGCTGCGCTCCTTTTGATATCGTTAGCTTCTTCTAGAGTCTTCCTGCAAATTACACACACTGTCATCCCTGACGTGACGCCGTAGTGGCCTAGTGCCGAAAACGTCAGATTTTACAAGCATGATTATGGTATACGTTCGATTGCCGATTCTAGACTACCTATTTTCCTAAATGTAGCACCAGACATTAAACTTCAGTGTATTCTATTGTAGTGATTTTTGTGTATGCTAAAGTTAGTGATTTTAAGTATAAAAAAAAAGAAAACCGATAACGCCTGGTGAACATGTTTGCGTCATTCCCCCAAATGGATTCTGCCAGAGAGGTGGATTCTGACCTTAACTCTCCTTGCGAGAGAAGGCCCCGAGTCCCAGGAGTAGATTCATAAACTTGGTTGTTAATGCTTTCTGTAGTACCTACTTATCTTTCACTATCTGGAGTGACCCGATATCTGTGGGAGGGGGAGTTACACTAAACAAATTATGAAATCTTATAAATCGTTCGGATCGAGAACATGGTCTAAAATTCTAAACGATATTCATGCGAAGCTTTATCACTGTCTGTAGACTAAATTTAAACTTTTTTATGTTTCTTAATGTTTATTGCTTAGCTTCCAGCTCAAAAACAGAAATGGACGCAAAAACAAACCAAACAATAGAATTCAATTAACAGCGAGTAATCTAGTGTGAGAACAGTAAGATCTTGAGTATCCTAAGCTATGTCTTTATTCTATAAAAGCAGTCTAGGTTAGGTTAAATGGTAAAGATTCGAGCCTCTTTCAAATCGCAGATCGGCCAACATTTGTCAATATTAGCCGTCGATAACGAGCTCGTGTATTGTGCTCGTCTGATCGTTAAATTGGTCAGCTCACGAAACGCCGGCACTTCGTGTTTTGGCCGGCCACGTCGCGTTGTGGCCAGTGAAGAATCTGATCGACGATACCAACGTATTTATCGATATTTCCAGCTATTTGAAACGAAATTCTTTTTCCGGTTTATTCCGAACCTGCCCGAAAACCTGACCCGCTACCGGGTTAGGTTACGAACAGAAAAAAAAAAATTATTTTCATTCCCAACCTAACCCTTTTCCTAACCTGACCCGAAATCCATGATGTAGTTTATTCCGAACCTGACCCGCTACCGGGTTAGGAGGAACAAACAGCAAAAGTGATTCAGTTTTTTCATTACGAACGTAACCCTCTTCTAAACCTGAGCCGGGAATAATGTTCCTAAGTTAACCTCGAATCTAAAACCCTACCTAGTACGTTTGACATTTTACTTTGACGTTATTAGTCCTATAGTTCCTGGAGTTAGGACTTTTTTTAGGTTAGGTTGGGAATGAAAATAAATATTTTTTTGCTGTTCCTAACCTAACCCGGTAGCGGGTCAGGTTTTCGGGTCAGGTCTTCGCGCGCTTTTCTTTATTTACGCACGTGGAATATGGCGAGATCAGGAGGAGTTGGGTATCCATGCAGCGAAACTTCAACCATTCATACATTTCAAAACTTTTAGTTAGTGGTAGGTAGTTGAGTAGTTTTCAGTTTAAAAATATACAAAAATACAAATATTTGTAATATTTCCATTAAAATTATTATTTATCGTACAACAATATTAACAAACAAACAAATCTCGAAAATGTACTTTTCAAATGGAGAATGTTTTGTTCGTAGTCCGTTGGAACAGTGTGTTAAGTTCCTTTCCCAAAATGTATAAAATTTAGCCGAGTTCAATTTGAAGTTGAAGTTAGTGTTTGGCTTTTGGGAGACGATTAAATTCTTTATTTATATTTTGTGACATATAAGACGCTATTACAGAATCGCCCTGCTGACCCAGCTTTGACTGCAGAGCTTTGACGTTTTTTTTAATTAACCTATGGCAGGCTGCTAGCACGAGGGCGCCTCAGACGGCTCGACCTCGGCTCGGGCTAGTGCCGGGGGACAGAGAGTTTGGCACTTCCTGGCAGGCGCGGATCCAAGGGGGGTCATGGAGTCATTACAACGGGCTGATTGATTCCAGTACCTAGGTAGACCACTGATTTAAAAGCATGCATATCGCACAGTTTTGTGACATGACTACGACTATGTGACCCCCGTGACCCCCCTCTTAGAGCCATGTGACCCCCGTCGTGGACCTAAAGCTGGTCCGCCCATGTTCCCTAGCGAATTGGAGGGTGAGAAACCCTCGGTATCGAACTCGCTACTAACGCGTGAATCTATGTTGGCTGACTTATTAATGGGGGTTACCAGCAAAAGCAAAACGCTTTGTCGGCTGGAAAAATCTTCGACTTCGGGCACAAAACAGAATATTGACTTTTATTTTTTTCCGTCTCTGGTTATAACCCAATTGATTGATACCTATTTGCTGGTTGTTTGATTGATTGGAGTTTGAAGATTGAATTGAGGAAAGGCGAACATTTACGCCGCACAAACATTATTAACTTCATCCTTCCTGTGTTATTATGAATAAGTCCGAAAGTTTTTCTTGTATTTGCCACAACTAAAATAATTTGTGTACCAGTGAGTTCACAGCAAATCTATATCACTCTCAAAATAATAGAGTTTTAAAGCGTCTGTTTCAAGCGTCAAAGCAAAACGGCCGACGGAAAGTGTCTGGGAGTATTGGGGCCTTATTTTTAAAGATATTGCCTAATAATATACATAACATACGTGAAAATCAGTTATCAGAAAATACGTGAAGCAAGTAATGTATCTTCTGGGTCCCTTATCTCAATATTGGCCGTCTAAGCAAGTTAGCGGGTAAGCATGTGTTCTTAGTACGTACTAACTCTACTCAATCGTCCATATTCATCCATCAGAAAATACGTGACGTCTGGCGGCCCTCTTATATCTTACTCTAATTTAAATAAAAATTTAGCTTCGAAATGTTTAGTACGGTCCTAACTTTCGAATGACTGCACCAAATTGGGTGATTCTTTGTTTTATGTATTCGTATGTGTATGACAAAGTTTGTATGAAATGAAAATTTTAAAAAGTATATATCCAGTTGAAAATTGGAGATAGTTAACTTATGGTCTGGAATAGCACATCGGCTACTTTTTATCGCGGGAAAATTATAGAAACGAGAACTGTACATGTAGAACCGTAGGGGGTCTGCTAATATTGACATATAAATATAGGGTAATCATTTGTAATTACTTATGGGGTATATTTGGGTCAGATGAAATATGAAGGTAGCGTCTGGCTGAGAGATTAGGAGAGACTATGAGAAGAGAGCAAAGTAACAATACTGTTTAGATTAAGTTTGAAGGGCAATGTTTTCAGAGAAATTATAGGGCTTAGAGATATAACATCTTAGATCTCTGGGTGACGAGCGTATATTTATTTATACTTTATCTAAGGTACCTAGGCTGTTATCACGGAAACTGTGCGGATGAAAGCGCGGAGTGCAGCTAGTTTATAATATTAGTGGGATTAAATAATTTAAAGGGTATCGGGTTTACAAGATAACGTCATAGACTGTTAAATTGGCATTCCCATAAAGAACGACGTCTGCATTCGGCACGGCTCTCGTTCGGAGCGGTCGTGAGCCGCGCGAATCGTGCCGCCATTGGATCCGGGGCACTGTTGCTACCACGCCACCAGACACTCCACTCACCTCACAAACGCAGTTGCTATACTTATAGTGACTAACCGAAACTGGTATTTCTACCGGAACCGAATTCTAACCCCCGACCAAAAAGATGGATGTTATAAGTTTGACATCGATGTCCGTTTGAGCTCTACAAAAATAAACCGCATTGAAATCGGTCGAAGTGTTTGAGCGCTACGGCCACAAACGACGAAAGTAACGACCGGTTTTAATGCGTTTTATTTTATAATGTTTATATTATACATGATTTAATCACGATTTAATTCATTGTTTAAATACCTCGACGTTTCGGCAGCGTACAACCGCCGTGGTCACGAGAAGACTGAAGAAATTGCGGGTCTCATTGCGAAATGAGGGGATCTAGATCTACCCTCATTTGGTCTTCAAAAACCGCAGGGTTACCACCACGACACACAACACTAACCGTATCACCAGGCTTCTCCGAACTCACTCCGCGATGCGTACATTACATTTATTTATGACTGAATTCGCGTTTTATTTTATGTGAGAGTTCACGGAAACTCCATGCGGTGGTTCTTAGCTATGTTTGGTTTATAATTATTCAAGATGGCGGCCTCCACAAAATGACGATCAAAACATTTTTCACAACCTCCCTCAATATTACTCATATTGAGGTATCAATTGAAAAGGCTTGACTAGTAAAATACTAAACACTATGACAAATTCAGCTTATCTGTCCGGCTTTTGTTAGACTATTCACTTTTCGCAAACGATCGAGCGTGCAACGTAGCCGAGCGCAGGCAAGTTGTTGGTCGCTGCCCGCAATCCGCAGCCAGTATTTTAATGTTTTTGTCGTACTTATTTATACTGAGACACATAATCCTTGATACCCTACACTATGCACACCTACTGTCGGGATTTTTTATCCAACTGTCCGGCCAAAGTAGTTCCTATGTCCGGCAACTAGGTTTGACGACCTGGCAACCCTAATTGCGCCACCCCCGCTTGATTGACTTCTCTGATTGCTTAACAACTTCACATCATCCTCATTGGCATGAGGTACCACGAAATAGTGGCACTTGGATGACATATTTTTTGCAAAAAAATCGGTTGATCAAATCATTCTACAAAATATCTATACCAACCAATATTACAAAGTTTACTGAAGAGTTTGTTGGTTTGAACGCGACGGTTAATCTCAGGAACTGCTAGGTCGAATTGAAATAGTCCGTTGTTGTTGTATAGTAAATCTATCGATGACGGCTATATAACATTACGCTCATATCAATAAGAGCAGAGCATGAATGAAGAATGTAACACAACGGGAAAAATATATCTTTTGGAAAACTTTCATCGCGTACGCTGACGCCACAGAGGAAGTAATCACTAGCTGACGCGTGCTGAAGTCCGTGTCAGCATGTGCCTATCTTTTAAGGTTTCGTAATTAAAACCCTTTTTTTCAAATTAGAATGATCTCAAATGGTTAACTGATTTTTGAATGGTTATGCCATAAGCATATAAATTTTAAACAAATAACAAAATACCCATAGCTATTTTTAACCCCCAACCAAAACAAGGGGTATTATAAGATTGACGTCGATGTCTGTCTGTCTGTGTGTTTGTCTGTCTGTGGTACAGTAGAGCTCAAGCGGATGGGCCGATTTCGATGCGAATTTTTTTATTTGAAGGATAATTTTTGTACAGATGAGATTTTCTTAGCTATGTTTGGTTAATATGTATTCAAGATAGCCGCCTCCACAAAATGGTGGACAAAATATTTCGTCACAAACTACCTCAATATAGGAATCAAATGAAAGGGCTTGACTAGTAAAATAATATACACTATCACAAATTTCAAATCCAAGATGGCTGCCACCACAAAATAGCGAATTACATTTTTTTTTTCACTATTAACTCAATATGGGTATCAAATAAAAGGGCTTGCCTTGTAAAATACTAAATCAAACATTTTAATTTTGTTCTTGTTACTTAATTCCTTTCAGCCGCCTTTGTAACTGTGTTTGTTTAAAACGATTGCAATTTTTGCGGGCGGGCTTAGCATTTCCTCAAACACAATCTAGATGTCATTCAGAAAGCCAGCTCAATCATAATGTTAAGCGTACGTAGTAAAACGTAAACTCTTTCGTTAGGAGAATTTGACAAAATGTTTTACTGGATTTTAGACTATAACGTAAAAAGCTAGTTTATTACTTGCATAAACCTTCATTTTATGAACACAAAGTTGAATTTCCCTTGGCTCGAAGTACGTAAACTGGGCGTTAACGTACTTCGAGCCAAGGGTGAAAATAAGCCCTTTTGAAAGAGAGGGTGATGTAGAATTGTGCTACGAACTAGAACTAGATGGCGTTTGGAAAATGCTATGGTTTTCTGACACACGCTATTGAAATTTGTAACGAAACAAGGGGCACCTTTCAACGGAATATTTGCGTCATTCAAGCCCAGTCTCTCTGGGCTGGTACACGATTATAAGGTAGTACGACGGAATTGAGTCGTACGGCCTGTTTTTACACGGCACCGCTTCACTGTCGAAGCGGGCCCACATATAAACTATAAGTTATTTCATTTTCCTCTTTAGATACATGCACGTCTAAAGAGGAAAACCAAAAAGAACTTGAAAGAAGTGTCACCCACTCTAAGGGTGGTAGGAGACCAGATACGAGTCGTCATTATGTAGTTTGCACATTTTCGAAATCATTAAGAGTTTCAGACTAAGTATGCAGTATATTCGTATATCTCTATATATAAAAATGTTGGTTTGTGTACGCTTCAAAAAGTTCTGCACCGATCGAGCTGAAATTTTAGAATGATATATAATCCGCATCAAGGCTTGTTTTTATCTAATTTTAGCATCACAATGTGCCACAGCAAGGCGTGGCAGGGTACAGCTAGTGTAAAAATATAAAGCACAACTCACGACACGTTTTATGTTCGCGCGGTCGCCGCCTGCTTGTCACTGCAAAAAAGCATCGAGAAAAAATACCACAACCCACTCGGGCAAAGCTTTCCACAGCCTAGACGTTATTATAACAAAATCAAATCATAAATATCAAATGTCTTCGTTCGAGTCTTTAGATTCTAAAGTTTAAAACATTCTACTAGTCAACCCCTTTATTTTATTCCCATATTGAGGAAGTAGTGACAAACATAATGTAATTCCCCATTTTGTGGTGTCGGCGATCTTGAATTGGTATTTACCAAACATAGCTAAGAACGACACACACACACAGACAGACAGAGATCGACGTCAAACTTATAACACCCTTTTTTAACCCCCGACCAAAATATTAAGTTTGACGTAGATGTCTATTTGTCTGTCTGTGTGTGTGTCTGTTTGTGGCACCGTAGAGCTCAAACGGACGGGGCGATTTCAGTGCGTTTTTTTTTTAAGGTTAATATCCGTGCGGATGTTCTTAACTATGTTTGATTAATATCGATACAAGAGGGCCGCCTCCACAAAATGGCGGACATAATGTTTCTTCACAACCTACCTCAATATGGGTATCAAATGAAAGGGCTTGGCTAGTAAAATACTGTACGCTAACAAATTCAAATCTAAGATGGCCGCCACCACAAAATGACGAAATACATTTCTTTTTTCACAACTCCCTTAATATGGGTACCAAATGAAAGGGCTTAACTAGCAGAATGTTGTACAGATAACAAATCTGAGGTAGTCGGCGGTTAACCAATTTTTTTTATTTTGTTCTTGTTATGCTATTCAAACCGCGAACAAACAACGTGTTGCGTAATTTATATATATGAAGATATCCAAGCGAAGCCGGAACGGGCGGCTAGTATATACATATACGTCGCTACGTTGATTATAATAGTAGGAAAATAGATGTTACCTTGTCGAAGCGAGTCTAGCGGAAAGCAATCAGTACCAACACAAATTGAGTACTGCTACGGCTTCAAAGCTTTGATCCCGGCGACGACAGTGGTTATTTACGTAGTTACTAACGTGCCTACGAGTAGGTACCGCCCAGGATCTTTCTAGAAGTTATTCGCTAGTCTTTACCTAAGTATGCACCTACTTGTCAATATACCTCTAGTTTTTTTTTAATAAAGAGTGACGAGACGAGCGGGACCTGTTCCTGATGGTAAGCAACATACCTGCCACATAACAGCACAGTGACACGCAGCTATTGGAACATGAAGAGTCCAAATCATTACCTAGCACTGCACTGCGCTCGTTACCCAGAGATCTAAGATGTTATAGGGCAATGTTTCCAGAGAAATTATAGGGTTTTAGAGATATAAGATCTTAGATCTATGGGTGACGAGCGCAGTGCAATGCTAGGTAATGATTTGGACTCTTCATGTTCCAATAGCTGCGTGTCACTGTGCTGTTATGTGGCAGGCATGTTGCTTACCATCAGGGACACGTACTGCTCGTCTCGTCACTCTTTATTATATATATATATATATATATATATATATATATATATATATATATATATATATATATATATATATATATATATATATATATATATATATGGCTGCCCATAACAGTACAGTGACACCCAGCTTATTAGAATATGAAGAATCCAAAACATTGCCTTGCACTGCACTGCTCTCGTCACCCAGTGAAGTTTTTCTATGCCCAGTAATTTCACTGGAAACATTGCAATCACAACACAGGACTTAATCACGGACTGAATAATAGGCGTGACGACAGGTCCTGCAATTGTACTAAAGATTCAGAACATTTTAAAATACATGTAAAGTAAATGTCAATAATTATATTCATAATTTAAAACTACATAATTATAATACATAATAATATTAATCATTTCAATAATCAAAATCAGATTTCAATTAGACAATTTAATTTTAGTCATATCATCAAACCTATAGAACGCTTGTTAATTATTTGATATAATGACAGTATTTATATAGAATAAAATATGTACCAATTTATTTTAATTTTGATATTTTTTTAGTTTAAACTTACTTTATGATCATTCAAAGATAGATGGGCAAGTCCATTTTAAAAGTACGAAAGTATTAGAAAATATTTTTACCGCTGGATAACCAATTCAATTTCATGTTACTTTTGTTATGAAGCCAGTTTCCTAAACGTAATATTTAATATAGCTACCATACTTACAAACTTTACGCGCGACGCATAGAAAATACGACAGTGTGACGTCACGCTTCTGTAGTGATTTGTTTGAAACGTTTTTGGGAGAGTAAAAAATTGTGATTTTAAAATCGTGATATCACGGGAAGTTTTTAAGATAACAAAGTAATTCTTTCACCTATGGTTCAGTCAGTTATTGAGTAGCCTTTTGATGGCACATTACATAAAAAATGAGCCGTCATGCCTATTGTTGGGAAGTCTTGGAAGTTTGGATGGTTTTCGGCGTCGTGGAATTTATAAATGTCAATGTTTGGGTGTTTGTTGCCCAATCAAGCAACGTATGAACGGATCGGGCTGAAATAGGCAACGCCGCGGGGCACTGCCAGTTATTTCATAATGTATCTTCCAAATACTTTACATATACTACGTTTAGAGTTAGATTTTCCGCACGGTTCCTTTGTGTCAATCGGAAGTAGATGACGTGCATACTTTCCATGGCAGCAGAGCGATGTGCCGCGACAAAAGTATGACACACCCACATGAGCGACAAAGAAAGATGCTACCCGTGCTTGGTGTAAAGCGTTTGTGCCAACTCTATACGTAGTATATGTAAATTCTTTGGTATTTTCCATCGAGGCCTGTTCATATCAAACAGAAATTGATTTAATACATTGTGATAGGTGGCGCCTCCCAGATTGGCGCCACAAAGACGTTACCTGATTTGCATATTGTTTATCCAACCCTAAAGTTCAGTCAATGGAAATTAGATCAATTAACGTACATTTTAACGAGCTACATTAATAAATAAATAATTTGCAGTAGGTATAACGTGCAAACATTACTGTGTTCCATTTTGAAGGGAAAGGATTTCACAAAAATTACTTTACACGGAATTTACAGGGCATAGAAATAAATCATCCGGCTGGCCTGGTGGCTTATTTGGTAGTAGGTAAGTCTGCCCGCGAAACCGTGCGTCGCGGGTTCAATCCCCGACGAGTGCAAATATTTGTGTGATGAATACCTACACGTTTTTGTACTGTGTCTCGGTGTTTTCTATGTATAATAAGAATGTATTTATTTAAAAATATATAAGTAGTTTATCAACTATCTAGCTCCCATAGTACAAGCTTTTCTTAGTTTGGGGCTTGATGGTATTGTGAGTGAAATGACTACCAATAAGTTATTTATTTTTATTTTATTTCTGGGTGACGAGCGCAGTGCAGTGCTAGGCAATGATCTGTATTCTTAATGTTTCAATAGTTGCGTGACACTGTTGTTATGGGCAAAGCGTTGTTTACCATCAGGCGCATGTCCTGCTCGTCCCGTCACTATATAGAAGTATAATATAAATGTATAACAAGTACCTATGTATTTACAAATTAGTATTATATCTGTTATCTGGCTCCCATAATAGCTTCGCTTAGTTTGGGGTCAGATGGTGTTGTGTGTGAATTCTCCAACAATAGGTATTTATAAATAAAAGTTAAAACGAAGTGTAGGATCAATGCTCGCCCAGTGCAGTTACGTGTAAGGTATCAGAGGCTCTAATAGCACGTGGAGCGAAACGAGGAAAGCCAGGGAAGTAGCGTGGCCGTGTCGGGTGTCAGGGGAGCCATCACCCGAAACCGTTCCGGGAGCGACATAGGGCTGCCACTACAGGGATTTGTTGAAACTAGCTTTTTGAAGTGAACACTTCTTTGGGCGCACCATATACAGATTTTCCGTGGGCCGTGAATTGAGCTCAAAGCGTTCGTAAATATTCGGGTAAACTCGGATGATCTAGACGGCCATGGTAGGGATGCCCAAAAAAGTGTATTGTATCGATATATCGCATCGTAACTGTATCGAACTTGGTTGTATCGATACGCGATTTTATCGATTTCCTTTGGATCGATATATCGTATCGTAACCGTATCGCATGCCTTTCATTTAATATGCTATATAATAAGTATATATATCGTGCAAAGGGTTATCTTTTAGTAGTTTTACTATATTATTTTATTTTTTAAAAAGAAACAAATAATTATATGTATTTAGAATAGTTTTATTCAACAAATAAATCACAATTGCCATTGATTAGCACTTAAACAACGCAAAATAATAATTTTGATAAGCGCTGTGGATTTAACCTATTACGGCTTTCGGAAAGTGTGTGCCCAGCTACGAACGGAATGACAAAGGAGAACATAAACTAAACATTTATTAATCATATTTGATGGTACTACAAAGTTCAAAGATTATTTAAATCTACCTCCAAGTCTAAATAAAAGCCGGCTGTTCTTGTTCCATGAACAATTTTGTCGACGTTATCATTCTCTTATTACTAATAACAATATATTCAATGGCACTGTCTATTATCGTTTAGTGATGATGTAATAGGTACTTTAAAATTTTACAAATTAATCACCGACATAGTTTGATACGATATGGTAATGCGATATTTTTATAAGAATGCGATATATCGAAGCGTATCGTATGGTCAAAATATCGCATCAAATATCGATTTATCGTATAGTGCTGTATCGATATTCCGATATATCGTATCGTAACGGGCATCCCTAGGCCATGGTCATGGCAATGGGAACAAGAAGCGTCCAAATCATGATCTAGCACTGTACTGTGCTCGTTACCCAGAGATATGTAAGATGTTTTATCTCGTATGTCCTGTAATTTCAATTGTAATCATTGCCTTTCAAACCGGAATACAGTATAATACTTATTTTCTATGTATAATAAGTATGTTTTTAAAAATATATAAGTATTATTTCAGCTATCTCGCACCCATATTACAAGCTTTGCTTAGTTTGGTGCTAGGCGATGTTGTGTGTTAAATGTCTACCAATATTTATTTGTATTTAGCAATATTTTCACATTACTGCTTGCCTCTGCAAAGAGTTTTACCACTATAAATATTTTTTATACTTATACTACCGAACCCGGCAAACGTTTGCGTTGTACTTGTACATAAGCATAACCAACCCACTAAATGTGCCCACTGCTGGGAGTCGGCGTATTCTCTCGCAAAGAGAAAGTCAAGGTCATAATCGACCACGCTGTAACACAGTGTGGTTATGTGGAGGACATATGATGACTTCGGAAGATTGTAGGAACATGTCGGTTTCCAAATTACTGTTTTTCTTCGCCGTGTTACAGGCAGGCGCGGTCCCAGCCTCGAATTTTGGAGGGGGTCACCAGTACGCAGAAACTGATTTTGGGGCAGGTCACCAGAAGAGATACAATAAATCGAGCAAAAAAATACTTGACTAGTAGCGCCCCACGATTTTACCCGCGTAATCCCCGTTCCAGTTATTTTCCTAAAAAATAGTCTATTTTTAATTTGAATTCAAAAATTTGCGTCGTAATCCTATAATATATACAATGAACCTACTATTAGTATAATATATATAAATAAATAAACATTCATGCAAAGAGCAATTTAGATGTGCAATAATAAAGGTGCGAGAAGGGTGGCAGCCCTAGTTAGAAATGAGATTCCGCATTCGACACAGCCTCGGCACGTCTATTAATATTTAGAATCGTCTGGAACATGCGTAAGAAGACAAAAATACGAAATCGCACAGAAAAACCTGCTGTCAATCAATTCAATCCGCGCAAATTTTAAATGCGCCGCGGTTTATGTTACTTCCTTGTTTTTTCTATTCGCATTCCAGTAAAATGAAGCACATTAATTAAGTGACTGTCGAGTTAGTCATCACCACTGAGTTAACGGTGAAGAAATACATCGTGAGGAAACCAAAGTATTCCAAGAAAAAGAAATATATTTTTGGGTTTGGCCTTGACTGTCTCCTTATAAGTAAGTCTCTTGCTTTTTCTAATAGTCGCTATCACTGGTCATGGGTGTGAGTGTTCTATTCCATATTCGTTCAATTTCATGAATTTATTATTTACTAGCCGCCCCTTCCCCCACCCCGGCTTCGCCCGTGGTACAATATAGCCATCGAACAACTCGATCTTCCGCGCAAGCACGGAAGCCTTAGCTAAAAAATATTGTTCAAATCTGTCTGTCACTTCTTGCGGGAGGGGAAAGTTGCACACTAGCGCAAAGCCGCACTATTACATACAAAACATACCTGTACCGATCCATTGCCGATCATACTCCCACAGCCAAATCACTAACATATAAAAAATAAAGCACCATTCACAAATCTAGCCCCGGCCTCACGCCACAGTATATTATCAAACTCCATGGTCCACGCGGACTTGTACTTTCGACAGAGGGGAAACGCTGTGTATGCCTACTTACTCCCTTCCGTGTTGCTCGCTGTATTATAATATAGCCTATAGCACTCGGAGCTCACGTACATATCCAACGGTGATAGAATTTTTGAAATCGGTCCAGTAGGTGGTGTCTGAGATCAGCGCGTTCAAACAAATAACCTCCACAGTTTTATAATAAACTAGCGGCCCGCCCCGGCTTCGCACGGGTACATACACACACACATACACCCTTTTTTGTATCGGGTTTCAAAAAAAAAGTAAAATTATAAAGGAAGTTTGAATTTTTTTTATGAATTTTTTTTATTAATGTTTTTTTGTATTTTTTTATTTTAAAATTTTAAACATATATAATATTATTTACAAAACAAAAGCCATTAGTTTTAGTGAGTCAGAGCTTCCCTGTAAACGATATTTGAAGTAGTTTCATTTTGTGGCAGCAAAATAAATTGATTTTCAGGAGCTCCGACACGTGATAGGCCAACATACAGTTGGCCATGAGTGAAACTGTTCTTTTTTCGTAGGTCGATCCTAATAATTCGAAGGTTTGGCCCTGGGACTTGTTAATAGTTAAAGCGAAAGATGATTTCACCGGAAACTGAAGTCGTTTAAAAGGGATTGGCAGATCAGTTGGAATCATCGGTATCCTCGGTATATGAGCTAGTTGACCAGCTGCTGGGCCAGTGATAAAATTTTGTTCAGCAAGCCGCTGCGAACGCTCGATACTTGACTCTCTAGCACGCGATTGCGACGCGTATTCTCTCCGACTTGCAAGGCGATTTTCAGTTTCTGATGAAGATTCCTCAATACGCCGTATTTTTTTTGCCCTCGCCTGGGAACTATGTTTAGAAAGTTGTGAGATTTTGATCTTTTTGGCATTTTTGGGCATTATAAAATGAAAAATAGAAGGAAATATATAATTAAACAGGCTTTTACTAAATTTTTGCTTATTGAACTATATGAAGTACTAAGCTGTTTGAATAATTAAAATATAATATTTATTATCAGGTAAGTAGTAGGTACTTACTTATTGAAAAAAAATTGAAAATATGGGCTTAGAAAACTACCTTTTACTAAATTTTTGCTGAAATTTTGAACAGGGAATACCCATTTACATTTAAACTCGTGATGTCTTCCGAATGAAATGTAAAAAAATATAAAAAGGTATTAACTATAATATTTAGACATATGCTGTCGCCAAAGGTGAAAGAATTTTTGAAATCGGTCCAGTAGTTTCGGAGCCTATTCATTACAAATAAACAAACAAACAAATCTTTCCTCTTTATAATATTAGTATAGATAGTGTAGAAGTATAGATTCATTATTTAGCATTTACAACCGAGAAATGTGACAAATGACGCCAATCCTGTTACATGTTTGTTGGTCACTCAAATCCTCAGATAAAAGCAAAGTAAGCGCCAATCTAACGCCATTACGTAATTATTATTTTTTTGTTTAATGCAGAACATTGTCGATGGATAATGAATTGATGAAAACTGATATTTACTTATATGTTATTATTATTACCCCAGCCTTATACATTGTCCCATTGTAGAGCAAATGCCTCTATCCCCTCCCTCCAATTTTCCCGGTCCAGAGCAACAGTCTTTCAATCTTCCCTATAAGTATCTAGTTCGGTTATTTATATGTGGCCAACAAAATTTTCCTCTCTTTTCCTTTTTTATTTTAAAACCCAGTTTTAGGTACCTACGGTAGGTTTACTCGGGAGTACAGCAACAACTAATCCGGAGCCCCTACGAATACTACACACACCACTTTCTCGCAGTCATGTGCGTAATGCCGCTAACTTAAAAACAGTAAAAGAAATAACACATAGTGAGGAAACCTGCTTGTCGGAGAATAATTAATTTTTCAAAGACAAGTGAAGTCTGCCAACTCGCTACTTAGCTAGCGTGGTGGGCTATGGCCTAAACCTCACTACTTACCTATATTGGTTATGGTGCCCCAGCAGTAGCAACTTGGTAGCAACTCAATGGGTTGATACGGAACGTCCAATTTGGTGGTTATGATCTCATGATAACTTGATTGCACTATTATGCACGAATTCAAATATTACACAAATATTTGTCCTAGGAGGGAATCGAACCTACGACCTATAACTGCGTTACTGGTAAACAGTCTGCGTCCATTTTTTTTTTTAAAATAAGGAGTGTCGAGACGATCAGGACATGTGCCTGATGGTAAGCAACATGCCTGACACATAACAGCACAGTGACACGCAGCTATTGGAACACGAAGAGTCCAAATCATTACCTAGCACTGCACTGCGCTCGTCACCCAGAGATCTAAGATCTTATATCTCTAAGCCCTGTAATTTATCTGGAAACATTGCCCTTCAAACCGGAACACAGTAATGTTTGCACATTACTGCTTGGCGGTAGAATAACTGGCAAAGGTGTGGTACTTCCCCAGGCGGACTCTGGCAAGAGTCCTACCACTACAAGGCAAGTTCTGTATATTTAAACAATCAATACTTGCTCTACTTACAACTTTTGTTAAAACTCTATACATAATAATATATAGTTATCAAGAGTGCGATATCCCAAAAAAAATAAGATTTTGTTGTCCTCTCTAGCTCTTTATTGGTTATGGGAGAAAACATATCCGATATTTTTTAACTGTAAGTATAGCAAATGTTGTCATGTTTAATGTATGTAACATGTACTTAAGACTATATGTAACCAACCAGCCACTCACACAAACTCATGAGGGTCATGAACGGGGGGGCCCCCTCCCGGTTTGGGACCAGTACCTATGTGAACCACTAATTAAAACGCAAGCATGTACTTATCGCACAATTTTGTGTCTTGACCACGACTATGTGACCCCCTGAAGTCATGTGACCCTCCCCTGAAGTCATGTGATCCCCCTGAAGCCATATGACCCCCACCCTGAAGCCATATGACCCCCTGAAGCCATATGACCCCCACCCTGAAGCCATATGACCCCCTGAAGCCATATGATGACCCCCGGGAGCTAAAGCAAGATCCGCTCACTCACTTCCGTTCGTCGAGCAGCCAGCTCCAACGCTCGTGCCACTGCTTGATGCAGTTGTCGACCTTCTTCCACTGCGCTCGCATTTGGAAGATCTCCGTGTTGGGGTCATATTTCATTGCTATGTCTTTCGTCGCCATTATTCCTGCAATAATATATATATATATATATATATATATACATACGTATATAAGTATTATAATAAATATTATACTAGCGACCCGTTCCGGCTTCGCTCGGGTAATGTCATATAATTCGCTCAAATTGGAGATCCTACAAATATTATAAATGCGAAAGTTTTTATGATTATTGCTCAATCACGACAAAACGACTGAACGTATCGGGTTGAAATAAATATCAATCTACAAATCAAAAATGTAGGGTCCTACTCTGAGCAGATGACCTTGAGTATTTCTTACCTCATCGTACACACCCAAGAGAGAACAAGAGAGAAACAGTAGAACTTGTAACTGTTTTACGCTGAGATTATAGAAACATCTCTCAGATTTTAGTCTTATGACAAGAACAAAATTAACTAACCCCCGACTACCTCGGATTTGTAATGTGAACAATATTCTACTAGTAAAGCCCTTTCATTTGATACCCATATTAAAGGAGTTGTGAAAAAAGAAATGTAATTCGCCATTTTGTGGTAGCGGCCATCTTGGATTTGAATTTTGTCAAAGTGCAAAGTATTCTACTAGTCAAGCCCTTTCGTTTGATACCCATATTGAGCCTAGTAGTGAAAAAAATAATATAATTTGCCATTTTGTGGTGGCGGCCATCTTGGATTTGAATTTTTTATAGTGTATAGTAGTCTACTAGTCAAGCCCTTTCATTTGATACCCATATTGAGGTAAGTTGTGAAGAAATATTTTGTCCGCCATTTTGTGGAGGCGGCCATCTTGAATCGATATTAACCAAACATAGCTAAGAACACCCGCATGGATATTACCTTTCAAATAGAAAAAACCGCATTGAAATCGGCTCATCCGTTTGAGCTCTACGGCGCCACAGACAGACACACACACAGACAGATAGACAGACAGACAGACAGACAGACATCGACGTCAAACTTATAACAACCTTTTTTTTGGTCCGGGGGTTAAAAAATATATTTCTCATAAGACCAAAATCTGAGAGATTCACTCTAATGTTCCTAATTAAACTGTAAACCCGTTGGTGTAAGTCAAATCCATGGCGGTTTTTCAAGTAGACGCATGTTATTTAAAATTATTTATATTTTTGTGGTTTCATTGTACGGAGATTAGTTAAACAAAATATTCAGTAACAAAAAATATTATTACGACCCAAGTAACTATTTAGAGCCCAGATTTTGCAGAAGTTTGATGTATATAGTTGCCAGTTGATATTTGTTTTCGACAGAGAGTAGATAGCTCTCAAACCTATACAAAAAATAGTCTAGTCATATTAGGTAAAAAAGAGGTCAACCTCGGAATGAAAGATAACAAGCTGTAAATTGGTACAAATCTTTGTGTTGTCGTTCTAAATATTATCATCGCCCACCACGGTCGCGGGCGAAAATCTCGCGTCAACCGCGACGAGCGCGGCTGAAAACCGCTCCATCCAACCGCTTCTTAGCTTTAAACAGTTTTGGCTTTGCAATCGCTAGTCTTTCAACTTCAAAGTGAACATAAAGAGAGTGCAATATTAAAGTTAAGATATCTCGGACAAGGATTTCGCGGCCTTTCCTTCGTAACCGACAACCCAAGTCCTGGGCAAATATCTTGACCCTCTTGTATGCACGGCGCACATGTATTATTATGAAGACGTCATAAATCTTGTCGAGTTTGTCTGACATTTTTTAACCGACTTCTAAAAATAGGAGCTTCTCAATTCGGTTGTATATTTTTACGTACCTATACAACGCGATAGCTCCGCCAACTTTTAATAACTTTTGATAGTTTTTTTTGTTTGTTAGATCATAGTTCGGAGGTGGTAAGTATGAGACATGTGTCAGCCATCGCTTTGCTCGACTATATTATTTGAGGAAAGAGATCATAAGAGAGCGACTTGCCATACGCCGCAAAGAGAAGCCTTTACTTTAAACGACCATGAATGCTCGAGGCACGCACGCGCAACTTATATTTTTGTACAAATAATAATTTATATTCTCCAAAAAAAAAAACGATTCCAATTTAAATATAATTCAGTCAATTCACCAAATTTCATAAGAAGCTATCACGACCTCATCCAGATAAATGAAAGTGAATTTCAGATGTCCATATTTCAAAAACCACCACACTGCTGCTCAATATTTTTTTATGTTTTATCTCATAAGTCTACCTGTTTAACTTATGTGTAACTTTTATAACTACAAGTGAAATTTTATATTTAGCCTTCTGGCTCTATTGCGTTGCCAATTGTATGTACCCAGCTGTAAGATTCACTCTTAAAAAAGATATGGTGCCATGGGAGGTAGGAACGAAGTTCCGTCGAATACCTTTCTATCGGAATGCTCGCAGCTCGAAAAAGCGACATCGTTTCATGGTTGATGTTCCAAAGAAACGAACGAAGAGATTTAACTCTACTTTTGTGATAAGAACGTCGAGGCTGTAGAATACGTTGCCTGAGTGGGTTTTCCGCGATGATTACAAACTTTGTGTCTTGAGGTTTTTTCTAGGTAAACATGCTCCATAGTAGACTGCATTGTCGTTTAACATCAGGCGAGATGGCGGTCAAGTGTATAAAATATAATATAAAAGTAAAAAAAAAGAATAACATACGCGGCACATCTTTTATACCTACCTATTTATTTTTCTTACGGTTTAAGTCTCACGTTTTTTTCAGTTCGATCGCGCAGCAATATTCCTATCTCCTCCAAGCCTGGAAAATAAGGAACTTCTTTGCAATAAAATAAAACAAAACAGCTAAACTCTATCTGTCGTTCTGACGTCCCTCTCGGCCTAGTACGTATGTTCTGCATAACCCTGATACAAAAAGTAGCAAGTTGCAACAATGTGGAATAACACACAGAATTAGGCCAGCTTGTGACGTCACGGAGTTAACGGTGACATGAAGGAATGAAGATGCCCAGATTAGCGGACATTACCACGAGCGAATATAACGTCGCCTACCTAAAAGTAATTTTATTTGCGTGTATGGGTATCAAAGATAATAACAAATACACATGTTTAGTATATTTAATATATTACCCATATTCCACGTTTTGGCGTGCAAAATAATTTTAGAACAATGTTTATGAATAAATCACATCACGTTATGTATTTCAAAAGATTCAACATATAGCTCTGCCAAATATAATGGATAGATTTCGATGACTTGACGAATTTGTTTAGTAGATTCTGCTTTAAAAGTGATCTCACATATTTTTTTTTCAAATTACCAAAAAACTTGTATCTAAAATTTGCCTAAGTACCCTTAATATTGTAATGTTTTAACTTTAATATGTAATTTAGTTTATTTCCTGAAACGTCGCCGTCTCATTTAAACAGTGTGATTAGTTGATTAAAAAAAAATTGTCGTGTCTAAGTATAATGTTAAATTTAAATCGGTAGGTATTTGTTTTTTTGGGAAAACAATGTTTCGTTCTGTATTTCTCAAATTCTGTCTGAAACTACTTCTCTAGTCTACGCTAAAATTTTACCCATTATTTACCAAGAAAATTGGAAAAATCGTAAATTATAAACGAGCGCTAAGGAAGTAAAGGTATTTACTTGAAATAAGCGTATCACTTTTTATTCTTTTAGGAAAGAATAGCGATAAGCCAACAGCTTCTCATATAAAGCCTATCACTAAACGTCGTGCGAGCGTGTAGAAGCAGCTCTTCTATACCTAATTTCACTACGGTACACGGCACCTGCTTAACATGATTGCGGGCAAGTGTATTACGCTGGTTGATTTGTAATGTTTATTTAGTACCATGGCCCATGACATAACACGAACTTCGCTGCAACGTTTCTGGGGGTCCACCGTCTAACTAAAACTGTCTTAGCTTTGATATTCCTCGCTCTTTTCTTTTCGCTTGAACTTGTAGAGATGTAATTAATTACTGATTTAGTTACTGTGTGCCACTGTGCTGTTATGGGCAGGCATGTTGCTTATCATCAGGCACATGTTCTGCTCGTCTTGTAGTGACTATACTATAAAAAAAAATTGGTTGCCTGTAAAGTCGGTATACGGGCGAAAGTTTTACGTGACAACGACTTTGAGTGGTAAAATAATTTTACGGAAGGGACGCGTGCCTTTCACTTTTTATGCCTGTCTCTCTCGCTCTTAGGCGGGCTAACCATGCCCGAGTGGAAGGGACGCGTGCCTCTCACTCGCTCTCGTTGTGAGCGCATAACGTGAGCGGAGCGTAACGCAGTTTCTTGAAGTGTCACCCGGCAAGACAGTCATAGGAATTACCGATAGAAGTGAAAACTCAGAAGTTATAACTCAAAATTTGATAGCTCACTTTGGAAGCTACGCGGGTGGAACCGCAGGGCGCTGTTAATCTGGAATAAACATTCAAAGCCTGGTAGATAAGTCTTCTAAGCATAGCCGTCTAGAAATGCGTTAGGTCCCGAACCTGAACATTTATTTCATTTACGAGCGTGACGAAGATCTTCATTCACAGCCCACAAAAAATCTGTGTGTGGTGCGCCAAAAGATGTTTTCACTTCAAAAAGTTAGTCGATAGAAAAGCCGGTCGTGGTGATGGCTCCTTAGGGCGAAGTTAGTTGAACTGCAGCCAGATATGGCGAATTAGGGCAATCACTACGCGAATACAAAATTAGCTTCTTCCTTTGGTAATGTCGAGGAAGATCTAAAACCGTTCTGTTACCGCGGAAATAGAAAGTTAACTGCGTGAGTTCATTCGTGTTCAATTTGCTTGTGGCAGATTGAAGAATTGTCTATCTAATTACTAAGTATTCAATTATTATTATTCGAGAGAAAAGTTCTCCAGGTGCATGAAGCACTTTTCATGTTTTGGGTTCGCGTCATGTGGCGACGTAGTGTTGGAGCGGCGGCGGAGCAGGACGTGCGCGTTACTTTTTTAGGCGGGTGAGATCTGATGAGCTCGCACCACCGACATGCATAATAGCAGTAAATTCGTATTTATACAGGTGACGTATTCTGCAACACTATGGCTGTTTAAAACCAAAATTCTACGTTATTTTTCACTTCTATCGGCAGACCCCGTGAGCGCCAATTTTTTTGTTTTATTATTTTAAGCTAACTTTTTTTCTAAAATAAAAGTAAAGTAATTTACATTTCTTAACATCAGCTATCTTTCAGTTAAAATCGGTCCATCCCTTTTAGACATTAGCCGAAACAAACTGACAGAGAAGAGAGATTTGGAATTACAAATACTTCAATTTTATTAGTATGTTTAAATGTATAGATATATGTACGAGGTATTTATAGTCGGTACTAACGAAAACAATCTGCTCAGGACGCCTATGTACTCAGGCCGGAAAGTTTGTCTGTTGGTGGGTACCGTATAGATCACCAGGGATTTAATACCTTCCTTACACAAGTCGCCTCAGTTTTTTTCTCCAGCTTTTATAGGCATCGATATAATTAAAGAGACGAAGATGAGGTATGCCATAATGTAAAGACAACATAACGTGGCGAAAATTTGTTTGAAAAATTTGAAAATTGTCAGCGAACGTACACAACTCCTTGTTGCGACTGAGACTAAATCAGGAGACGTCACCTGATTTTGCATCGTCCTAGAAGAAGCGCGCGTTTGCCGCTTCTGCGTTTTTAAGAGTTCGATGTTTATAGGTTTACACTTGGCAGCCATCTCGCGATACTGTCTGCGATGCAGCGTTTACCTAGAAGAAACTGATTCATTCTCGACTTGAAGGCACTACGATTGTAACCATCGGGAATAACTCAATCAGGCGACGCATTCCACAGCATAGAAGCTCTTATCACAAATGTAGAGTCAAAACTTTTCGTTCATCACCGTAACACCACAGTACCAAGCAGCTATTTCAACTTAGGTAGCGTGTTACCTGATGTTAAACGATGATGCGGTCTACGATGAAGCGTGTTTACCTAGAAGAAACCGATTCACTCTCGATTTGAAGACACAAAGATTGTAACTATCGGGAAAAACCCTCTCAGACAACGTATTCCACAGCCTAGACGTTCTTATCACAAAAGTAGAGTCAAATCTCTTCGTTCGTGTCTTTGGAACATCAACCATGAAACGATGTCGCTTTTTCGAGCTACGAACATTCCGATAGAAAAAAGGGCAAGGTGGTATTAGATCGTACAAATCAGTCGCACACTCTCCGAAGTGTATCCGATAAAAAAACCGGTAAGCTAGCAATTTTCCGGCGATGTTCGAGACTTTGCAGTCTTTTTCGCACGAGAACGTCATTGCCTATGAGCCTTTTGGCACGTCTGTCGATCGATTTCAGAGCTTCCAGCTGATACTTAGCCGATCCATCCCAAAGGTGCGAGCAGTACTCCATACAGGAGCGAATCTGTGCTTGGTATAACGTGAGCAACTGTTCAGACTTGAAGTACCTTCGCACCTTTGAGAGGACACCTAGTTTTTTGGCAGCCAATTTAGCCTTAGATTCGATATACGAGCCAAAGTTGAGAGTCGATGACAAAGTAACACCCAACAGCTCGAGATGGTCGGATACCGGCACGGATACACCGCGAAAAGTAGGAGTCTGTTGGAAAGGACTCCTTTTTGCGGAGAACAGACACGCCTGCGTCTATCCCTCGTTAAACCTGACCAGATTGGCATCGCCCCATTTAGAGACTGCCTCAAGGGTCAAGTTTAAACGCTCGATCAAACTCTCTCTCAGTACCTGAGTTTGTTGCCTATTGGCTCTCGCGCTCGATATGTAGCTCTCTACAACGGTGCTATCATCTGCGCGCCCAAAGATACCGGGCTTCAACAGATCGTTGATATGTAGCAGAAAGAGTGTCGCAGAGAGCACCGACCCTTGAGGGACTCCGGCATTAATAGCCATTTGATCCGACGAGCAGCCATCAATGACCACTCGTATGGATCGATCCCTCAAAAAGTCCGATATCCACGTTATAAGACCTGGATACAAACCATAAGCTGAAAGCTTGCTTAAAAAGCCATCGTGCCAAACCATCGTGCAAAACCAAATTCTGTTGTTACGAGCGTGTCACTTGCCATCAGGCACATATTTTGTTCGGTTCATCTCTCTGTTATACGACCCAGCCCAAATCATGCCCCCATTACTACCCCTCCCCCCTCCCTGGATCCGCCCTTGGGTATCAACATGAATCTGTAGGTACACTGATTATTTTGCCCCTTAGGTACATAACATTTATTCTGAAGTAAGTAAAGTAAACACAAAGAAAAGAAAAGAACTCGAAAGAGAAACCTCACGACCTTACCTTTTCAATTGAAAGTAGCAAACTAATTCAAAGAGTCCTTGTTTTCTTTCCAAGAACAAGACGAAAGAAATTTCCGATTCTCAGAAAATAAAACGTAAAGTTCACAATATTCACATAACACAAATCAAATATTATTTTATTATTTTGACGTCTTCATTTAGAGACGTTGACACACGTTGACTAGAGTTGGTATACACTGGACTATACGTCTAAATAAAGATACAAACTCATTATCCTTAGTTCAACTTGTCTTAGTTGTCTCATTTAACTTAGACAACCGACTCGTAAAGTCGCACTAGTGATTGCTATCCGGCGTAATTTTCCGGCCGGATCCGACTGAATTCCCATTGATCCGTCCAGGTTTATCAACTAAGGATTTTTTTAGTTTTTGAATTGGATTGGTTTAATTTTGGGAAAAACACATAGGCTATCATTTATTCCGGCAAAGTAACAGGAACAACGGCAACGGGAACAACGCTGGTATAAGCGTGAGGCGCTGTTAGTAATTTTTAAATTGCTTTTTTAGAGTATTAACTTTTAAACATTTTGACAAAATAATTATTTATTTAGTATAATTTACTATCACTCGTTAACTCATCAAGATTGATACACCATCACTAATTTTCGCTTTTTTGTTGTAGTTTTTGCACAAAAATACCTATATAATGCAAAACACTATTTTAAAGAAATACGTAATAATACGGCCGGTGAAGTGCTAAGTCAAACAACAACTGTCGTAAGTCGTAAGGTTATCCTTTTGTCTCACTTTGAGTGAGGGCTTTTCTGAACAATGATCTGAAATTCTTTGGTTTTAAAATCATTGCGTTTACATTTCCAACTTCTTTGCGTTTATACAACATTCGAAATTAGGTACGATTTATTTTTATTTGAAGGAGGGAGACGCTACTGTATTTTCTATTCAAATTTGCCAAACTGAACCAACCCGTTTTCGCTGTTATGATTGACAGATCGATCATTTGGTTTCATGTAGGTAATCTAAGGGTGAAGGAGGACAACAACGGTCCAAACGTACAAAAAAAGTTTGGTTTTAGAATGAAAGAGGTCGTAGGCCGTTTAGGCCTACACACGCCCCTTAAATCAGAGGTAATATCGGGGAAGTGGTAGGAAGGATTCTAAATCGCATCATAAATCGCTTCGTGTGTGTGTATCGTTTTCCGATTTCGTTGTTTACCTTTACTCCAAAAATCGAGACTGATATCTGCCAGAGTGTTGGCAACCATACGGCTTTTTAGCCCTGGTACGATATACGATCGAGTAAGTGAAATCGTACCCAAAATATTCATTCGAATAGTACGACTATTAAATGGAATGCTAATTGTATGATTGGCCATTAATTATAAATCTCAATTAGCCATTAATTTTTTTTTTTTTATTTGTAGTTCTAAACTAATTTAAACCTGTAAGAGTATAATTTTATTGTAAATAGGGTGTGTTTAGTTCCAAGTGGGTTTCATTAAAATTTATGGTAGGTTTCTTTTTGTGTTTAGGTGGCGTATGTTTTATTTTACTCGTAGTAGTCAGTCTTTTAAGCGAAGCTTATTTTTATTGTAGAAATTAAATGAAACCATGACTAATTTTATCAGGATAAATTAGCAGTATTCATTCTAGATTTTAATACGTAGGTATCTCAAAGAAAAAAAATTATTTGCCTGTAAAGTCGGTATACGGGCGAAATTTTACGTGACAACGACTTTGAGTGGTAAAATAATTTTACGGAAGGGACGCGTGCCTTTCACTTTTTATGTCTGTCTCTCTCGCTCTTAGGCGGGCTAACCATGCCCGAGTGGAAGGGACGCGTGCCTCTCACTCGCTCTCGTTGTGAGCGCATAACGTGAGCGGAGCGTAACGCAGTTTCTTGAAGTGTCACCCGGCAAACCAATTTATAAGACGTTGTCACGTCAAAACATATCTGTAACGTTTTTGTCTAAGTTAATTCATGATTTTTTAACCCAGGTTTTCCTTTTGAGACTTCTGAGAAAGTAAAGTGCCATTACAACACCTATGTGTTTTTGCTGTTTTGAGAGTGTCAGGCTGTCATCTCGAGCCTATAGAGACTTGGAACAATCATAAAAACGTATGAAATTTACCAGGCCCGTGTCACTTGCACACTATAGCTTCTCTTTCTTTCACCATTACGTCAGAGTATCTCTCTACTTAGTCTGTGGTTACGTTCGTCACATTGCTTTCTAGAGGTAGCGCTCAGTGATTGTCAATAGCAACTTTGTCGTCAAAGGTGATGCTATGGGATGTTATGATACCTACGGAGTAGAGATGAAATGGATATCCGGTATCCGGCCTGTCGGGCCGGTTTTCAACATCCGACGGATACCGGATAGTAATTCAGTATACTGCCTAATACAGAATAAAATTAAGAAAAAAATATTTTATACAAGTCGAAATAATCATACAATAACAATAATAATTGTTTTATTTATAATTAGTATTTGCCCGGGACTTCGTTCGCGTAAATGTCAAGTATCAAATTTGGGTAGTTCATTCTCCTTACTTGTTATCGTCACTGTTTAAATCAAAATATTGCCAAATTATAGATTTTTCATTATTTAATAATGATATTTTAAAACCACGACGAAAAACATTGATATAATCAAACGAACTTAAAATTGAGAAACAGACAAACTGACACGCGCGTTAGCACTGGAATGCCCCCGAATATTTTCGATTAAAGGGCCGAATATCCGGTATTCGAATGCTTCGGCCTCGTAGCTTGCCGAATATCCGGCATCCGGCCAATCCGTTTCATCTCTGTTCCGGAGTATCGATACTTTTACCCAATACGGTATCGGTCATTAGGTATATATTTACGCATATTGATCAATTTTGATCAAATACTGAAATATTTTTTAAAACTGGTTTTATTTATAATTATTCATTATTCTTCATCACAATACAAGTAATTAAATATTTAGTGACCGCGGCCCTGCAGTAAGGTGTGGTGGCAAAGACCCCTGTAATTGTAGTGGTAGAACTCTTGGCATGGTCCGCCTAGGGAAGTACCACGCCTTCGCCAGTTATTCTACCGCCAAGCAGTAATGTGCAAACATTACTGTGTTCAGGTTTGAAGGGCAATGTTTCCAGAGAAATTACAGGGCTTAGAGATAACATCTTAGAGCTCTGGGTGGCGAGTGCAGTGCAGTGCTAGGTAATTTTGATGACTAGCTTTTCCAATAGCTGAGTGTCACTGTGCTGTTGTTACGTGGCAGGCATGTAGCTTACCATCAGGCACATGTACTGCTCGTCTCGTCACTCTTTATTAAAAAAAAATCCAATCCATTAAAGGAATAGGAATGTATTTGATTCATATTTGACAAATTGAATATTATTATAATTCTTTCATTTATTGACAATCTTATCTGCTGTTTGTCATTGTGCAATTGTAGTTTACATTACATTAAAGCCAACACTACAAAAAAACACAGATTAGTTTTGTCAAATACATTTATTGTTTTGTTATACTGAGTCCTGTACAGTGAGGTGTTAATCTGTGTATACAGTGAATGAGTGACATAAGCAAACAAGTACCTATGCCAAATGTGGAAAGAAAGGTTATATATTAATGACAAGTAAACAAGGTTGCCAACAAAGAACGAAAAATGCAATCAAACCCCTATTTAGCTATAAAAATTTGTCCGAGTCAAAACGTAATGTGTAAAATGAATAAACTATACGATACGAGTATATTTGACCGAAACCACACCACGGACACTCCACTAAAATTCCATACAAGCGTCGCTGTGGAGTTATCTACTCTTCACACAACTACGCAGATGTCGTTCGTACACACTCGTGAATGTGTGCGTTAGAGCTAGGGCTACTGAATTGTTTTATTGATTAGTTGTGCCCCTTGAGTTCACCTGGTGACGTAAAGTAGTCTATAAACTTGCTATAATGTTGAGTTACATAAATATAGTACATAAATGGAGCCAAATTATACTATTCTAATTAAAAGGGTGTTTGCACAGATTTCTAAATTGTTTCAGAAATCTGTGGGTGTTTATATTGCCGCGTAAAATGAAACGAAACCGATGATAGATTAGATCAGGTACCTAGATATATATTTCTGTTAGTAGGTACACATGCGCATTTTATTTTACACTTACCCATGAAGGAAACTTTATTCTGTAACTATAATTATTCCTCCAGGCATTATCAATCCGTGCTTGGGCACTAAGGAAAGAAAGATGGGGTAAGTTCTAATATTAAATCAACATAATGTGGCGAAAATTTCACACAAATACACAACGTGCACACAGCTACACTTCCATCGTGAGATACATTGTAATGAATGACAAAGACATCATAGCAAATTAGCAGTAGATGGAAATGAGATAGCTATACATACCACAGTTACACGTTTGCTTAAATATTTTTTCGAAAAGAATAGAAAGACATACGAAGACACTGGCGTGAAAGAGAAGGAGTAGCCGTTGCCCGTGACGTAAACATTGGGCGTTATCGCTGCAGTCAATATATCGCTGGTCGTGTCCCACTCTTTCACGTCATGTACGAGTATATCTGTCCCTTTTTTACAAATGCTGAATTGTTTACAACAGAAAATATTATTTTAAATGAAATAATTAAAGATTTTGTGTAATTGCGTATGAAAAGTGATGCCACGAAACTTTTTCTTGGACTTGGTACTATTTGTGCACCTTGTACACACACAAAATGGCATTGTAACAGCTCAAATCGAATTTCGTGGAATTATTAGCACACATGCGCTCGATTTGTCGCTCACGTTGCGACTGATCTCAATCAGGAGACGTCACCTGATTTTACATCGCCATCGTTGAGGAGAGTGTGCCGCTTCTTCCGTTTTTAAGAGTTCAATGTTGGGCACATAAGTTACTGGCTGTGTAAATTACGAACTTTGAGTTAAAAATGACTTCGTTATTATAAATAAATAAATATTGGTAGACAATTCACACACAACACCATCTGACCCCAAACTAAGCAAAGCTTGTAATATTATAAAGCAACGTTATTGAAAAGTTTCTAATCTTACGTTATTTTGTCATTAGGAAATTAAATTAAGCTTTTAATCTTGTCCCGTTTACGGACAGCCGTAAACAGCACAACAACCCACAATGATGATATTTCGTTAGGAATTAGATGTTCGATACCAGCCCTTCGTTGAGTGCTCCTAGCGTATCCGAAACGGCCTGAGGGGTGAGGAAGCTTGATATTGGCGGGGGGTGGGGAGGAGTGTCCGTTCTATCCATATTATCTATTCTATGCCGAAACCTACCTACTTGGTACTTACCTAGTTAGTATCAAAATAAAAGTATCGCGTAAGTACTTACTTGCATCGATATAAACCTATGTCATCGATGGGAAGAGTGAGCTCACTCTTTCAGATATAGTCGGTTGCAGGAAGCGGTGAACGCCGGTCGTTTTTACCTATCACTATTCGTTGTCAACAATAAGTAGAAATACAGCATATCTCGCCGCTAGCGATCTGAGGGGTCAAGTAGATTGGTGGTGTGTTAACCTTCGATATAAATCAATGGATGTGCCCTCCCAAACTTCAAGCGCACGGAATCATGTTATCATGGTATTTACTGGTATTGTTTTATTCCTAATGATGAGTTTTGCTTAAAGCGCAGAGTACATAAAAGGCCGACAGGTTACATGCAAATGGCGACGCGCACGGGCGGCTTCTTATTTCATACAAAATGCATGGAAGTAAATCGCAATTTAGTACACACTGTCTGACGAAATGACGCATTATAACATATATGAATGACGCATTATAACATATAATTAAAATACAGTACGACATCAGTGTTTCCTAAATTGCGTTTTATTTCCATGCATTTCGTATGAAATTTGAATGGAGTAGAATCTGCTCGTAACATATCTGCTCCCGACGCCGCATAAATACATATTTATGTAGATGTGCCCTGCGCCTAAGTCTTAGCGACGAGTTTAGGAAATTGCATTTTTAGGAATTGGCTTTACTAGTTTCTGACTACGTGCATTCACTTAAATATACCGAAACAGAGTCTTTGATAAAAAAAATGTTTGAATCATAAAATCCGGTTTTAATAACTCACTATCTCACACTTACATTCGCACCCACATATTTGTACAAGCTGATACTCTCTTCACCTTTACATACGAGTATACAATATACATGCACTACAACTACTGTGTTTTGTTTTCTTCTTTTATGTGGCATTTGCCTTTTAACTTCCATACTCTCTTTGTAATAATTTGTACTAATTTTCACTGATAAAGATGAAATCTCCGCACCGTACATTCATTATTTCAATGAGCGTCTTTGGTGTGACCCCTGCGATAGAGTTCTGCCCTAGTGCTGACGTCACTAGTATTTATTTTCTTAAACTGTTGTCTTATTCAGTTAAGAATACTCGTGCCTAAGTACCAAAGTTCTTAGAATAATTAACATAAACATCCTGTAACATGTTTAATCACAAATAAACTTTTTTGTATTTTATATTTATAACACCAGTCATTTTGATAGGGCGATAATAAATACAGTTGAATTGAGAACCTCTTCCTTTTCTGAAGTCGGTTAAAAATGTTAATAATTATTATTTATTAATTGTTATCATTTTAATTTTTCATTCATAATTTTTTTATATTAAATCTCAAACATCCACATCCGGGTTCACATCCGCGGATGTGACCCTAAAAAAATCGGCATCCGCGTTCGCATCCGTGGATGTGAAAAAATAAATATCCGCAACATTCCTGCTCAACATGAATCGATTCAAGTCATTATTTATCGTATTCCTGTATTGAACTAGATGTCGACACCGTCGATTTAGCTCGCGGTGGCGTTTCAATTGCGAGCGGAATGGGTCTGGGGACGTGTTGCCTGTTCGTGCATAGGCTAATTAAATTTAAGATGGGTTAGATTTAAGAAAGGCTATGTCAAATATGACACGAATACAGTTATAATTAATTTAGAGTTTTTGAAAGGTCTTCTTTTGAGGTAGTGAGAAGGCCAAAAAATGAAATGTTCAGACGTTGAGAGGCCAGAGGTCTCGATATGTTACGCATTACGCATTGTATGGTTGCGTGGAATTCAAGATTATGGTTTAGGGCACACTGATGTCAATTATAGATAAAAAGTTATTATATTTCGAAAGCTGGTAGCAATTTATAAGTATTTGAGGCAAGCTAAATTGCTGAATACTCGTCATTCGTATATATATGCATGTCGTACCTATGATAAACTGAGTATTTTAAGGACGGGAAAGATGGCTCGAAAAAAGAATTACAAGAAAGTACTATTTCTGTAAACCTGTTAATGTTGCACGCCCGACAAGGGTACACTGTTGTACATTTTTATATTTTAAGACTTATTTTTACACAGCGAGAGCAATAAATATATTCTTATTCTTGTGTTTTTTGAAGTGAAAATCTTTTTAGGCGCACCACACATAGTTTTTTCGTGGGCTGTGAATGAAGCTCAGCGTTACGCACGGAAATGAAAGAAACGGATGAACTCGGGACCGCCCAGCACCCAGTGTGCCAGAGTGAGAATGAGAATAGTCAGCTGTTGCTGTCTGTGTACTGTCACTGTCTCTTTTTTAACCCCGACCAAAAAAAGGGGTGTTATAAGTTTGACGTCGATGTCTGCCTGTCTGTCTGTGTATGTGTCTGTCTGTGGCACCGTAGAGCTGAAATGGATGGGCCGATTTCTATGCGTTTTTTTTATTTGAAGGTTAATATCCGTGCGGATGTTCTTAGCTATGTTTGGTTAATATCGATTCAAGATGGCCGCCTCCACAAAATGGCGGACAGAGTATTTCTTCACAACCTACCTCATATGGATATCAAATGAAAGGGCTTGACTAGTAAAATACTATACACTATAAAAAATTCAAATCCAAGATGACCGCCACCACAATATGGCGAATTATATTATTTTTTTTTTGCACCACTACCTCAATATGGGTATCAAACGAAAGGGCTTGAATAGTAGAATACTTTGCACTATGAAAAATTTCAAATCCAAGATGGCCGCTACCACAAAATGGCGTACCATACGCTACCAAAAAATACATTTCTTTTTTCACAACTCCCTTAATATGGGTATCAAATGAAATAGCTTGACTAGTAGAATGTTGTATAGATAACAAATCCGAGGTAGTGGGGGGTTAATCAAAATTTTTAATTTTGTTCTTGTTTAGTATGCAAGTACATACATAGTTTGGTTCACTTTTTATGCAGTCTGGTTTTTAATTTTTTTTAATTATATTTTATTTTATTTTATCTATTTTTTTCGTAGTAGAGAATAATGAAACGAGCAAGTCGGCTGAACGTATCCAACATTCCTGCCAATAACAAAAGTAGTATCACGCAGCTATTGGAACATGAAGAGTCCAAATCATTACCTAGCACTGCACGACATTCATCACGCAGATATTTAAGGGCATAGACCCTGTAATTTCTCTGGAACGCCCTTCAAACCGAAACACAATAATAACTGCACATTACTGCTTGCCGGTAGATAAACTATTATAAAGGCATTAATTAGTAGTATGATTTTTAATTCTGATTTGACATTATTTTTATTGTAATTATGTTTATAATCATGACATTGTTGTACATTATTGTTAAATTTTATTTTTCCAATGTTCAGTTATAGCACGGATAATTGTTATTATTATAAAAAAAATGTTATTTTTTATGGCTGACCTGTAAATGTTACATTTACCAATAAATAACTTTGACTTTAACCTTTACTGGTGCTGTAATTTCAACTAATTTCCTAGGCTGACTCCGCACTACTGAAAATGTCTCATTAATTTTTTTTTTACTTTCTTGTTTTCTCCTCAGGGTATCATTCGGGAGCTCCAAGGGGTCCATGGTGGAGACCCTGATCTACGAAAGCCCCCTACAAGAGGAGCCCGAATCCAGCCCCCCTCCCTGCGTGCAGGAGACAAGCTTCCCCTACACCCCTACGGCAGAAGACGAGTACGTTATTCCATTTAGAGTATGTCATTTCATTTTCATTTCGATTTGTGCGAATTATTGACTTCATAGAAGGCTTTTTCTGACTTCATAAAAGGTTTATGTACTTTAAAACTGCGGATACTATTACTACGTCTCTGTTTTATTACACGGATTTCCTATCACATTCGCAACGCAATCAGTTTGATCTAGACACATAATAAAACATCTCGGTCTTTGTCTTATTCACATAGAATGACAGAGACAATGATTGTTTTTCCGTGTCGTGATCGAATCGTTCCGACTGCTTGTGAGTCAGGACCCTGGTATAGCATTGCAATGTTCATGCGAAGGTGTGACCACTAACTCTAACCGGCAAGATTTTTGACATGATATCTTCTTATAAATCGATGAACGCCGGCTTCTACTCTATTCAAGAAAATGTGTCACGTTCCGCGTTCCGCATGAGCCGTCCGAAAGCGCAAAACAAGTGATAGAGAGACACGATCGTCTAGCACACGGGGTATTGTAACCGCGAAGACGACGCGCGTTGCGGAACGCGCGTATTCTGCGTATATATATGCCAATTTTTGCGTTTGTATAGGTTCAAGCGGCCGTAAAACGCGCTTCAAAAGCGCGCGTGAGCGCGTTCCAAACTCGTTTGAAGCGCGTACAAAAGGGCGGAGTAGGGGCAGAGGAGGAGCGTCATTGTACAACTGACGAGGAGTGTTTGATCAAAACGAGGAGGCTACGCGCGACTACAGCGCGTCTTTGTCGCTGTGTCTGCGCGTATACGCGCAGTTCTGATTTAAGGTTACAAGGTGGCGTTCGAATCGTTTTTTTTTTTACTTTTATGAGTTCACACTTGACCGCCATCTCGCCTGATGTTAAACGATGATGCGGTCTACGATGGAGCATGTTTACCTAGAAGAAACCGATTCACTCTCGATTTGAACACACAAAGATTGTAACTATCGGAAAAAAACAAATATAACCAATACAAATTGAAACAGGCTAAACACTTAAAATTAGTGCGACAGACGGCGACCTTATCGCTAATAGCGATCTCTTCCAGGCAACCTTAGGGTGGAAAAAGAGAGATGGGATCTTAAAATGCGGGGAGTGCATCTGGGCGGTTAAATTACGCCGTTTGCTAGGGGCCTAAGTGTTCGACTTCTAACGCTTCTACATTAATGACATAAAATTAGCGTCGTTTCCTGTTTGCCTTTTAGCACTTCTTTCGATCGATTCCAGCGCCTCTAGCTGGTACTTAGCTAGCTCGTTCCACAGGTACCTGTACCCACGAACATAACGCAATAGCTTAGTCGTAGGTACCTCCACGAAGAGGAGACGTGACCATTTTAGAATGAAACTAACGTGGTTGATTACTTGTGTAACATTTTCAATTAATTCATGCGAAACTTACTATAAGTAGTCAGTCCAGTCCGACTTCAGTTTCAGGTATGAACGGTCTAGTCTGACTTGAGTCATAGAATAGATATATAGATAGAACGGACACTCCCCCCCCCTCGCCAATTTCAAGCTTCCTCACCCCTCAAGCCGCGCCGGATACGCTAGGAGCACTCAACGAAGGGCTGGTATCGAACATCTAATTCCTAACGAAATATCATCATTGTGGGTTGTTGTGCTGTTTACGGCTGTCCGTAAACGGGACAAGATTAAAAGCTTAATTTAATTTCCTAATGATAAAATAACGAAAGATTAGAAACTTTTCAATAACGATGCTTTATAATATTACAAGCTTTGCTTAGTTTGGGGTCAGATGGTGTTGTGTGTGAATTGTCTACCAATATATATTTATTTATTTATAATAACGAAGTAATTTTTAACTCAAAGTTCGTAACTTACACAACCAGTAACTAATGTGCCCAAGCACGGATTGATAATGCCTGGAGGAATAATTATAGTTACAGAATAAAGTTTCCTTCATGGGTAAGTGTAAAATAAAATTCGAATGTGTACCTACTAACAGAAATAGATATCTAAGTACCTGATCTAATCTATCATCGGTTTCGTTTCATTTTACGCGGCAATACAAACACCCACAGATTTCTGAAATAATTAAGAAATCTGTGCAAACACCCTTTTTAATTAGAATAGTATAATTATGCAACTCAACATTATAGCAAGTTTATAGACTACTTTCCGTCACCAGGTGAACTCAAGGGGCACAACTATTCAATAAAACAATTCAGTAGCCCGAGCTCTAACGCACACATTCACGCGTGTGTACGAACGACATCTGCGTAGTTGTGTGAAGAGTAGGTAGCTCCACAGCGACGTTTGTATGGAATTTTAGTGGAGTGTCCGGGGTGTGCTTGAGTTTGGACGCATCCGGCGGCCTTATGAAAAGAGAGTGAACCCCTGCTCGTATAGCACAGTGGTCACACACGTGCACTTTGCTTGAAAAAAGGCGATTGAACTTAAGTCAGGCTGGACCATAACTGGACCGACAAAATCACACATCATGTTACCCGCTAATTAATTTAAAATGTGTAACTACGTTAGTTTAAAAAAACATGTGCCTACTAATATACCTACGCAATACGCATCCAGTGTTTTAACAAGAACAAAATTAAAAATTTTGATTAACCCCCCGACTACCTTAGATTTGTTATCTGTACAACATTCTACTAGTCAAGCCCTTTCATTTGATACCCATATTAAGGGAATTGTGAAAAAGGAAATGTAATTCGCCATTTTGTGGTAGCGGCCATCTTGGATTTGAAATTTGTCATAGTGCAAAGTATTCTACTAATCAAGCCCTTTCATTTGATACCCATATTGAGGTAGTAGTGAAAAATATTATATAATTCGCCATTTTGTGGTGGCGGCCATCTTGAATTTGAAATTTGTTATAGCGTTTAGTACTCTGCTAGTCAAGCCCTTTCATTTGATACCCATATTGAGGTAGGTTGTGAAGAAATATTTTGTCCGCCATTTTGTGGAGGCGGCCATTTTGAATCGATATTAACCAAACATAGCTAAGAACACCCGCACGGATATTAACTTTAAAATAAAAAAAACCGCATCGAAATCGGCCCATCCGTTTGAGCTCTACGGTGCCACAGACAGACACACACACAGACAGACAGACAGACAGACAGACAGACAGACCGACAGACAGACAGACAGACAGACATCGACGTCAAACTTATAACACCCCTTTTTTTGTCGGGGGTTAAAAACACTACGTCACATCGGCGATATAAGGCCCCGCTTAAATGAAATCATCCTCAGATTATAATCTAATGCGCGAGATTGTAATCCTACGCTAGGTTAGATTAATTTATAATCTAGAGGTTTAATATTTTCTATCGGACTCGTAGCTCGAAAAAGCAACATCGTGTAATGGTTTGCCAAAGACTCGAAAGAAGAGGATTTACTGTACTTAGTAATAACGTCTAGAATGTGGGATGCGTTGCCTGAGTGGGTTTTTCCTGATTATTAAAATCTTCACGTCTTCAAAACGAGATTGAATGGCTCAATAGCTTTTTTTCTAGGTAACCACGTTCCATCGTAAACCGCATCGTCGCTCAACATCAGGCGAGATGTCGGTCAAGTGTAAACCTATAAACGTTCAAACAAAAACTTGATTGAAACACTTTACAGTCACGATCAAAACTATCATTTTAGTACCTCGACATTTTAGCAGCGTTTAAAAATGCCGGCGCCGTGGTCACGAGTACCTACACTGAACAAATTGCGGGTCGTCTCATTTCGAAATTAGATCTCCATCTACTCACATTATCGATTATTAGGTATTACGATAGTAAATCGAGAGTGAAATCGGTTTCTTCTAGGTAAACACGCTCCATCGTAGACCGCATCATCGTTTAACATCAGGCGAGATGGCGGTCAAGTGCGCTTCTATAATAGTTAACAAGAACAAAATTAAAAATTTTGACTAACCCCCGACTACTTCAGATTTGTTATCTTTACAACATTCTACTAGGTAGTCAAGCCCTTTCATTTGATACCCATATCGAGGTAGTTCGCCAGTAGCAAATGTATTTCGCCATTTTGTAGTAGCGGCCATCTTGGATTTGAAATTTGTGATATTGCGAAGTATTCTACTAGTTAAGACCTTTCGTTTGATACCCATATTGAGGTAGTAGTGAAAAATTATAATATAATCAGCCATTTTGTGGTGGCGGCCTGTTGAAATTTGTTGTAGTGTATAGTATTTAACTAGTCAAGCCCTTTTATTTGACACCCATATTGAGGTAGGTTTTGAAGAAATATTTTGTCCGCCATTTTGTGGAGGCGGCCATTTTGAATCGATATTAACCAAACATAGCTAAGAACATCCGCACGGATATTAACCTTCGAATAAAAAAAACCGCATCGAAATCGGCTCATCCGTTTGAGCTCTACGGTGCCACAGACAGACACACACACAGACAGACAGACAGACAGACAGACAGACAGACAGACAGACAGACAGACAGACAGATAGACAGACAGACAGACAGACATCGACGTCAAACTTATAACACCCCTTTTTTTGGTCGGGGGTTAAAAAATTGATCTTTAAAAATCGCAGGTCTGTAAAGCGTTTAAATTATGTGTTCAAATTTCGAATTAAAAATAACATAAAACAAAAAATGAAAAAATGACAATTCAACGGTTATCACCGTAAACCAGTACTCTCATAGGTGGTGGTGAAAAAACTCACACTCAGCACATTGTAGCATAGATAGAATAAATAATAAAGCTGTGGAGAAGCCGAGCTTCAATCAATATCGTCCAGCTCGGAACGGTAGCTGTAGCAACTATCGCCTATACTGCGGGAACCGGGTTCCCCTCTTTATTTTGTTTACGTAACTACATCCGAGGACGCATTCAGGCGTAATTATGGGGCCGTAAAATTTCGACTTTAATTTTGTTATTCTCGTTGAGATCGCGTTAATATCGAGACGGTAGGACATATGTCTGATGGTAAGCAACATGCCTGCCACATAACAGCACAGAGACACGCAGCTATTGGAATATGAAGAGTCCAAATCATTACCTAGCAATGCACTGCGCTCGTCACCCAGAGATCTAAGAAGTTATATCTCTGAGCCCTGTAATTTCTTTGGAAACATTGCCCTTCATACCGGAACACCGTCATGAACAGTACTTGGCAGTAGAATAACTGACAAAGATGTGGTACTTCCCCAGGCGGACTCTGGAAAGGGTACTTTTACTAGATACCCCCCTACACAATAATCTTATACCTTTACACAACCAATTCTTTTAGGTATATACGAATATATAGAATCTAAATCTCGGAAACGGCTCGAACGATTTTCATGAAATTATGTATACAGGGGTTTCGGCGACGATAAATCGATCTAGCTAGGTTTTATTTTTTTTAAACATATTCTTAGCGCGTTTTTAGACAATGAAAAACTCCTATAATGTCATTAGAATACGATAACTTAATTCGCCACTGTTCATTAAGTTTAAATGGCTCAGACGGAATATGCTCGCCCTCGGAATCAACAGGCCCCGGTTCGAATACTGATGGTTACACTCGGGTCTTTTCTTTTTGTTCTTTTTTTTCTGAGAAAATCTTTTACTTAGAGCCATTTATAAACTCATTTAAACCAAACCAGGTATTTATTAATTATTTAAAAAACTAATCCAAACAAACACAATATATGTATGTACTGTAGGTATACGTCACCGTAAAATTATAAAAATCTATGATTTTATCAGATTACAAACTAATATAACCTACCGTGAGATTAATCTCACACGTTAGATTATAATCTGAAGGTGTTGATAATTTTACGCTCCATCATCCCATCATCTCCTGTGACCCCTCCCCCTCCCTCCTGGAACGCGCCTGACGGTAGTTTGACGTTGTTTTCATCCACCTGTCATTCTGAAAAAGGTTCCGAAAACCACTTGTCTGTCAACCTGAAATCCGCTTATTATACCAACCATAGAAATCAATTTGAGATCTACATTTCTTAAATTTCAATCACAATTCAATTTTGGTATAAATTAATGATGTCATTATAATGAATTCCACTCAGCTTCTAATTCAATTACCTAGAGACAGCTTCCATTGAAAATCTGGTGAATGAATAATAAGGTTGCGGATACCACAAGGTTATTCATCAATTACCCTGTTTCGATTGAAATTGGACGAAATGATTAGGTATCATTTCGTCCAATTTCAATCGAAACAGGCTATGTATCCCAAGTGGCTACCTTGTAGAATAGAATAGGTTCTATTCTACAAGGTAGCCACTTGGGATACACAGGGATAGACATAAAAAGTTGAAAGGTACTGCGATGTGAATATTCGTACATTTAGTAGTGCTAAGACTTTTTGCAGAGTCAGCCTGGAGATATAATACCACACTACCACACGTTTGCCAGTAATTCTATAGCAGCCTTTCCCAAAGTGGGCGATAAAGCCCTCTTGTGGGCGCTGCAGGCATAAAGGGGAGCGGTAACAGATCCAGAAAATAATGGGGGCGTTGTGTAGAGGCTTGGAGGGCAATTTATAATTTCATCTATCTAAAGGAGGACTCGCAGACACTGACTGAACTCTCGACTCTCGACTACAGCTTGTGAACATCAACTAATGTTTATAAAGATATTGCTGGAACTCAGTTCAATATTTATCTCCGCATAGTTCATATATCAGATCTGTCCTGTTTTATTGAACAAATAAAATTAACAACAAACAAATAAAAAAGCCACAGACACACTTCCGCATTTTAATAGTTATTAGTATTCCTTGACATGTCCTTTTCGTATATTAATTGATCGCGGGCAATCATGTTTTAACTAGTTTTTGTTAAATAGCCCGATTTGTACATTCCTGCAGGTGTAGACCGTAAGAGTTAACTTGAGACCAGCCCTTCTACCGCCTAACTAAATCGGCTTTCCTATTGCGGTCTCTATCATATCAAGCAGAAAGTAAAGGTGAAAAATAGGGGGCGCTAAAAAATAATTTATTCTCATAGTGGGCAGTAGGCAAGATAAGATTGAGAACTCCTGTTCTATAGTAATGAGCCAACATCACTGCTCTCTGGGTTGCAAGGCAAAGTTTCCAGAGAAATTACAGGGCATAGAGATAAATCATCTTATATCTCTGGATGACGATAGAGTGAATTATTTGGACTTCATGTTCCAATAGCTGCGTAACCGCTGTGCTGTTATGTGCAGGCGTGTTGCTTGTTATCAGACATGTGCCTGCTCGTCCCATCACGTCCCATCACTGTTGTCTCTTTTTCGCGATCAAAATTTGCTATTATGCTATTCCAGACTACGTGATATAGCAAAACACATCAAAACTTTATAAAATTAGTAAGATTAGAACTATGGCATACCCCCTGCCCTGAATACGTCCCTTTGCTGAGTGTGAACTATCTCTTTCTAGACATTTATCTAAATAGGGGATCTGTTTTCTGCTTCCCAGACAGTCTCGATGGCTGATAATGTTATTTATAACCAGGGTCTAGTATTCATAAGTAGGGGTTAGTATGGGAAAAATTAGAACAATTTAACGCATGAATTCCTATCCTATTGTTGTTATATATGTTTCTCGCCTAACTCATGATTTCGCTACCAATGGTTGTCTGAAAGAAATTGCTGTAAGAGATAAGGCCGTCATTTTCGTTTTCGGAAAACGCGCGTAATTATCCATCTTGGCCATAACCCATAACTCAAGTGAGTGAGTGAACAATATAAAAAAATTGGTTGCCTGTAAAGTCGGTATACGGGCGAAAGTTTTACGTGACAACGACTTTGAGTGGTAAAATAATTTTACGGAAGGGACGCGTGCCTTTCACTTTTTATGTCTGTCTCTCTCGCTCTTAGGCGGGCTAACCATGCCCGAGTGGAAGGGACGCGTGCCTCTCACTCGCTCTCGTTGTGAGCGCATAACGTGAGCGGAGCGTAACGCAGTTTCTTGAAGTGTCACCCGGCAAACCAATTTATAAGACGTTGTCACGTCAAAAAAAGTTCCTTGGGTTTCAATCATTACCAAAATCTAGATACCTAAAGGCAATATGTTGATCTGAGAAACATGACTATAGCTCTAGGTAGGTACGTAATGGGTACGTTTTCTATAGCGTAGCATTTGCCTAGCTCTTACCTAGCTGTTGTTGTCATGACATGTTGTGATGATCATTGGGCCAAAGCGACCACGCAGTGGAAGCCAGATCGCAAACGACGACGCGGCGACCAAAGAGACGATTGCAAGACGACCTCGACGAATATCGGAAAGACTGGACCGTATTAGCCGAAGGTAGGGAAAAGTGGAAGGAGGATAGGGAGGCCTTTGCCCAACATTGGGATAAGACAGGTACATAATAATAATAATCAAGGGTCAGATGCAGAAGGTGGTCATCCTTGACACAGCGCGCATCGTCAGGAGGTTCCTCACTCTGCAGCCCTAACCACCGGTAGCTTGGGCCCTGCCCCGCTGCTGGCGGCAAACTAGGTTTAGGTTATTATAATGTTTTATGTTGTTTTTATTTATAAATATTGTAAAAATGTAAACCTAAGAAAATGAAGGAATTAGTGAATAATAATAATAATTCCCTAGCTGTAATAAACTCCAGGGCTGGTTTTAAACGACTCGGGGCAACATACCCTGAACCACCAAAAAACCAGGCCACCACAAAGGAGACATCAAAAAAAACTTTCAAGTTCCGATGACTAGGAAACAACTTCTCTTTTGATATTTTTTCGTTGCTTTACCTAAATGCATTGTATGTGTGCTTAGAGGATAAATAACTAAAGTATAGAGCGCTAGCAGCACACTAGACGCCCAGTGCGCGGCGTAGGCAGATGATGTATAGCTACATACATCTGTACGTTGACGATTACTAGGGAGGGGCACGCGGGCAACGCAAACTCATTTTGTTGTCGATAGATGCAGGTTCAGCGCGGTACAAACAACGACAACTACAAACTATTTACTTTTAAAGAGTTAGTGCCGGTTTAAGTTTTTCTACATGCAACTTACGACAGACATGCACAGAGATATATATACAACGACACTATATATGCGTTGTCTAATATAGTGTCGTTGGAACCCATGATACAGTGCACAGAATGTTCCCAAGTGCGACTTTTTAAGGGACAAAAAGGGCTCAAAATTCATCGGGCTAAATGCCACAAAATTTTGCAAATTCCGCTTTCGGCTCCGATTGAGGTCAGCAGACCCCAAGTGGCAGCTTCGTGAGCGCTGCTACGCCTTCCCAACCTTTTTGGAAGTGTTGAGCTCACTGAAAAATTCATTTCCGATCCTTAAGCGCATCCCGCGTGGTGCTCGTGTTTCGGTGGCTCAAAGTTTATCGTTTGTTATCAAAACTGTTCTGTCACAAAATTCGAAAGATGCTTGGGAACATTTACTCACTTTCCCATACAGTGTACTTTATGTACCTTTAGAACCGTCGAACAAAAAGTCCCTTACCACTAGGGTCAAGGAAAATTGCATTAAGTACACTGCATCAGTGGAAACCCTTTAGATTTGAGTAGTTTTATTCCGCCTAAGCAGCGGAATAACATAAATTCTAAAAAAAAGTGATGATTCGGCTATAATTAAGATAGTAGAGAACAAAATTAGCGATGGCGACATCAAAGGCGCTGCACGTATTCTGTTTTCCAGTGACACTATTGCGCCAAATACAACACACACCATTCAGTCACTTCGTGACAAACATCCACCTGCGACAGCTAATCTCCACCTCCTGATCCCCACAATCAGATGACGTCACTATTGAGGCCACATCGCAGGAGGTTACGGCTGCGATTACATCTTTTTTGAGTGGCTCAGCCGTGGCCTAGATGGCCTGACACCTCAACATCTAAAAGATCTTCTATCTTTTAGCTCTGGTGAGGTCGGAGAGTCCCTCTTGAGAGATCTAACCTCTTTAGTTAATCTCATGTTATCTGGTCGAGTCAGTAGTGATATTGTCGAAGTTTTGTACGGCGCTAATCTGTGCGCACTTTCCAAAAAGATGGTGGGATCAGGCCAATCGCTGTCGGCACCACATATCGTCGCCTTGCTGCCAAGGTGGGTTGTAGGAAAAGGTTGCTCTTTTGAGCTCCTTTTCCAACCAATACAACTCGGTTTTGGTTCGCGGGGTGGATGTGAGGCTGCCGTTCATTCTGTCCGGACCTTCCTTCACCAAAATTGCGGAGAGGTGCTGTTAAAGGTGGACGTCAAAAACGCTTTTAATTCGGTTGATCGAGGAGCCCTGTTGGCCCAAGTGAAGGATAAAATTCCTGATCTGTACAATTTTCTTTGGCAATGTTATGGCGAGCCCACAAAATTGACTTATCAAAACAATCATATGCTATCCTCCGTTGGCTGTCAACAGGGTGATCCTTCGGCCCTGCGACCTTCGCCCTGGCCATTCACCCTATCATTCAACGTCTCCAGTCCAAACTAAACGTTTGGTACTTGGACGACGGAACGTTGGGGGCGATGTGAATACTGTTTTAACTGATTTACAAAAACTTATAGACGGTTTTCGTCTCATTGGTTTGGAACTAAATTTCTCAAAATGCGAACTTTTCGTTTGCGACACATGTCCAGATAAAGATTCGATAATACAGAAATTTAATGATCTGGCCCCAACATCAAATCAGTTGACAAACATTCCTTGCGCCTCCTGGGTTCACCGATATTAGATGAGTCGTTTACACCTTTTGTCGAGGAAAAATTCAAAATTTTACGAGAGCCTCCGATAGGTTACTCAAAGTAAACGCCCATATGGCGTTTACAATTATTCGGCATTGTCTCTTTGTTCCGAAATTTATGTACGCTTTACGATGTAGTCCACTGTGGAAACATGGTGAGCTCCTTTGGAGCTTAGACAATGTCGTAAAGGAATCTTTAATATCGGTGTTGAATGTGGACCTGAGTGGGAGGGCATGGTCACAAGCCTCACTACCCATAAGGTTGGGAGGCCTAGGGGTCCGCCAAATTTCAAGTGTAGCTTTACCGGCATTCTTGTCCTCAGTTCATAGTACTCAAAATCTAATCGAAAAATTCTCGCACCCTCATTAGGCCATTCGGATGTAGTAGTAGCTAATTTGTGCGAGGCTAAGAATGCTTGAGGCTGGCTTGTCCAAACAACGATTTCCCCAGATGTCTGTCATCTCAGAGACAGTGGGATCGACCGATCTGCGATCTAGCACGGAACTCTAGTCTCGATACGTGTCCTAGTATCGCGGATCGTGCTCGTATCCTTGCTGTGTCTGTGTGAGAATCGGGCCTTTGGTTACAAGCTTTGCCATCTTTCAATACCGGTAGCCTATTAGATCCAACTGCATTTCGTCTAGCTGTTAGCTTGCGCTTGGGTGCCAGGTGCTATGAAGCCCATCGCTGCCATTGTGGTACTGCCGTCGACCAACTCGGTCACCATGGTCTCTCTTGCTCGAAAAGCGCGGGTCGTATTGGCCGCCACGCCTGCCTGAACGACATCATACGCCGGGCTTTTTCCACCGCCAATGTCCCAGCCATACTCGAACCGAGTGGTCTTGCGCGTGACGATGGCAAAAGACCTGATGGCATGACTGTTGTGCCTTGGAAGTTGGGTCGGCCCTTAGTATGGGACGCAACTTGCGTCGATACTCTGGCACCATCACATCTTCCAGAGACACATAGTAGGGCCGGTGCAGCGGCTAATTCAGCTGAGCGACTCAAACGGCGCAAATATGCAACCCTCGGAAGTGGTTACATATTTGAGCCCTTTGGGGTTGAGACATTGGGACCGTGGGGGGCCGGGAGCTCACCTCATTTTCAAAAGCCTATCTGAGCGCTTGGTCGACGCGACGCGTGACCAAAATGCTGGCGTTTATTTGGACCAACGCATAAGCATTGCCATTCAGCGTGGTAATGCCGCCAGCATACTGGGTACGCTTCCGATTGGTAGTGGGCTTGAACATCTTGATTATCTATAGACCTACAGTGGTCTATAGATAATTCAGGTGTGCTTAGTGTAAGTAGTTAGGTTTGTAGTGTAGTGTATGTAGTTCTCATTGTATTTTAGTTTTGTTAATAAAGGCTCTGCCCAGATTAAAAAAACAGAGATTAATATGTAAATCTTTCGGAAATATTTCACATAAAATGTGTGTATGATTGGATATGTATGTCAATAAAAAGCTGGTACTTTTTAAATTATTTTATTTTTGCTTAAAATATAAGGGCTTAGGATATAAACTGACAAACCATTAATTGGATTATATGCTACCATTCTTCTTTCACTTTCTTACCTACTAAAATCTTCAAAATCAATTTAACGTAATTTTAACTGTACTTTAAAATAATTTTAAGACGTGATATCGTAAAATTAGTAGGTACATAATATTATGTACTTTCAGTTTACGCTATAATACTTCTAGCCAACATTATATCGACTACAGAGTTGGTTACGTCCCATCTCTAAATCACGCGGCGGGAGCGCGGTGCGCAAACGGTCCTGCGCGTCGCCCGCCTTCCAGGTCTCTTTCACCTCAGCGATTCTGGATTAGTTTTCATAAAAATGAGTATAATAATAGAGTTAACGATGAAATGTGATACTGGATTTCAATATTGTGTGTTTTCTAGCATCGTTTTTAATAGGACGAACTGCACATTTCACAATTTTAATAATAATATTTGATAAAATTCCCTCGAGAAACGCACTTTCCAAGTACAACTACAGTCGCTCGCGGCGGGAACGTCGTTTTGTTCTCACCCGTGCCTACTGTTCCCACTTCGTTGTGTGCGCTCTATAGTACTTATATATACTCTAAGTGTGTGCTACTCAAGATTCATTATACATTTATTAATGAAAATCTCAACTGAAAGAATGGACCTATATTACATAATTTTACTTAGAAAACAATTAGGTAGTTTTGGTAGAATAAATAAATATTGGTGTGCAATTCACACAAATCCCCATCTGACCCCAAACTAAGCAAAGCTTGTTGTACTATGGCGGCCAGATAGCTGATATAATACATAATATATAGTTTTAAATACATACTTATTAATATAGAAACACCCAGACACAGAAGGATTCCTTTGTTACCCCGAAACCTCCCCACGTCTCCAATTCCGACCCTGATACGCTGGAAGACACGCTTTCTAGTTGTCATTGAACCTTAACTATTACACCAACCCTGTGTTACATATTAACCCGAATTTGTCCAACTCAGGCTTTCTTTAACTAGGTTATTGCCTACTTCTTGGAAGTATTCTGTACCTACCTAGTTATGAAATACATCTTTTGAATGGCTAGGCTTAAATAATTTCTTTTATGGAGTTTCATTATGTGACGCATTGTCGTTTTCAAAATGTTACATTTTATAAAACAGAAAATAGATTATCTTCGCAAAAATACTAATTTATAAACAAAACACTTTTAGTACTCATGTATTTATCATTTTCATCGAATAAAACGTTTTCAGTATGACAGATAGATGGAAAACGTGTCAAATTGACACGGGTTTAATAAATATTGGTGGACATTCCACACACAACACTATCTGACCCCAAACTAAACAAAGCTTGTACTATGGAAGCCAGATAGCTGATATTTATTCTCTATTCTCTATATATAAAAACATTATGTTGGTTTGTGTACGCTTCAAAAACTCTAAAAGTGCTGCACCGATCGAGCTGAAACTTTATAATGATATATAATCTACATCAAGGATTGTTTTTATCTAATTCTTGCATCACAATGTGCCACAGGGAAGCGTGGCAGGGTACAGCTAGTACTTACATATTTTAATACATACTTATTATACATAGAAAACACCCAAGCACAGTAGAAATATTTGAATTCATCACACAAACATTTGCACTGGGTGGGGATCGAACCCACGACCCACGCCTTCGCAGGCAGACCTACTACCAACTAAGCCACCAGGCCAGCCATCTTCCAATGTTTTTGCAATCCTATAAAAATTTAAATATGCCTCATTTTGACATGGCAATTCGACGTAGGTTCCTACCGCGCATGCGTTCTATGTTCTGTGGGCTGTGGGTTTTTGCATCAGTTGCAGCACGTTTCGTTATCAGACAGGTCTTTGAACTGTAGCGTTTGTACACAAAGGCATGGAAAATGAAATGTTTTGAGAGAACTAAATCGTAGAGACTAGAGTCTTTGCCGTATTTCTCTTCAGGGTAGTTTTCTAAACGAAATCCATAAACATAAACGGCTCTTTGGAATGACAATCCCTGTCTCTGGTATACTATCTAAATAGACTACAAGCCCGTGAACAAAGTTTATGGGTCAAATGAACCACCAGGACCTATGTAGGATGATAGAAGGGTATAAAATAATAAGATTCTGCACTATGCCGTCACTTGTAAGCTGTCTTAACTGAGTGCAGTTGAAGACGACGATTTACAGAGTAAATTTGGTCATTTGATTATGTACGGCATTGGTTCCATACAGTTTCAATACCTCTTCTTATCCATTATTTCGCAATGCTGTACAAAAATCATGCGACAAGGAGAAATGATCAAGGGTTGCAACCCCCCTCTTCAACTGCACTCAGTTGGACAGCTTACAAGTGACGGCATAGTGGTGAATCTTTTTACTTTATAACCTTCTATCATCCTACATAGGTCTCCTGGTGGTTCATTTGACCCATAAACTTTGTTCACGGGCCTGCAGTCTAAAACAGATAAGACAAAGACAGACAGGTCAGATTCCGTGTCAAATCAATCCGACTGGGTTCAGAATCGCTACCCTGTTTCCGTGTGGTGTCTCTGTCGCATATCTGTCCGACTTGAGGTAGATCTTCTGATGCAAAAATGTAGATGTACTTAGTACCTAGTAAAATAAATATGTGTGCATTCTGAAAACACCCCTTTGTTAAAACTGTTTATGTCAAGATGTAGCCACAATGGGCTGCTGCTTTCCCATTATTAAATCCTTTCCCATCGCCTCAGTCAGACGATGGGCGCCAATTTAATTTTACGCCTTTGGGTTCGGTTTTGGGGTATTCGGGTCAAGCTATTGTAAAGCAGGCTGCACTGAACTCTCTTACGTAACACGTAACCAGCTAACGGGTGCTCGCTGACGAATACATTACCCGACTACGAAAAAGAGTTATCTACTATTAGAGAGCAGAAATGGGAAAAGAACAAAAAACACAATTAAGTCACATTTATATGCGAAACTTAACAGAAATACAAACAAAATTAACCCGATCTTAAACAATTAAACTGAAACATCTAAATAACCGATTTCTAAAGTAAATTCGACAGTTAAAGATTAAAGTTTTAAACTTTGGCTGATCAAACGGTGAACCCGCTTGAGAGAGGGCATGGTGGCAGAAAAGAGAGACCGAACTGAGCGCTGGTTTATAAAGGTTTTAAATCTCGTTTTCTGCTAACAATACATTATTTTAGCAGTGCCTGTTCATAGCTATTTTTTTGATTGTCTCATTATTACCTACTTTAACACATCAGCACACTTAAAAACCATAATAAACAATTTGTTAATCTCAGCTAATTAATACTTTTTTACATACATATAATGAAAGGGGGAAATAGTAGTTTTCATAAAATGACAAAAACTGTGTGTATGTGTGTGTGTGTGTGTGTGTGTATGTATATATGTATATGTCGCAGCCGGATCGTATAATCCGCTGTATTACATTACGGCTAGCCGTTTTGAAAACCAGGGCCGTTTTGTAAAGCGGCGGTTTGACGATGGCGGCGACATATATAATAGCGGCCCATTCCGGCTTAGCTCGGATAACAACCTAGATACCACCTACAGCGCCATCTGCCGGGGTGATTTGTGAATCTAAACCATCCAGGGTCCTCTCCAAACGTATAGAAACAAAATCATTCAAATCGGTCGAGTCGTTTAGGAGGAGTTTACTTACAACGAAAAGTGGCATTGATTTTTATATATACCTATTATATATGTACTTATGTTTGTACGCACGCAAAAAGTTACACTCATCAACTTTTTTAAACTATTTACTATGGCTAACGCACAATGAAAGTTCCCTCTGCCTCTGCGCCAGCCCAAATTAGGTAAGTAATAAGTAGTAAAGGCTACTTGAGGCCAACTGCAATTGCTCCCTTTAAAAACAGGGCAACTTCAGTTGCGTCAAATGAAAAATGAAAATAGGAGCCGATGTGTGCGCGCATCGTAATTATTCAGTCTGAGTCTCACTGTGTCAGAGTGAGTAACTGAACAACTATGTCAGTCAACTTCATCATGGCGTTTTTTGGCTCTAAATATGCGCTTGCATTTTTTAATATTTTTTTCAAGCGCGCCATTAGTAGTGATTACTTAGGCGATTGAGCGTCACTACCCCGTACCCTGAGCGGCATAACCCAAATTTAGGGGCCACTCAAAAATGTTTTTTTTTTAATGATTTCCTACTACTAGTAGCTCAAAGATTTAAGATTGTTTGAGTGTGAGTGTGTGAGTGTGAGTGTTAAATTATTGATTACTTGATAATTAGAGAAATTGTTACTTTTCTTAATTTTGATTCATAATAAATATGTAATTTAAAAAAATATGCCATATTTTCCTTAAGTGAACGCCATTCCCCCTCCTTACCTTACTCTGTGCGCGCCAAAAGTAAATTAGTAAATTACTCGTATCTGAGAAAAAAAAATCTAGCATTAAAGAATTAAATTGCATGTAAAACGAAATGATTTAATGGCAAATGCTGAATTACACAAATCCAATCTAAAATGTCAATTGAATACACTGACGAAAAAAATTATTAAATACAACAATCTAATGTTTGGAATCCATTTGAAATCAAAGATTTAGTCTAAGCACTCGTCAAAGTCAAAACGCTGACCAAAAGTGTACATCAGGCAGCTGGATTTTTGACGGTATTTCCATGATGTATGGGCCTAGGAAATGTTTTGGGCCAGTTATAGACCCGAGCGAGCAATTTGAGAGTTTTAAAGTTAAGTAGGTACTTGTCCACAATTGCATCTGCGTACTATTTGACACAGCTGGAAAATTAACTTTGGAACAACCTATGTCTTTTTCGGTTAGAAAAGTAGGTAGCTTATTATATTCTATTCCACTTTACAATTTAGAGGACTAAGATAGCTATTCTTTCAAAATTACATAAGTACAGTTATGCGTGATAAATGCTCAGAATATTCACATTGCACAAAACGATTAAAATCTCTCTAAACATTAACGCCACCTCTGGCGTAGTTACTAGTTAACAACTAGGTAGATATGTTATTTTAGATCGTGGGCATTGCATTATCCATGGTGCAGCCAACAAAGGACACAATCTGCGATCGGTTGCACTACGATATATTGCACTGCACACCAGAGACAGGCTGCCAGTAAAATTCAGTGGCGACGGTGAACGATAGATGGCAGAAGCCAAACACGCAAAAAAACTCTAAAATTTAAATTCTTACGTAACTTGCTGTATACCTATGTATGTACAAAATAGCTACCTAACTATTAATATACTACTAACTACCTACTGTTAACTTTTAAACAGGGACGTAGCTACCGCCGTATCTGCCGTATCAATTATACGGGGCCCCGGTTCACGGGGGCCCCGTGACCTAATGTGCGTCTAACGTGTGTTAAAAAAATATATAGGTATGGTTTGTAAAAATTTGGGGAAAAGAGACAAGTAGATAATTATGATGAATAAATATTTCTTGTAATATTATGCAAACTTTTTTCTACTTATGTGAGAAATCTTTACCCTTCAAATGGGCCCTCAAACAAATTTTTATACTGGGCCCCCGCCAAGCCCCGCTACGTCGCTGTTTCTATTTTGATTTTGTTAAAACCTAAAATGTTATGTCAGTACCACGACCCATATGAGTTTCAAACCCCTCAATTACCAAATCAAAGTCGATCGAAGTTATAGTCAACACGATAAAAGTTGTTATCACGCGCAAAACATTTATAAATCGTTGAGTTTCCCGCTACCGCTACCGCTTGAGCCGGTCTTACGTCACTTCAATGGGCGAGTCCATTGGCGATGCGTGCGCCCGGGTAGCGGCGTTTCGTTCGTTCGTTCCATTCCATTCGCCACGGCGCTGCCGCTAGCCACCGCGACCAACTTCCTACTCCTCCGTTCCGAGATCGATGTAGTGAAGTGAGTGGGAAACACTGTTGTTGAGTGAGCGTTGAACGAACCGCTAACTACGCCGATGTTTTTATTCTTTTGTTAGAATTCTTCTAAATTAACTGTTAATATCTTGTGCAGTGATCAGTGAAATTATAACAAGTGAACGCGGAAAAGGTACAGTATTTACAATCACGTCATTCATCTGTTGCGATTATGGTGTTTCACATTTACAGATTTTTGTTGCGTACTATACGGCAAACGTGTCTTATATTTCGATGATATTCGGAAACGAAGCTTATTATTTGCGATTTTGCGATGTTTGCTCTGTTGTCGGATGTCCTTAATGATTTGTGTGTTATAATTTAGTCACAATGACGTCACGAGTGGTGATTTATAAACATAATACAATTTTCGGTGTCGATCTATCCAGCAGTCGGGCACAAGGTCATCAGGCGGCTGATGCGAGTAGTAGTAAACATGCATTGGCAATGGATTTGAAAGCTCTATTTATAATGTGGTTCCAGAGGACCCGCCCTATAGCGGCGGTTACGGGCGCACACCACACCACTTGACGCACACTCTCGCATTCTAATTGAACTCATTAATTTTATTGGTAGCACCTTGCTAGATGTCCGTAATACGTACTTAACTGAACTTGATGCTTGTAGAACCAGAGAAGTATTACCAGGCAAAACAAGACTCTTTAAAGGTGTAACAGACGACCGTTGTGTTGATAAACTTGAATGATCATGTCTGTTGAACTTTCACTGCTTCTTCACTGTTTTGTAATTATTAATTCTTGAGTAATATCATGCTTACTTCATTATGGAACAATATGTTTAGATCAGGTTAGTTGTCCTGTTTGGCTAAGTATAGAAACAATTATTTCAAATCAACCCTTTTGTCTTATATGCCATGAAAATCAATCCTTATTATCAAAACTAAATTACACTAACACTCACTTATCATACAGACTGTCCGTTACATGTCGAGTTGAGGTGTTAGCATGTTTGTGAGTCATATTGTATTGACACCTTATCAATGGGATGTGAGAATCTGCAGATAATATCAGAAGTCTTACGAATTTAATGTCATCTCATTTTGCATTAGAAAGTAAATGATTTTATGAAATCCAGTAAAGAAATGGTAACATTCGCCATTGATATATTAAAGCAACATTGTAAGGTAAACCTGTTTCTTGGAGAAGACTCGAGTGTTCAAAGATGAGTCAACATTATCCATTTGCAATTGGGTCAGTGAGTTGAAACAGTAGCTATAAACCATGGCATCTATTTCCTAATGTCTCTGGTCATAGAATTTGTATTGTTCATATTGCCATCACTGCCAACTTTTGTGTATCATATTGGTTGACTTGGAATGAACATGATGACACTGATTTCTATGTATTAAGATTTGCAATAATATTAACAAAATATAACAGTAGAGATAGAATGTCACTATGTCACAATTCTAGAAGACCTCTCAATGTATGTAACTATAGTCCGCTGAAATAATCAAAATATCACGGAGATATTGAATCACAAACTTCCTGTCAATCTGTGTTTTAAAGTCGCCTCTTGTTGAGAGGAAAAAAGTGTAGTTTATGAGTATGAACTATACTGACTCAAGTAAATGGATCCCGTTCACACGCAAGACTGTTTGCTTTAGGTTTACTCCCTATTAAAATTGTTTATCAAACATCGTTTTAATCTATCATAGCAATTCACAACACTATTATCATTTGCATAAGCAGCTCACATTATGTTCCTACTGCTCAAGGCGTTTTCTTACAAGTAGATAGTTAACTCGTTAATGAACTTAATTGAATTAAATTTGCAAAAAGATAAACAAATGTAGACTCAATCTATTATTTTAATACGGTTTATAATTAACTGGAAATCCTAACCAGGGTTAAGGACACAACTCACAGACACACACGCCTGGGCCAATTCTGGATTGGTAGACTTTCATGCACTCCAATGATGTTTTACTTTACTGCAAGATTACCAAATGGAATCCTTAAGAGGAAAAAGTTGAAGGTAAACATCCTTTTCTTGGAACATGCCAATTTTTTAATGACATTTATCTTTACCGTTAAAGCTAGTGGTGGTGGCTACACCTGCACTTGCAAAAATACTCAAGGACATGCAAGATTAGAATATACAACTACTTGTGTAGGAATTGGATGTTTCCATTACTAAGCTACTACAGCTTCTCTTACTGTTTATTATTAATAATAATGGTATAATATATATAAGAAAAGTCATGTTGTCTTATTGGTTACAAAGTAGGATTTCATTTTCAATGGTAGGTTATTGTAAATTGGAATCCTGGCTTAGCTTCTTATTAGTTTTCTTTGCATAGTAGTATGATTTTATCATCACTGGTTTTTATGGTCTGAATACCAAAGAGATATTGTTAATACTTTCTATGTTTGCATGAATGTGCAAGGTGACATAGGTTTTAAAAAAAATAGCAATATAATGAGGCAGTTAAATGAGAAAATCTATTTATAATATTTGTGTAATTTAATGAACATAATTTTAAATCACACAAACAAGTACATATAAGCTTAACCAACATGTTTTGCTAAACCTTTAGATCTGTACTAGTACAATAAAAGTATTGTAATGTCTGCCATTGTGCCAAATAGTTCTCAAATATCTTACCATTATTTGTTGGTCCTTGAAATTGTTTGTTGACTGGTAGTGGCGGATTGTACTACCAGCCCATCCCAACTGCTGCTGATGGAATTAATTATCTTTTCTGTGGAAGCTCACCAACGGTACTTTATACTGATTTGGCAGATTAAAGTAATTAAGTAATTGTAACATCTTTTCTGTTTATAGTATAAAAATAACCTAAATCAATCTGGAATAATGGACCTTTGAAATTTGGATAGGTTTTTAAAGCATGAAACTGCATGCAGTTTCATAGCGGCCTAATAGCTAGAATGACGGATTTCACAATTGTTATAATAAGTTTGAATTTCGCCTGTACCTTTGGCCTTTTTTCCTAGTGCATGTTTTTCTTAAATTTTAGAATCCTTAGCTTGCTCGGTCATCAAAATTGAGCATGCAGTTAAAAAACAACTTTGCACTTTTGTAGAACAAATAACTGTTTTTGTATTTTTATAATTTTGCATAAAATTACATTAAATCATTAAAAAAAACATTACACACACTGCCAAGTATTCGGCATGTAACATGTATTAAATGGCTTCCATAATAGAAGCTCTGCATTGTGTAAATCAGAATCAACAAATGTTTATTTACATAGTATTTATATGTAGAAATTGCCCATCTGTTGATAAAATTGCTTCATCCATTAAGAAGCTATGACGCTGCTGACATATACACGGAGTTAAAAACTGTATTCATTTAATTTGCCACACACATTCCTACAAGGTTTAAACACAAATGAGGTTTCAAACAAGATTGACCTACATTCTTCCTACATTAACCTAATGCATTGTCAATCAATAAGGTATTGAACTCCACCGCAGTGCATCAATTGAATTCAAACATTCACCGACATCAGTAATTCCATTAGTCATCTTTATTAGATGTGCAATTGTTTTCTTGTTTATTTACATGATGTATTGTTGTTTTATAATTCAGTTTTTTTTTTGCTCGTAGTCGTCCAACCGTGCAAGTTGAATGACACTGCTCTGATTTTTCGCTTGTTGTTTTCATAAATTCGGTCTTTTGTGTATGAAAATATCTTTTATAAATAAACTGTGTTTATACTTATAATCTTTATTGATGTAGGTAAAACGGAGATAGGCAAAAAAGTTTTGTCTGTTTGGATGTTGGTTATCAGAATTCCATTACAAATAGAATATGAACATAATTTTTTAAAGAATTATCTCTCTGAGCTAAGTTACGGCTGATCTGGTCGAGAGAACGGCGCCTGCCTATCCAGAGACCCCGGGCTCAAACCCGACAGGCACGATGATTTTTTCGAAGTCATGTGCGTAATGCCGCTAACTTAAAACGGTGAAGGAAAACATCGTGAAGAAACCGACATGTACCTAGAACCTTTCGAAGTCATGTGTCATCCACCAACCCGCACTGGGCCAGCGTTGTGGATTATGGCCTTGACTCTCTCCTTGCGAGAGAAGGCCCGAGCTAGTAGTGAAAAGTTAAGGGAAAATAGCAGTAAAGCGGGACGTGCGCGTTAGATGCTTTTAGGACGGGTGAAATCTTGTGAGTTCACGTCACCGACACTCGTGTTAGCGGCATATCTGTAGCTCTACAGGTGTGCAACATTAGTACTACTTAATAACTATTAATATTATTAATAACTAAGTTTTAAGGTTTTCACTACTATCGGTAGTCCCTATGATTGCTTTTTTTTTTTTATTGAAGTGCGCGCGAACTTTTTGCGCGCCACAGACAGATTTTTCGTGGGCTGTGAATTGAATCACGTTCGGAAATGTTAAGAAATCTTCGGGTAAACTCGGGACCATGGCCATTGACCATCTAGAATTTCCGGGACAAAAAGTAGCCAATGTTACTACACCTACAAAAACTATGTGTACATAGTTTCATAACGATCGGTTTAGTAGTTTTCCCGTGAAGCGTAACAGACTCACGTTTATAATATTTAGGATAACATATTATATCAGCTATCTGGCCACTCACTGGTCGGAAACTGTTTAGTACTTAAAAAATTACATGAAGAAAAAAACAAATTTAAAAACAAAAGACAAAAATTAAAATTGTAAATAAAAAAAAATAGATGTAATCCAAATTGAATTGCTGACACGACAAGAAGAAGAAGCTATCAGCAGGTCTACTACGAAGTCCGATACACGATAAATCGGCCGAAGTTATGAACGTTTTATACCACGAAACACAAACGATCGGTTGATCTGATCGGGCGTTTCGTTCATGTCGACCGACGCTGATTTGATATTTTTTGTGTCATCAACCGACCGATTTTGTTTCGTGGTAAACGTCCATATATTCGGCCGATATATCGTGTATCGGACTTCGTAGTAGACCTGCTGGTTCCGATAGCCACAATTATTGTTTAGTTTGGGGCTAGATGGTGTTGTGTGAGGAAGGAACAACAACATTTTTTATTTACTTAATTGAAGTATACATCGCCACATAATATGTATATGAGTAGGATACATTTAGTAAAATGCACTACAAATAATGTCACAAATTATACCCTGTAGTTAGGGTGTTGCGATTAGTACTGTACATAATATTTATATAATATGTTTGTTTCTTAATTAAATCTTTAAAACTACACAATTCATGATATTGAAACGTCTTTATCTTCTAGGTAATCTTCTATTTTATAATAACACTTGGAAATTAGTATTTGTTTGAGGTTATTTTTAAATTTTTAATGTCTGTTTCGTCTCTCACACTTTTAAGTAAGTGGTTAAATATTTTATGTAACATGTATTGAGACCCTTTTCGTATCATCTCAAGTTTAGGTTCTGGATATGTAATCTGGTTTTGCCTTCGGCCACTGGTGGTGAATGTAAATAAGCATGGATGTTTTGATAATGATTTATTTGTTCAATTGTTGTTGTAGTTGTTGGAACTGTGAGGATCGTTTAGGTCGTGATATTAGCGCGGCATGACAGTGTCGAGTGATACACACTCTTGACATTGTACCGAGTACTGCAGATTCACTGCCCACTCGAAACTCATCATCATTTCATGTTTCATGGCTAGGACCGCGAATGCCGCCTAACCTGTGGCGGTCTCAATAAAATCTGACATCACACATTCCTTAATAGCATATGATTCAACAGCAAAAATAGAGATGTCAACGCAAGCTTAATTGTCATGATCGCCAAGGTCACTTCGTCATTGTAAGGGAGTGACATTGGCGGAGTTACTGCGCCTAACGTTTCATCTGATGTTGTCACAAATAAACAACCTTGTTTTTTAACCCCCGACGGCAAATCAACAGGGTGCTTTGCGCACGAGCAGTGACGAAGCGTGTCTTGGATAATCTCGGTAGATATATAATCTACTAACTACCAAGTTTGTGTGCATTTTGTAATAAACAAACAAAAGGAAAACCAATGTACTCCATTGATATTTTGAACAAAATTGCCACAAAAGTAGGAAGTAGGAAAAGTGGGACGAGTGGCTTTTTTAACTTTTACAGGTTTACGAGTACACATGACCGCCATCTCGCCTGATGTTAAGCGACAATGCGGTCTATTATGGAGTATGCTAACCTAGAAGAAACCGATTCACTCTCAATTTGAAAACACCAAGTTTGTAACCACCGGGGAAACCCCATACAGGTAACGCATTCTACAACTTATACGTTCTTATCACGAAAGTAAAGTTAATCCTCTTCGATCGAGTCTTTGGAATGTGAAACGATGACGCTTTTTCGAGTTACGAGCAGTTCGATAAAAAAAACGAATGATAGGTTGATTTCAAAAACTGTTATATACAAACAAAATGAACGATTTCCTTAATCATACTAGTTTTCAACCAGCAGAAATGAATAGACGCTAACAAGGTGTTCAGAACTAGGCCGTGGGCAGCATATAGTCATCTCCTAAAAACAGGATTTGCATCATGGAGTAGAAAAAGGAAAGAAGGTCAACAACAGCAGTTTGATATAAATTTTAGCCTGAAATTACTGTCTGTTCGGAAAGAAAGATTACTATCATTGAGCGAACAGACAGCTTTCAAAAACAAAAACAACAGCAAGGACATCGATACAAAGTACCGATTGCGAAATTGGAGAGCACAACGACAAACATGAAAAAAATACATTTTCCGCGTGATGATTCCGCGTTTATACACCAAATTTTTTTTTATCATTCTCTTATTTTAGAATTTACAGGGGGACATACTTTTTACCACTTTGGAAGAGTCCCTCTATTCAGTTTAGAAAAAAATAATGTTTGGAACCTCAATATATTTTTTGATTTGCAGTTCTAAGTATGGGACACCCCTAAAAATATTTGTTTCTTTTCTATTTTTTATCTCAAACTCTTAATGCGGTTCACAGAGTACATCTACTTACCAAGTTTCAATAGTATAGCTCTTATAGTTTCGGAGAAAAGTGGCTGTGACATACAGACGGACAGAAAGACATGACGAATCTACAAGGGTCCCGTATTTTGCCATTTGGCTACGGAACCCTAAAAAGTGGCTAAACGTCGATCAATCTTCACTTCAGAAACTTATGAAATCGGTAAGTTTCGCTGGGCCGTGGTTTCGAATCTAAATACATAGCTAGAAAGTATTTCTCTGCACATTACCTGCTCCGTGACTCCTTTGAATCACCTTCAATTTTAATATCGAGTTGCCTCGCACACTGGCGCATCTCGCAAGGACATATCGCGAAATATTGCATAACATACACATTGAACCGGTTTCGTTATAACTCGATCGTTATGAAATGTCACCCATTTCTCACTGCATTCGCAGTTTGTTGCAGTTACATCTTATTCGTACTTCACATTATTAAAATCATACACGCCACCATGTCACACAACATACACACCAAGTTCATGCACGTAAAAGTACAATTTCAAAATAAATTAAAACAAAAAATATTGGCAGTCATGGAGACAGTCGATAGAAGTGTGACAGCTGAAAACTCAGAATTTGATAGCCCACTTTGGAAACTACGCGGGTGACCATGGCCATCTAGAAATGTGTCAGCATTTCTTTCCCGAGCTTACCCGAAGATTTCTTTCATTTACGAACGTGACGCTTGAGGTCAATTCACAGCCCGCGAAAAATCTGTATGCGATGCGCCTAAAGAAGTTTTCACTTCAAAAACACAATTAAAACCGGAATATCCGTACGGGAGCTACGATGCCATACACACTCACACACACCCTCATCCTTGCGCGCACACACGCACACACACACACACACACACACACATCAGCACGTCAAACTTATAACACCACGTCGATTTTGCATCAGGGGTTAAAAAACAACCAAACAACCTGACTAATATCAAACTCTCATCGCCATCTCTTCAGTTAACGCAAACCAATGTATGGCGAAACGATCTCATCGGACGGTCCGCCTGCTATGGGTGGGCTGTTCTAATTTAACATTTTCGTAATAACCATGTAAACCATAGAATACGTTTCATTAGTAGGTATTATCTCTAGATCTAAAGTAATCGGTTTCTTCTGTTAATGCGCCAAAAGACTTAACTTCAAAACTCATAGTAAATAGGTGTCATTCTTTTATAGGCGCAGATGGGATTCCAACTTACAAAATTGTAAATCGTACAACGTAATCACTAGGCCAACGCGGCTATAATATTCTCTTATAACCGACTTCAAAAAAGGAGGAGGTTCTCAATACGGTTGTAGTATGTTTTTCTATGGATGCTACGCGTTCGTACGTCCGCCAGTTGTGATGTCTTTTCGATTGTGATGTTTTGTTTTTTTTTTGTTTCGTAGATCCATAGTTCAGAGGTTATACATTTTATCGAAATGATGTGGCAGTTTTTAAATATGAACAAAAAACTAAAATTTACTTTCCATTTACCTAAACGACTTAGTGGATAGTTTTATGAAATTTAATTCTAAATTAAAATCGCTTTTTGTTTGTTTTTTTGGGAGAAAATAAATTGTCGTCTTTAGTATTTGAAAGTATAATGTAACTAGATTAGACAAACTTATGTAACTGATTATAGGCAGTATCTTATCACAATCGGCGCGCGAGCAGGTAATGTGCGTCACTGAAGTGATTGTACAAGCCTGTATATTTATTTGTCTGTAGTGTTTGTTATACACAAACATTCATTGTGAGATGATCTCATGGTTTATTATTGCTCGCGTATTGTGTTTATATAATTAAATACGAGTACCAGAGTGGCTTAGTACACGCGTACTAAACCGAAGGTGATGAGGTGTACTCATAGATAGTAGATTATCTATAATATCACAGAATTACAGGACCAAAACGTAAATATTTATCATCCACGTACCAAGGAACCAACCATCCCGCAATAGTCCAGCGTGGTGGATTACGGCCTTGACTGTCCCCATGTGATTTAAGGCCCCGAGTCTCAACAATGGGAACATTAAGTGGGCAAGCGTAGTCAGAATTTCAAAGGTGACATGAAACGCAAAAAAAAAGTAAGAATTTATTATGTAATATATTAAATTTAAAAAAAAAACAAAAAAAATACAAAATATCGATAAGTACATAGGCTATTTTTAACCGCGGGAAAACAACCGGAACGGCAACAACGCGGGGAAAATCGCGGGGCGCGACTAGTGGTCATTTGCTCGACAATTGTATGATTACTTATTGGTGGCCCCCCTCAAAAATTTGACCGGCGGCGACCGCTCCTGAAAGAACTATGTACTTGTACATTGGGGTAAACCCATCCGGGCAGCATAACCCGTTGTTTAATACGTAGGTATATCGAAAGTGAAATCAAATCGCTTGGTTGGAGTTTTCGGAACGTCCATCATAAACCAGTATTTAGAATTTATTTAATAATCAATTAGTGACCCAATTTAGTTGAACGTTTTATTTATTTAATTTGATTTTAATTGCTCTATACGCACGGTAATGAGGCTAAGTGGAGGTAGCGGGTTTTTGATACTAAATTTCAACTAAATATTTATTTATTTTAATATTTATACAATATGTAATCCCATTAATATTATAAACGTTGACAGTTATTTACAGTTTGGAATATTGTTACTCAATCACGTCGAAACGCCTGAACGGATCGGGCTGAAATTTAAAACACAGCTAAAAAGTGTTTATTCCCAAACTGGGCAGCAGAAAAAATAAGTTTAAGAACCCCTATTTTAAAACAAGCCTGCCAGTACTACGCTCGTCATCCAGACATATAGTATGAGTTATCTCTTTGCATTCTGTTGCTGTTGTGTATTTTGTGTCTGCACTGATAAGGTTTAGCTAATCCCCTAGTAAATATACTCAAAGCCTAGTAGAGATGTGCGAGATTGCTGTAAACCCTTCTTTTAACTGTTGTAGGTTTACACTTGACCGCCATCTCACCCGATATTAAACGACACTGGAGCGTCCTTCCTTAGAAAAATCCATTTCCGTTTCGAATTGGTGACACCAAGATTGTAACTATTGGGAAAACCCCACTCAGGCAACGCATTCCACAGTCCAGACGTTCCTAGAAACTATCAAGAGACAGGGCTCAGGAAAATAACTCGTCGTCCTTGACATATTGCCACACGGGCGGCAACTTTTATTTGATTACATATTAATATTTCATTTCTGCTTTATGTCTCATAAAGGTTTTTATGGTACTGTAAATTTAGAAATAGTTTTAAATGTTGTATTTAAAAAGTACTAGCTGTAACCTGCCACGCTTCGCTGTGGCACATTGTGATGCAAAAATTAGATATAAACAATCCTTGATGCGGATTATGTATCATTTTAAAATTTCAACTCGATCGGTGCAAAACTTTTTGAGTTTTTGAAGCGTACACAAACCAACATAACATTTTTATGTATAGAGATTTAGCAAGGTTTAAACGTAAACGGATACAGATACATAGCTATATTTATATATAAATTATAGTCATTCACTCGTCAATATATAGGGTACATAAATAATATTCCGAGCGCCACTAGCAAATTTTGAGTAGGTACTTGAGAGGCAACCCGAAAACTTGTCACAGCTCTCCTATTATTATACCTCAACACGGAGGTGCAGACCTGGCTGGTGAGAGGCAGGGGCAAAATGGATTCATCCATTTAAATAAGATATATTTTATTTCTTTCTTCAGTGTATATGTTTGAGGAAATATGCAATTTTAATATGTTGTACTTTAATGATTAAAATAATTTATAAAAATAAACCAGATGATTTAGTCGGGGTTTTAACAATGCCAGGCGCGTGCTAATAATGTTTTGCAAAAAATGGGTTTGAGGCAATTTGAAATTTAAATTGGGTGTTATTTATAATTGACAAGAACAAAATTAAAAATTTTGATTAACCCCCGACTACCTTAGATTTCTTATCTGTACAACATTCTACTAGTCAAGCCCTATCATTTGATACCCATATTAAGGAAGTTGTGAAAAAATAAATGTAATTCGCTATTTTGTGGTAGCGGCCATCTTGGATTTGAAATTTGTCATAGTGCAAAGTATTCTACTAGTCAAGCCCTTTCGTTTGATACCCATATTGCGGTAGTAGTGAAAAAAAAAATATAATTCGCCATTTTGTGGTGGCGGCCATCTTGGATTTCAAATTTGTTTTAGCGTATAGTACTCTGCTAGTCAAGCCCTTTCATTTGATACCCATATTGAGGTAGGTTGTGAAGAAATATTTTGTCCGCCATTTTGTGGAGGCGGCCATTTTGAATCGATATTAACCAAACATAACTAAGAACACCCGCACGGATATTAACTTTCAAATAAAAAAAAACGCATCGAAATCGGCCCATCCGTTTGAGCTCTACGGTGCCACAGACAGACACACACACAGACAGACAGACAGACAAACAGACAGACATCGACGTAAAACTTATAACACCCCTTTGTTTTGGTCGGGGGTTAAAAAATAGAAATTCTCAAAAAGAGCTCTGTTAGTATATTATGTCCGACCTTCACGAGGCTAGTATTTTAAGCAAAGTAATGGTAGGACTCTTGGCAGAGTCCGCCTGGGGAAGTACCACACCTTTGCCAGTTATTCTACCGCCAAGCAGTAATGTGCAAACATTACTGTGTTCTGCTTTGAAGGGCAATGTTTCCAGAGAAATTACAGGGCTTAGAGATATAACAACTTAGATCTCTGGGTGACGAGCGCTGTAATGCTTGGTAGTGATTTGGACTCTTCATGTTTCAATAGCTGTGTGTCACTGTGCTGTTATGTGGCAGGCATGTTGCTTACCATCAGGCACATGTCCTGCTCGTCTCGTCACTTTTGGGAGTTTCAGTAAGCTAGCAAGCTAGTACATTTTTTTTTTTTTTTTTTTTTACTTTTATAGGTTTACACTTGACCGCCATCTCGCCTGATGTTAAACGACAATGCGGTCTACGATGGAGCGTGTTTACCTAGAAAAAACCGATTCACTCTCGATTTGAAGACACCAAGATTATAACTATCGGGGAAAACCCACTCAGCTTCGAAAACATTTAGCTTCGTGTAGACAACACTAACACTAGCTTACTATCCTAGTATGAAAAACTGGCCTCTTGTAGCTCGGGCATAAGTATTATTTATCCTACTAATGATGAAACTCTAAAATACAAGGGTTAAATATATAAATCATCATGGTGGGATTGTAGGCCAACCGTCATACATAGCTGGGTTTGAATAAAAAAACTAAAATTACCACGCGTATTCAGCATCACACTTACCTGTGGTTACAAAACATTACAAAATGATCGATCTTATCAGCAGTCTGTATTTACTATTTAGCATACTTGCATAGAAATAAAAAAAACTGTTTTAGTACTATATAAAGTATGTACTTTAGTATATATAGTATACTTATTTCAACCGCCTCTATTAATACATATTTAGTTAATTCTCGGGTAGCTCAAGTGATATAGACTTATTTATAAAGGTTTTTAGATGCCAACTTATGTATAAAAAATATAAATAAGTAAATTTATTTCAATAAAAATAGATCTTAACTATAACAATATTTTCATTATGCATGGCAGTTTGTTGAGCTGAAATGGCCTACTCTACTGCCTACCGAACTGGGGTCGCGCAGAAGACGCGACGACGCGACTGAACCAAAACTTTTTAAACTGTATAAATAAAACGAATGTGGTTGTAATATCCTAATATATCATCATGCTTCTTTTCGCTCCCGAGAAAATTGCCATCAACCAAAAAAATATCACAATCGGTTCATCCACGATCCACGATGCCACAAATAGTTGCACGTCATACTTGTAACACCCGTCGTTTTCGCGTCGGGGGCTAAAACCGAAAATAATAACCAACAACAAAAATACCAATTCACTTGTTAGTATCATTTGACACAGAAAAGTAGAATTTAAACGTCTAACAACTCAACACAAGAACAAAATTAAAAATTTTGATTAACTCCCGACTATCTTAGATTTGTTATCTGTACCACATTCTACTAGTTAAGCCCTTTCATTTGATACACATATTAAGGTAAAGGAGTTGTGAAAAAGAAATGTATTTCGCCATTTTGTGGAAGCGGCCATCTTGGATTTGAAATTTGTTATATTGCAATGTATTCTACTAGTCAAGCCCTTTCGTTTGATACCCATATTGAAGTAGTAGTGAAAAAATAATATAATTCGCCATTTTGTGGTGGCGGCCATTTTGGATTTGTTTTTTATAGTGTATAGTATTCTACTAGTCAAGCCCTTTCATTTGATACCCATATTGAGGTAGGTTGTAAAGAAATATTTTGTTCGCTATTTTGTGGAGGCGGCCATCTTGAATCGATGTTAACCAAACATAGCTAAGAACATCCGCACGGATATTAACTTTCAAATAAAAGAACCGCGTCGAAATCGGCCCATCTGTTTGAGCTCTACGGTGCCACAGACAGACATCGACGTCAAACTTATAACACCCCTTTTTTTGGTCGGGGGTTAAAAATAAATGTTTTTGCGCATCCATCTTTGCACAAAACATGCCGTCGCAAATCTAAAGCATATAACGCTCGTTCGCACTGTTCCCAACCGTTCCGAGAAACCACATCGCTAGATCTTGTCTTCTGTACTCTGCTTATTATGTGGCTCGCGTCTGCACCGTTAGCGCCAGTAGAATTTGATACCTTAAACGTTATTTAAAACAACGTAGGTACATGTAATGGTATTCGAGTAATTCAACTTGGCGTGACTCATGCGCCTACATTCAATGTTTACACATAATATGGCTACTGTTTGGATGACGTATTATTATGAAATGCGATATGTAATTGGCCGTGAAACCACTATTGTAAGGTTCCACAGAGCTGGTATAGTAAACAGAAAACGATAAGTGACAGTGCATGGAACTTGTACTTGCAAGCTTTAAATTGCGCATAATGTATATAGGTTTTTAAGTGATTGCATAGCTTTTATCGCGGGCCTGGGGACCGAATTTTAGTGATCATGCATCTCTTTCTTATGTTCACAAGAAAGAGGGATGGAAGACCGTAACGCCGTCCTCCCCACTCGGTCATTCGACTTTGAATCTTATTTGTATTAGCTTTACAGACTAAATACTCTTAGCAGTGTTGCCAACTTAACGGATTTCCCGTGATATTTTTAAGGTAAACAAATGGCACTCTTCGAAATAAAAGCAATTCCGAAAAATTGTTAACATCCCTATTGCTTATGTTGATAAAAATGCATGCAACATGCAATAGCTTTACCGCGGCAGTCCCCGAGTGCCACACTTCTTTTGTTTGTTGTGGTAGTTTGTTTTGACTCTTTTCAGAGGTCGCTTGGGGAAATACACCTTTTCCAGTTATTCAGTAATGTGGAAACATCATTGTGCTCTGATTTGAAGTGCAATGTTCCTAGAGAAATTACGGGGCGTAAAGATTAATCATAGTATAATATATACGGCTAACGAGCACAGTGTAGTGATAGGTAATGATTGGGATTTTTCATTTTCCAATAGCTGCGTAATACTGTGATGTTATGGGTAGGCGTGTTGGCGTTACATTCAGGCAAATGTCCTGCTCGTTTGTCATTTTACACGATAAAAATAAAAATCATATTTAAGAAGCATAAAAACACCCACATGCATATGATGCAAACGTATGTTTTCATAATATAAAAGTTTGCCGAAATCGAACCTGCCACTTCTAATATGCAGTATATTGTATTTTACTCTAGAAATAAAATACAATCTCGAGTAAAATACAATGCATTTCATATTTTATTTTACTTTCTTCTTTCACTTAGTCTACCGATCCGAGCGTTGTGCTAAAATCCTTGAAATAACATCAGACTTAATCTAACAGCGTTGTGTTGGTTTAGAATGAAGACAAAACAAAGTTATTCGCCAGTTTATTTTGTCTAGATTTAGTATGTTTATTATAAGACTTACAATACAGAAACCGTCTAACAAAATGCTGAGGATTTGCGCGTTATTCTGTTTATTTATCTGACTCAATAAAGAAATTTAAAGAACTTATAATTATTTAAAAAATCACTGTAACTAAGAAGCTTACATCTTTAAATCGATTTTGAGGAAATAAATCTAAGAACTATCGTTAGTAAACCTGCTTTCAAATAAGTAAACCGTATCCAAATCGGTCCACACGTTTCAGAGCTACGGTGCCACGGACAGACACACAGAACGGTCAAACTTATAACACCCTTTTTGCGTCGGGGGTTGAAGAGGAGATTCTCATTAGAGGTATTTTGTGTTTCAAAGGATGTGTTCAGTTTTGTGTTTACTGGTCGTCCCATTTCAATTTTACCGAAATCTGTCCCAATTTTCAGGGTATACCCCTGAAAATCACATCATGATGTTTTAGAGCAGTTTTGAACCCATGCCATGGTTGTAACCACAGAAATCTAAAATTTGTGTGGTTGTAACCCACGTAGAGAGCTTAAAGACCCTTCCCCCACCCAAAACCACGTGTATTTATTTGATACAAAGTCTCATAAAACCATAAAACACTTAAGAATAGTCGCGGGGGAGATTGTTGTCTACCAATAACGAGTCAAAGTCACTGTTTGCTTTTCAATTTAGCGTAATTTCTATGTATTTGCGTTCAATGAAAAAATAACTACAATGATATTACTCAATACCTCCCCGTAATCATATCCTTCCTGCGCTAGTAATATTTCGTCTTTTATTTTCGAATCCTTAATGCCCGAGCGACTCGAGGCTAGTTTTTCTTTTTCTTCGAGCTTCTTCTAGCTTCGTGTAGACAAAACTTGCGTGGCATTGTCTACACGAAGCTAAAAGTACTAGGTTGCACTATATTTCCTGATTTTTTTCAAATACCCTCGTATTTCCTAATGATGTTTCGTGGTTTTTGCAAACTTCTTAGTGACATTTCGTGATTTTTTTTAATCCTCCCCCCTATCAAGCCTTGTGTAACTTATGGATGATCCCTGAGTAAAATCTACAAAAATTTACTATATCGACGATATCTTTGACCGACTTCAAAAGAGGATGAGGTTCTCAATACCGTTGTAGGTTTTTCTGTATGTACTCGAAGGTTACACGATGGTTTCCGCCAATTGTGAAACGATTTTAATGATGATTTTTTGGTATGGTAGATCCCTTTCGGCCGCCTTTGTAACCATGTTTTGTAACCAGTTACAAAAGAAGAAAATTTTCTCCTTGTTCGTAACCCGGTTACAAACTAAGAAATATATTTTACGGGACTTAGAAATATTTTTTAATAGTTACCATGAAATAATTTTTGGTCCTATTTTGTAGTGAAGTTACCAAAAAATCTTCTGTGTTCTAATACGTAAAAGGTGTCTTCAAAATTTGACCCCAATGTCGGTTTACCTGTGAGTGTGTGTGTGTGTGAGAGAGAGAGAGAGAGAGGGTGTTTGTGTGTGAGAGAGAGAGAGAGGGTGTGTGTGAAGGTGTGTTTGTGTTTGTCTGATTGAGGGTTTGTGTGTTTGTGTTAGAGAAACAGTTCAGAGGTGGTCCAAAATATTTTTTATGGAAATCGTTGCGGTGGTTTTCACAAAAAACTAAAATTTGTTTTTCATTTACCTGGACGACACATCGTTTACTCCGAAACCTCGTAGTCTCCTTGAAGCAGTGCGTTTACTTGACCTACCCATAATGATTGGTTTCACAGATTCTATTAATATTAATTGGGTGTTTTAATATTTAAATCGATGTCGATGGTTTGGTATTTCAGAGACAAACCGCCTTTTATACGAACATTATCGCTTTATTTTAAATCTTTACTTTAGACATTCATTATTATTTATTTAATTTATGCGAAATTATTGAAAAAACTCAAATCGGTATAGAAGTTTTCGTAACTTAAAAAAGACAAACAAAAATAATGCTAAGTAATTTTTTAAATACAGAGATTAGACTAAGTATGCACACTGCGAATTAGTAGTCCACTTATTATTGTAATCCTATTTGCTTTGCGTGTTTGTTAGATCTATTTTGTTACTACTGGTACTCTTATCATAATCTAAGGCTGTCACACGTCAATCTGTTAGATATTTATCGGTAACTACAAATAATGGATTCTTACAATATTATTGTAACAGTCTACGGTATAGTACTGTGTACCGTTTTGATGGGCAATGTTTCCAAATATATTACAGGGCGTAGAAATAAATCTTTTTATATTCTCTGGGTGATAAGCGCAGTTCAGTGATAGGTAATAATTGGGACTCTTCTTGTTCCAATAGCTGCGTGACAATGCGCTGTTTTGGGCAGGCGTGTTGCTTACCGTCAGCCATCAGGGACCTGTCCTGATCGTCCCGTCACTCTATTCTAAACAAATACTTGAAATATTAAAAGACGCTTAGATGTATATGTGTTGTAAGGTATGTTTTCGCCTGTAGTTTCGGAAGGTGGTATTGTAAATCATACTCTCCACCATCCATCATCCATCAGATGAAAATAGACCTTCAATAGGGAGGTGACTATGAAGCAAAAATATTTGTTATTAAATTATAAAAATTTTCGACATTTTTAATTGTTATTGCTTGGAATTATAATTCGTCGCAGTCTACCTCGAGGACACGTTTCATCTCTCAATCCGCACTTGGCCTGGATGGTGGATTATATATAGCCTTGGCTCTCCTTGAGAAAGAAAACCCCGAGTCAAAGCAGTGGGAATTTAAAGTATTTACGTTTATACTTTATATCATATCAAAGATCAAAGATGTTCTCGGGTCGAGATCTTAATGTTATTTCTTGGAATTGTAATTCTCTAGGTACCATTGTTCGTAGAAGTAAGCACTTTGTACCGTATCATGTTTCGGGCCACCCACGCTCGACATATTACGTAACCGACGTTACATAAGTATCTGGAGTGTCTCTGGAAAATTTGGGATCGCGATTATTACGTTATTCTGCCATTTATTGGGGTGAAAAATTTAGCCGATTTAAGCGCTTATCGGTCAAGGAAAATCGGAAGTCTGTTGCTCAAAAACTTGGGAACGTCTGACTGAACGGATCGGGTTTTATTTCTTTTTATTTATCAATTTTAGCCACTCCACAGACTCCGGGGTCCGTGACCTTTGTCATTACAATTATATATATTTTTTACATATTTCTTGGATAGGAACGGATCGGGCTGAAATATGAAACACAGATTATAGTCTGGACTAGCGCATACCCTAATTTTTATAACGGGGTACATAACAGCGCGGCTGAAACCGCAGAGCGCTGCTAGTCTCAATATATTTCTAGCTATAATAATAGTAATATATTGGTGGGCAATTCAGTGGACGTATTGTGCAACATTAGTGTTGGTTATTACTAAAATTCTAAATTATAAGTATTCAATTCTATCAACAGTCTCTGTGACCAGACCGTCATTAATTATTATTATTTTTGACTGTGATTAAGAGTACCAAAGTAACGTAAATTATTGCTGTGCGTACCTATTTATTTGCCGTTGATTTTACGTTGTTCATATGATTTTGACTTGTTTTTTGTCTAAATGTTAGATATATCCACATAAGCAGGCCTTTTTGACAGTTAATTTTTTGGAGGCACGCTAGTTCTCGAAAGTTGTACGTCGATAATTTATTAGAGAACTCGGTGTGCCACCGGTACGTCTTTGGGGTTACATCGCGTCCCCACAAATAAGCCCTGGATATATGTATGTATAGTACTTTTATCTTACGAAGTCCGCGAGTTTTACTTGTGGTTGCGATGTGTGTGCCCTCAATCCGCGAACGGTCTCAGTACCGCCCGAGTCGCGAGCGAAGGTATGTGTTCACGCACACATACTGTATTTTTTACACGCACACAGACGTAACGTATATTTAACTTGGTCACCACAAGTAAGACGAGGGTCACTTCGTGAGATAAAACTATTTAATACAGTAAAACCTCCATAATGAAATCAATTGGGAATGCAACTAGTCCGGACAATTGAAACGTGGATTTTCGGGGATCAGATTTTAAATAACACCCTTATACACAAAAACAGCACATACAAATATATTGAAATATAACTGGCATATTAACGTTGAAATATAAAGTACATAATGTGTATTGTCAACACCTAAAAAAGTCGAAAACTCTTTGTTATATTTTTTATTATAAAATCGACATTTTTTTTTTCTTTTCTCGCGCCAATGTTTGTGATGTAAGTCATCTATCGAATAATTGAGAGTTCAGATAATGGAGGTTCTACTATAAACTTATATCATAACTGAAGCGATATCTAAACGTAGAAAGATTACCCTATGACTATACAAATATACCTACGTCACTTCGACGTACGATAAATACACATCCTACTAATATTATAAATGTCAATGCTTGGATGTTTGCTCAATCACGTCGTACCGCATGAACGGATCGGGTTGAAATTTGAAACATAAATAGATTACAGTCTGAAAAAACACATATGCTACTTTTTATCCCAAAAAAACGGGAACGGGAACTAGAACGCCGCTGAGCGCTGCTAGTTAAATAACATGATAACGAAATTATTGTTGCTCTTATCTAAGCTAAAAGAAAGAGTTATATTATTTAAAAAAAAAATTATAACGTTGGTTCGATGTAGGTTATCATTCTAGTAAGATACTCCTAGTTTATTTATGTTTATTTCATTAATTAAAATCAACGTGTTCCTTGTTGAACCTTATTCTAATTTCTATATGATTATTTGCATCAGATTGCTCGTAGCTCTAAAAAGTGACACCGTTTCATGGTTAACGTTCCAAAGATTCGAAAGGAGATGTTTGAGACTACTTTCGTAATAAGAATATGTAAACTGTGGATCGTTTTGCCTGAGTGGGTATTCCCCAATGGATATTCTCGGGGTATCTGTTGTGGAAAGTGAATTGGCTTCTTTTATGTATGCGGGAACCATCGTAGATGCGCTTCTATAAGACGATATGTCGCTCAAATGCAAACATATAATATCAACATTAAGAAAACAATATTTCAATCATTTCACATGTCTTACTTTATTCAGTGTAATTTCTGGCAGTCGTAAGTATATATGGCGAATAATCTTGTCATTTATTTCCAACGATATTGAGTGAAATCGCCCTTAAATCGCGAAAGTTCAAACATTAAATTTATCTTCAGTGTTTATGTGACATTTGAAATAATGTGTTGTGCATTGAGTTCGACTCGATTAGCAGGACCTTTATATTAACAGCTTTATAATATTAGTATAGATTCAAGAAATTCCCTTTCGAACAAAAAAGATTTTATCCAAATCGAACCCTGAGGATATGCAGTCAGTTAAAAATTAGTGAACTGTGTGAGTTCAATTTTTAATTTGAAGTAAGATGTTTCGTTTTTCAAAGACATAATTATTATTGACGTGACAACTTCTTATAAATTGGTTTGCCGGGTGACACTTCAAGAAACTGCGTTACGCTCCGCTCACGTTATGCGCTCACAACGAGAGCGAGTGAGAGGCACGCGTCCCTTCCACTCGGGCATGGTTAGCCCGCCTAAGAGCGAGAGAGACAGACATAAAAAGTGAAAGGCACGCGTCCCTTCCGTAAAATTATTTTACCACTCAAAGTCGTTGTCACGTAAAACTTTCGCCCGTATACCGACTTTACAGGCAACCAATTTTATTTTTTTATATAGTTTTTAAACTTTCCCGAATCCAACTCATTTTATAAATATAACACAGGTGTTAATCACGATCAAAATTTTTATTTATTTACCTCGAAGTCTTCTTGTTTTACGGCGGTTGCAACGCTTCCGAAACTTCGAGGCGATTAAGTACGTAATTAGATCTTGGTTAATTTATTAGGTAGTTAACTGGCTTGCCTTGGCGGCTTAGTTGGTAGTAGATCTGCCTCCCGAAGCCCTAGGTCGTAGGTTCGATTTCCACTCAGTGCAAATATTTGTGCGAAGAATACAAATATTTTTACTGTGTCTGGGTGTTTCTATGTACCTTCTATAATAAGTGTGTATTTACAACTATCAACTATCTGGTCATTATTATCAAGCTTTGCTTAGTTTGGGGTCAGGTGGTGTTGTGTGTGCATTGTCCACCAATATTTTTTGTTTAATTATTTATTTATTTATAAAACCAAAAAGATCTGTGCCTTTTATGGATGGGGCTAGTGAGACCAAATTTAATTATGCACCCTGACACTACATCTTCTATCAACTAGTAAAGTACGATTGTATTGTTCTGGTGTTCCAGCCCAGAGAGGTCCAAGGTCCGAGTGTCGTTCTACCAGGGAGCGCGGCCGCAGTGCCTGTCGCCGCCACCGGCGCAGTCCGACCACGAGCACGTTTACTACGCGACGCTGCTGGCTAACGCCGCGCAAGATATGGACCACGCCGCGTACAACCGACAGATCAGGTAACACTACTCACGTTTTAACAAAGAAATATATTTTGTAATGGTAGGGCTGTCCGAATCCCACGCGAAAGATATACATCGTAGGGAAATCTACTTGTTGGAGATGGTAACTTAGCCGTAACTTGGCCAGCGTGATGGATTATGGCCTAAACCTACCTCTACAAGGTTGTGTGATCGTGGGGAGACCCGTGCCCAGAAATCGGGGACTTCAGGTGCATGGGTCTCCACACTGGATCTCCACACTGGGTTGATACGGTAGGCCTTTTAGCAAAACTTCCTAGGGAACCACCAACACCTTGAGCAGTTATCCTACTGCCGATCAGCAATGTGCAAACATCACTGTGTCCATCATCCAGTATGGAGGGTGATGATTCCAGAAATATGACATCCAGATAAATCATCTTATTTATCTATAAATGACGAGCGCAGTAGGTAATGATTTGGACTCGTTTGTATTCCAAGCGTCACACAATACTTTCATGGGCAGGCTTACCGTTACGCACATGTCCTGCTCGTGCTATCTCGCTACACTATAAAAAAGTGACAGGTTAAAATGTGACGGTACTGAAGCCAATTACCATATTGGTGTATAGATATAATACTATTACAAATCTCAGACAATTATTGACATACAGATAATTGGCGCTACTTATTTTTAGCCCTGTGGTCAAGCGCGCTTCCAGGAGGGGTCATGGGTGTCAAAACACCCCCATGTCATAATATCCCCCTGGGCTGGGTCCCGTACCTAGGTGGATTAAACAACAAACATTCAAACTTTGAGTTGTAGGTAGAATACTACTGGGATATCAACATGATACCAACTCGTACTCGTACCAACGAGGGGAGGTCAATAAGTTCGCGGAATGAAGGGGTTGGTGGGGTTGGTTTACTCGTCCAGGTAGTTACTTGTTAAGCACCGCATTAAAGGTATAAATATCAAGTTTGAACCAAATCGGGTCATTCAGTTTTGAGTTATCGGCCTGCAAACAAGTAAATCGGGAAGAAGTCTGCGAATATGGAGAAAAAAGCGAGCGTGTCGAGTGTTCTCGCCAGTTTTTGGAGCTCTGTGGAGACAGTAAGGGAGAAGTTATGGCCCGGATTGTTACTGGAGATGAAATCTGGGTTCACCACTATGAACCTGAGTCGAAGCAAGATTCGATGCAGTGGCATAAAAAGGCACACCTCCTCCAAAGAAGTTTAAAGTGTCACAATTGGCCGGAAAGATCATGGCGACTATCTTTTGGGATACAGAAGGTATTTTGCTGATCGATTATAAAGATCGTGGTGTGAATATAACGGGACAGTACTACGCTTCCATATTAGATAGATTGAAAGAAGCTATCAAGGAAAAAAGAAGAGGAAAGTTGTCCAAAGGTGTGCTCCTTTTGCACGACAACGCACACGTGCCATGTTGCGACGGCTGCCATTCACCGATGCGGGTTTGAAAAAATAAATCATCCACCTTACAGTCCAGACTTGGCCTCCAGCGACTTTTACTTGTTCCCAAAAATGAAAAAAGAGCTGCGTGGTAAAAAATTTGGGGATGATGAAGAAGTCAAGACTGCAATTTCTGCCTATTTTGATAATAAAGATAAATCTTTTTTTTTTTCGATGGTATAAACAAATTATTCGAAAGATCCGAAAAATGTATTAAGGTTAAGGAAGAATATATTGAAAAGGTAAAATAGTTTCGTGTTTAAATTCAACCCCCTTTCCCTTCATTCCGCGAAATTGACCTCCCCTCGTATTTACGTAAATCTAGGCGAAGTTACCCATCGCTTGCTTGCCGGGCAATTACTTCGATCCGTAAGACACCGTGGCATAAATATTCCTCGATGCTCCACAAACCCACATTCCGAGTTGAGGTTTGTATAACCTATATTCAACACATTATGACGTCATTATTAGGTAATTATTGATCAACACGTCGCCTTGGACGCCAGTTACGGCCTGTGGGGTGTCGGTGGGGGACCTTTTATTAATGACAACTATTTAAGGCGCCATGTTAGTGCCTCATTTAAAACAAAACTTTGTTTTGCGAGCTCAATACTGCTTCTAGAATGGTTCCGTGTTGATATCGAGGATGATTTCAATTTGGAAAATAGACCAAAAAAGATAAACACATTTTATACGTTAGGCGGAGAGACCTGACATGTTTGCTAAATAAGCATATATGAATTATCCATAGACGGACGAAGGTCTATAAGCATTAGCCATATCTGAATTATCCATAGACCGGTGAAGGTGAAGGTGAAGCGGAAGGAAGGTTAATCAAATCCACTATCAGTCCGAAGTGTCCTCAGCTTTCTGGCGTTAATATCACGCTGAATGGCAGTCCTTATACGCATAAACTCTATCATTTTGGTCAACCCTCGCGTTGACCGAGCGCTCGAAAAGGTTTTGAAAATGAGATAAGGTACTTACCCTTGCAGAGTGAGCCTGGAGAAGTACCACATCTTTGCCATTGATTCTATAGCTAAGCAGAGGTGTAACTTTTACAGCATTTCAGTGTTCCCGTTTGAAGGGCAATCAGGAATTGCTGGGCTAAGAAATAAAACATCTTATGTTTTTTTTTTTTTTTTAAATAAAGAGTGACGAGACGATCAGGACATGTGCCTGATGGTAAGCAACATGCCTGACACATATCAGCACAGTGACACGAAGCTATTGGAACATCAAGAGTCCAAATCATTACCTAGCACTGCACTGCGCTCGTCACCCAGAGATCTAAGATGTTATATCTCTAAGCCCTGTAATTTATGTCTCCGGTTGACGAGCGCATTGCAGTGTTAGGCGGTGATTTGGGCTCTTCATGGTCAAATAGTTGTGTGGCACTTGACTGTTATAGTCAGGCTTGTTACTTACAATCAGGCGTATTTCGAGCTCGTTTCGTCATTCTAAATTAAAAAAAAACAAAATTATATGTACAGACGGTTCGTTGCCACTAGTTCCATTCACAGTTCCATAGACTGAGGTGTTGGTAACGGTAACTGCGCCGCAAAATCAATTGTTTTCCCCATATCAAAAAATGCCCCATGCGGTTAAAAAAGTTTTCTCTTTACTAAAAGTATCTTAGTGTAGAGACCGCGAATAGGCACACATAGTGTAGAACGCCCTGAAACTCGATGAAGTGACTATATACGTACAGCAGAAGGCAGTGGTGGCAGAAGAAAAGCCGAGAATAGGCTGAGTGGCGGATAATGGGAGAGCCCAATAACCACTAGTGGACTGGCTGATGATGAAAAGTCAAACATCTTTTTGAATAGCACATCGATTCTCAAACGTGGTGTATCGCTGCAAAACCGTGCATAAGGTATACATAGATAGCATCAATGCAATCGTGCCGGTCCGCAGGCACAATCTATTTCCAGTGGCAATTCGAATCACTTATCAGATACGCTAAATAATGAATCAAGCTACTCCCCTCCCCTCCTTGCGGTAATTGTCTGATAAACTTTCCGTGGACTAATAATACGAGTACATTTTCAGTTTGATTACTACTCCATTGACTCAATTTAAATGCATCTGCCCTAAATGTACCCACTGCTGGGACTTTGGGCCTTCTCTCCAAAGGTGGATCCGCCTTTGGTTTGGGTAGTCGTGGTCACAAGACTACGATAGGTGCATGCGTATGTTTTATTAGTGGTCCACCTAGGTTCTGGAATCATCCCGGTCGGACGGGGAAGGGGGGGAGGGAAGTTCATGAAATTCTAAATGAGTACGTTAGATGTAGTTTCAAAGTTGCTCCCATTGTCGATAATATTCCAAAGACACGAACGAAGAGATTTGACTCTACGTTTGTGATAAGAACGTCTAGGCTGTAGAATACGTTGCATGAACACGCTCCATCGTGGACCGCATCGTCGCTTAACATCAGGCGAGATGGCGGTCAAGTGTGAGCCTATAAAAGGTAAAAAAAAAAGTTAAAGAGACGCGGTTGCGGTGGGATGGCCACGTGCATAGACGCATAAACGACCATAATTATGGAGGAGGTTGCCTTAGCCCTGCTTACGACGATACGACCACATTTAAGACCACCCTCCACTTGGCTGACGACTGACGGTCTTCAAAAATACCTCAAAGAAGCAGACGTGGTGCAAAATCGTGATGATTAGATAGAAAGGCCGACCCCAAGGAAACATTTCAGAGGCCATTCCTAGAGACTGTCCGATTTCACAATTGAGATGTAGTAGGTTCGGTTCCCGCTTGTCCCTCTGACAAGGATACTCATATAGTCAGGGCACTATTTCACAACGCAATCCGAAAGTTTCAAATATGGAATGACAATCTTTGTCTCTGTCAATCTAAACGGATAAGACAAAGACCGAGAGGTTTGATTCCGTGTCGAGATCAATACGATTGCGTTTTAAATCAGGGTACTGGGCAGGTTCTGTTTGGGAAGAATTCTTGTTCTGACCCCAGGGTCAGCGAGTTTATCATGTTTACCAAAAAGAACGACTTGAAGACGCTAAGATATGGCCGTTTATGCTTTTTTGAACTATTATTGGCTTACGCTCGACATACGGGCTACGGGCACACCTAGAAGAAACCGATTCACTCTCGAATTCTGGAATTTTCCCTAGTAGGAAACTAACAAACATTACCGCGAACCCCTTTTATAATGCTAATACATACAGCACACCCACATATGAGTACATACAGCTGTATTCACATGTAATTGTGTACCCAGAAAGGTGATGTCACCCCAGATGTAGATGTGCAATATAGGCATCTGTCTACGTACTTTACCCGTATGTACGTGGACTACATTCGGATTGTAGAAGTTTCTACAATGTTATTCATCGTCAACAACAAGTCTATAGTCTATTCATCTATAGACTTGTTTTCGTCGGCCACTTCATAAACATAGCAGCCATTTTATGTTCCCATTGCTGGGGCACTGCATCGTATTCAAGTAGAGAACCAAGACGATAATGCACCACACTGACCTAGTGTGTTGGATTATGACCTTGATCTCGTAATGAATGTGTTTGGCGGACGACACAAAGATGTCTCAGAAGACGCCGGTTTCTTCACGTCGTTTTCCTTAACAGTGTTTTTTTTTTTTACTTTTATAGGATTACACTTGACCGTCATCTCGCCTGATGTTAAGCGACGATGCGGTCTACGATGGAGCGAGTTTACCTAGAAGAAACCGATTCACTCTCGATTTGAAGACACAAAGATTGTAACCATCGGGGAAAACCCACTCAGGCAACGTATTCCACAGCCTAGACGTTCTTATCACAAAAGTAGAGTCAAATCTCTTCGTTCGTGTCTTTGGAACATCAACCATGAAACGATGTCGCTTTTTCGAGCTGCGAGCATTCCGATAGAAAAAAGGGCAAGGTGGTATCAGATCATGCAAATCAGTCGCACACTCTCCAAAGTGTATCCGATAAAAACCGATAGGCTGGCAATTTTTCGGCGAAGATCAAGACTTTGTAGTGGTGATGACATGTGCTTCATTTAATAAAACCCTGAGCACCTTTTTTGTGAATAGTAATTTCACTTATTGGTGCGGTGAAATGTATGTGTTTACAGTTATATAGGTACTATATCAGCTATTTGGTTTTCATAGATGAGCTAAACAAGCTGTTAGATATTGTTTAGTTTAGGGATAGATAGCGTAGTGATAAATGTCTGCCAGTATTTATAATGCCTGTAATGTCAATGCCAACCACATCCCCCTCCCGCCCCGCGTACACAACCCGAGCAACCGGTCCCTCTTCCCTATCACCAATCTCACCATAATCGACTGGTCTTAATTTATGAAAATCCAGTGTCATGATGTATGTTGCCAGTGAACTATTTACCAAGTCAACTGATATTCACGAAGATTTGCATTTACATATAATTTGATCCAACTTGATAGTTTTAATTTCGATTAATGATCTCAATCTCTATTTAGAAAAATGTTGTGTTGGTTTGTGTACGCTTCAAAAACTCAAAAAGTTCTGTACCGATCGAGCTGAAATTGTAGCATAATATATAAACCGCTACAACGATTGTTTTTATCTAATTTTTTCATTACAATGTGCCATAGCGAAGCGTGGCAGGGTACAGCTAGTTGTTTTACTAATCTAGATTGTTGTTATTGATCGTAAGATTCATAAGTATAATTATGAAAACAACATTTTGTAACACAAACAAAACTTAAACTACTGAACCGATTTTATTCAATTTTGCGCACTACATATGTGCATTTTGATCTAACTTGAATCACAGGATAGTTTGTTGCGCTCAATTTATAAATGCAATATTTTTTTATTGCAAATGATTAGGTTATTTACATTACCCGAGCGAAGCCGGAACGGGACGGCTTGTATTACTGAAAATTCCGAGGTACTGGGACTAGACACCCATTTCACAGCAGTTGCATCCGCTGTCCAACCGATTAATTAGCTATTACCATAATAACGCTATCGATCGATAAGGATATCGATCGGATGGATCAGATGGCAGATAAACGGAGAAATTCTGTATAATATTGATATTATATTCCCGTAGTCGATGGACCGGTGGGAAATATAGCGAAGTGTATCTGGGATGAATCTGTTTTCGGAAAGTCCTGGGTCGGTCGGTAAATAGGGATGTTTTATTTTGATCACACCATTTTTCTGACGATGTTTTTCTTCATCTAGTGACAAACGCGTACTTTTGTACTCTGAAAAACGTAGCGTAGCTTTTCACTTCTTTGATTGATGAGTTGATTGGCAACTAATAAGCGTTTACTTCTCTGGCATGACAGTGTGGCGACGAGGCCGTCAACTGATCGCAGCATTTCGCTGCCTCACATTATATCCACAATAGCATATTTCTCAAATAGCATATTGCTTCAGTGACAGAGGTAGATTTGGAAAGGCACTGACTCCTAATTAACCTTCTTACTGTGTAGACTCCAACCGACTCCAACAATTGTGAAATTCGAATGCCCTACCCTTTGTAGTACCTTACCTTTAGTAGTGGTAGGAATCTTGCCAGAGTCCGCCTGGGGAACTACCACACGTTTGCCAGTTGTCCTACCGCCATGCAGTAATGTGCAAACATTACTGTGTTCGGGTTTGAAGGGCAATGTTTCCAGAGAAGTTACAAGGCTCAGAGATATAACATCTTAGACCTCTGGGTGACGAGCGCAGTGCAGTGCTAGGTAATGATTTGGACGCTTCATGTTTCAATAGCTGCGAGTCTCTGTGCTGTTATGTGGCAGGCATGTTGCTTACCATCAGGCACATGTAATGCTCGTCTTGTCACTCTTTATTTAAAAACCCACTAAGTCACCACGACTGTTTATCCTTCACTCACGGCCTTTTTTATCGCACAGAAACACAATGGTAACTTCTATTGACTACATGAATGTTGAACAGACAGTGATGTATGTATATGACGCCTATACAAACGTCATGTCTGGAGCTATGATGCAAACGAAGGAGTGGCCTTCGCTGTGTGTACTGCACATGTGAACTCATGAGTATGCTTAGGAAACTAGGTATACTTACTATTCTGCCGGACTGCTCATAACTCGGAAAAACGACTGTGTATTTCCATCTGTGGGTTCTGGTGACATCATAGCTTCCAATTGAAGTCGAATAAGGAAAATATCTTGCGGAAATCGACATGTACCTTGATACTTTCGGGGTTATGTGTTATCCAACTCGCACTGGGCCAGCGTGATGGATGAGAGATGCGAGAGAAGTCCCATTAGAACATTTAGTGGGCTGTTTGTGTAAACAGCAATGAAGATGTTGTAATATGTGTGTTATCGTTTCCAGCACGGAAAGCGGGTGGGACAACCCGTTCCGGCCGGACGGCGACCTGAGCCGCGAGGCGGATGAGATCGTGTCGCTGATCAAGGGCGGGAAGCCCATCACGCCCACGCCCGCCGCGCTGCCCGAGCTCGCGCCGGAGGACAAGCAGGAGGCTGAGCACGCGAACAATGTAACCGTTAGTATCTCACATATGTAGTTAGTATCTCACATATGTAGTTAGTATCTCACATATGTAGTTAGTATCTTACATGTGTAGTTAGTATCTCACATATGTAGTTAGTATCTCACATATGTAGTTAGTATCTCACATATGTAGTTAGTATCTCACATATGTAGTTAGTATCTTACATTTGTAGTTAGTATCTCACATATGTAGTTAGTATCTCACATATGTAGTTAGTATCTCACATATGTAGTTAGTATCTTACATATTTATGTAGTTAGTATCTTACTTATGTGGTTAGTATCTCACATATGTAGTTAGTATCTTACATATGTAGTTAGTATCTTATATAATTATGTAGTTAGTATCTTACATATGTAGTTAGTATCTCACATATGTAGTTAGTATCTTACATATGTAGTTAGTATCTTACATATGTAGTTAGTATCTTACATATGTAGTTAGTATCTTACATATGTAGTTAGTTGGCGTGTTATTCATTTATGTCATAGCTACTTAACACACTCACAATCAAGCCAATACGTATGTTAAGCCATTAATTTAGAAAAAAAGATACATATATAAATTATTACTTAAACTTAAGATCATTACAAAACACTTACAGAATTATGCCAATATGTCATGACAGAAACAAATATATATATATGTATTTATCAAAATTCCAAACATTATCATGTCATATTTTAATCTTAATTTACCTTACCCATGTACAATAATAATAATATACCATCAGAATTCGTAACATACTTTAAATAATACAGCTTTTTTTACCCGACTGCGCGACGCAAAGGAGTGGTAATGTGTTTATTAAATTCTGCAATCGAACAAGATAATAAATCAATTTTATCCGCAACTCGATTCAGCGTCTCGATTTAGCGGGGGTTAGTTTTAACCCCCGCCGCAAAATCGTCGCGGTGTTATAAGTTTCACGTGTGACATCGTAGCTCCTAAACGATTTTATTGTTTTAAGTGAAAACTGTTTTTTGGCGCGCCACAGACAGATTTTTCGTGAGCTGTGAATTTAATTCTAGCACCACACTCGGGAATGATAAGAAATCTTCGGGTAAACTCGGGACCATTTCCATCAGCATTTCTCATTGCTCCTGGCCACGCCCTCCGGTTTCACCCGCGTAGTTTCCATAGTAAGCCATATAAGTTTTCACTTCTATCGGCAGTTCCTATGACTGTCAATATTTTTGTTTTGTTTGAATGTTGAATTAGCCGGGAAAGTTCTTAGCTATGCTTGATGAAAATCCGGACAAATTAGGAAGCCGGACTAGTGTCTAAAAATCGAGACATGTCCGGACTAATCCGGTCAGGTGGGTAAATCCTACGCGTTACGGATTTTTCTATCGCTCGCGGTAGCGAATAACGCACAAGTCTAAATAGGCTTTAAAGAATTGTACTTTTTACTCAAAACATTTCTGTCGCTTACGTGATAAAAATATCTAACTTAAATAAAGTTTTGAAATTTCGTCGTCATACTTAACATAAACAGCTAGCACAGTCCCTTGGTTTTACCCGCGAAGTTCCCGATTCCGTTATTTTTCCGGGATATAAAATTGCCTATGTGTTACTCCAGACCATTATCTATCTGTGTACCAAATTTCATACAAATCCCCTCAGTAGTTTTTGCGTGAAAGATTAACAAAATATACATCCATACATTCTTACAAAATTTAGTATTTACAATATTAGTAGGATAAAATAATCCATGAGAAACTAATTAATATTACAAAATTAGTTTATTTAGTCAACCGACCGTAAAAATACCTGCAAGCCTTTAATTTTTTTATCAGTTTTTTTATGGGACTTTTATGACCATTCTCTTGGCAGTCCCATCATTTATAACAATTGGTATGCTAAAAATAAGGTGGTTAGTAAGAAAGAGGTAGGTACTAAAAGGCGTTAAGGGCTATTTCAACATGTAAGAGGAACAGTTGACTATAGGCCTTTAAGAGATCAGATCCATGGAGATGATTACGTGGATGAGAACGGCTTAGGATTAGATCATTAAATAAATATTGGCGGACATAACTCACACAACTCTATCTAGAAAGCATAAAGAAAGCTTGTATTTTAAGAACCTTATAGCTGATATAATGATATAAAGCAAATAAAACCAAATAAAATACCCATGGGGTGTCTAAAATTCCTACCGCAGCTAAAGAGCCGAAAATTTTAAAATGACAACCGATTTTGATGAATTACACAACCACCTTTCAAACAAAATCATAATCAGTTCTCACCCGTTCGGTAGCTACGATGCCTCATACACAGACACGTCAAATCTTAATATATAAGAAACCAGCGTCATGTTTGTTCCCATTGAATTCTTCACCAAGTCAACTGATATTCACGAAAGTTGGCGTTTATGTGTAATTTGGTCCAACTTAAAGCCGTACCCCGAGCAAATAACGTTGGGTATTTCTTACCTCAAGAAAGAGAAAAACAGTAGGATTTGATGTTGATGTTGGATTTCTTGATGTTCGCTCAAATTTTGGAATAAATTCTTTATAAAATCAGATTTTGGTCTTTTGAAGAAAATTTTTTTACCAAAATGTTCGTAATGGTCCTATCCGTTGGTGTAAGTACAAAATCCAAATAATGGCGGTTTTTTCGAGTAGATGCATGATAATTACAATTATTTTTTTATGGTTTCGTTGTTAGGTGATTGATTATTTAAACAATAAATTCATTAACAATTCAACTCTCAAAAAGGAATATTTTTTCCCGATTTTGTTACATTCTTGATTTATGCTCCGCTTCTGTTAATAGTAGCGTTATTTTCTATATCCTATAGCCTTCCTCGATAAATGGACTATCCAATAGAAAAATAATCTTTCAATTCGGACCAGTACTTGCCGAGATCCTAGCGTTCAAACAAACAAACTCTTCAGCTTTATAATATTAGTATAGATCAGTAAGTACATTAAATAAATAATATTGAACGATTTAATCCAATTACCAGTTGGAATTATCTACACATCCCTACTTAAACATTAAATTGATGTTTCTGTTTGAAATTGCAAATTAACAGGTTTTCACAAAATCCGTATAAACCTCTAATCCAGCTAATCTGTGAAACCTCTTGACATTCTTCATCTTTCAATTGAAGACAGTCAGGGGTTGCTCGACAATCTCAAGTTTGTTCTTGTAATAAAGTGGAAATTAAATTAAATTTAGATTCGTTGTGCAACAAGTAAATCTAAAAATAACGCAATTTACATTGATGTAGCCCATTGTACCCTGAAGCGCCATGATCATTGATAATTATGTACAATCTCGAGTGGGCATTGTGTTGCAAATTACGCTTCTGTTAGCTCTGAGCTCTGCCACGCTCCGAGGAGCGTGTGATCTGCTGATTCGATAACCATTCAACATTATCGAATGTTGTTTAGCAAAATCTGCCCTTACCTTGAACCAGGGCCTTGGCACGTCATTATTCAGTTCATATTGAACGTGCGTCAAACATATTGTTAAATCACTATAACTTAAACTTAAACTACAAATAATACCTTAAATTCAGGTCAATAATGATGTTATATCTTGTATTGTAAAGGTTTTGTAACAAAACATTGGTTAGACATTACTGTGTGCCGGTTTGAAAACCACTGTTTCCAAAGAAATTACAGGGCTTTGAGATAACTAAATCATCGTATGTATCTGAGTGACGATCGCACTGCAGTGCTAGTTAATTATTTGGACTCTTCATCTATACTTCTATACTAATATTATAAAGCTGAAGAGTTTGTTTGTTTGAACGCTAGAATCTCGGGAAGTGCTGGTCCGGATTGAAAGATTCTTTTTCTATTGGATAGTCCATTTATCGAGGAAGACTATAGAAAATAACGCTACTATTAACAGAAGCGGAGCATGAATCAAGAATGTAACAAAATCGGGAAAAATATTCCTTTTTGAGAGTTTTCGTACGTTTCGTGCTTTGACATGACACATGACAGCATGTGTCTAAGATTGCGTCATTGAATATCACAGATTACGTACCTCCTGAATATAAAACCTTTGCTAATCTCTGAGTTGGTACGACCAATTTCCGACAGGTGGTGTAGCAGGTAGCTAAAGAGGTGTTTTGTTTGAAAGCGATATTCTCAGGAATGACTGAAATCGGTTCAGAACATTTTTTCACCGTTGGATATGTGCGGGATCATGTTCCACGGGCGAAGCCGGGGCGGACATCTAGTGCTTCAATAACTGCGCGATACTGCTGTTGTAGAGAGGCGTGATGCTTACCATCATGTATATGTCCTGTTCGTCCCGGCACTCTACATATAATGTACAAAAATAACCATATCAATTTAGAAATAATAGCTCACCATTATTTTTGTGCCCTTCCTTTATTATCACATACTTACCTCTGTTTACTAACTATTTACTAATCACATCTGAATTATAATTATCCATAGATCAATGAAGGTCTAAAGAAAATCTAGGTGATCAAACTCACTACTGGTACAAAAGAGTGTCCAGCATGCTGATGGTATTACCACGCTCAACGGCTACAATGTTTTGCTAAATAACCACCTTAATTTTCGCTTCAAACGTTCAAATGATTAGCAGCATAAACAGTCCACTAAATGTTCCCACTGCTGGGACTGCGACTCTGGCCTTTATCTCACAAGGAGAAAGACAAGGCCATAACCCATCCCCACCACGTCCATAAATAAATATTTGTGGACACTTCACACACAACACGATCTGCCCCCAAACTAAGCAAAGCCTGTACTATGGCACCCAGATAGCTGATATAATACTTATATGTGTTGAGTTTTAACTAAAGTTCTTGAACAAGAGTTGTTTGTGAAATACACAGAAGATGATTAAATGAATGCAGACTGATTACCAGAAACTCTGTATAATTGTAAATACAAACTTAGTGTACATGAAACACACAGTGACAACAAATACTTGTATTCTCCACACGAATATTTCTACTGGACAGGCAGGCTTACCAACTACTAGTCAACGTAAACTAGGATTGAGTAGTAGTGACGTTGTTTCCAGGCGAGTCCACCGCCGCCGCCGCCGACGAAGGCGTCCAGCCCCGTGGCCGCGAAGGCCAACGGCACGAAGAACGGCGCCCCGCCCGAGCGCGCCGGCCCGGTCGACGTGCAGCGCACGGCGCCCGCCGAGCCGCTACAACCGGAACACGTCACCATCAAGAAGAAGCCCAAGTGCAAGTGCTGTGTCCTGCAGTAAACGACTCTAATACCCTCGCAAGTATGACCGCTTTCACACGCAACACCCAACTGAAAACCCCAGAGTAAACAAATGAAGACGCGATACATACAACGTAAATGTAAGGCCCAGATTAAAATAACAAATGAAAACGACTTACGTTCCAAATTCGCGTAAGCAAATTACATAGCTTTCTAAGGAATAGACTTGATGAACATATTTAAACGACTCACGTACTGACGTCGCGTAAACAAATTAATTACATAACTTTCTAAGGAGTAGACTTGATGAACATATTTAAACGACATACGTTCTGATGTCGTGGAAATGTAATCAAATCTTTCTAAAGACCAGTTTAAAAGAAATGTAGACGCGATGCGATTGTCTAGCAAACAAAATTGTTTGAATTCCTGAGGCCCGAAATAAAACTGAAATTCAACACGTCTCTAGTTGCGTAAACAAAATTAATTTTTTTAAAGACCCAGGTTAAACAAATGAAGATTAAATTCGCTCTATAATCGCGCAAACTGAAGTATTTAACTTTGTAAGACCTGGAATATATTAAACAAATTAAAACGCGCAATCTGATGTCGCGCAAACAAAATTTGTCACACGATAAAATAAAAACGTTACATAAAAAAATGCGTCTATTTAAAAATACTGTTAATATTTACATTTGTTTATTATCTCAACCGATGAAACTTTTTGGATCAATCCTAATATCCACAATCAACATTTTAAATATGTCACAAACTATTTAAAAAGCAAGACACCTAAAACCCATTTTATTTTATTTTTATTTTCGACAACGCCAGTTGATCTTTAACATTTATCTGGCCGCCATATTACTAGTTCTCCTCAGTTAGGGGCTAGTTGGTGTTGTGTGAGAAAGTGTGGATGAATTTTTGATTTTTATCAAAAACAAAACAACGGTATTTCATTGTCGATCATACTTGTGGGAGCTGTATTAGTTGTGATTATTCGCGAATTGAAATAATCTGACAGTATTAGTTATTTATGTCTATTCGCCGCGTACATCATCACTGTCAGGTTATTTTAACAGGATCATTCATAGATCGAGTATTACGAGCGATTGCGAACGATTTGGCCAATAAGATACTACAGTTCATATTGTGACTTCAGTACCTGAATACAGTAGTGTCAAGAAACTACGGGAACTAATTTGTGATTTCACTTGTATAACCTACTGGTTAAGAATATAACGTTACCGCTTTATCAGTATTAATGCCAATTCTTTAAGACGTATTATTTCATTGTATACCTAAATTATGTTATCATTATATTTTTTCTTATTGTAATGACAAGTGCGTGTGGCAATAAGTACACCAAAACAGTACAAACCACACCTTGATATGTAACTGATTTCTATCGTTTATAATATACTATTCAGCAGGTAAACTTATTGCCATATCGATTACTTATCAGAAGAAAATCTAGGGTCTGTATGCCGCCTAAGTGAATAGTATGGGTTATATCAAAGTCAAGACTTTGATAAAACTGAAAGATATATTATCTCTTTCTACATGTACAAATTGCAAATGCAATTTTAAAAATATGAAAGGTTTCAAAGTTATACATATATATACACATTTAAAATTATATTCTTATATTATATGAAAATTCAAAGTTAAATTACAAAGAAAACGAATGTTATTAAACAGATACTTTCAATGGTACAGTTGAACCGTTTTCAGGTAATTCCTACCTGTATGCGACTGCGTTGTGGGTGATTTTAGGAACTATGTTTAAACCGCGCACATTATTGATGTTCATAAAACAACCGTAGATGTGTTCTATCTACACAAGGAAGGACACGAAAGTACATCCAACGGACCATAAAGTTTTGCTTTGACTATATCTAACACAAATGTGCCTCAATTTTGCAAGCTACCTAGATTATGCTTCCCAAAACGGTTCAATTGTTCTCTTGTCTTCTATCCAAGATCGTTCGCAATCGTAATCACTTTCTACATAGCCGACGTTTCCTCGGTGCTATATCATTGTCTAATCGTTCGCCCATAGTGACATGCCTACGTGTTCAACCTGTAGTTTGGTGCATCGCCGATTTGCTGCGTCTATTTTTCGGTTTCAAACCCGGCCGCCTGGCATTTCACTTCTCATTTTATTCTGTTAATCAGGATGTTTTTATAATTTTGAGTGTAACATCTAAAACTATGATAACTCAAGGCATTAATTCTTTTTAAATTTTTTATACAATTTGTTTTATATATATCTTTTACGATAATTTCTATTACAATTTTGAACAATGACCAATGAATGATTTTGAAATCAAATAACTGCCACATTACTAAATTCACTGGCTTAAGTTATCATTAATCTTAAATGATACACTCAGATACCAAACGTCGTATATTTTAACTTAAGGATGTTTTTTGATAATTTTATGTGCTAAGTTTTTATTCACATTTTAGGGTACAAACGTTAAAGTATTTATTTTCGTTTAGCTAGTCCGAAGGGAAATTATTTTGGAAGTAATTTAGGATGGCGTGAATATTGTTCCGATATCATTGAGGATACATCATTCGGTGCGACAAATATAGAATAGGAATCTCAGGGACTATTGGACATTGGAAAACGTAAACCCCTTATAACACGCTATACAGTAGAAGCTTGATTCCCCGAACCAATTGGGACAGAGGATGGTTGGGGTAATGGAAACGTGGGATTTTTGGGACAACAAGATCTTTAACAACACTTTTTTACATAAAAACAGTACATATATTTTAATATTTGACGTTGAAATATATAGGTAAACGTGTATTTTCACACTTAAAAAAGGAAAATACTTTTAATAATATACTTTTTTTTTACAAAATCGATAATTTTAGCAAGCATCAATGTGTTTTTCGCACCAATGTTCAGATGACTGCCCGTTCGGATAAACAAACTCATTCATATAATTGAGTATTCGATTAATCGAGTTTCTACTGTATTATTAGAGTAGTTAGTTATATCTGTCTTATGTCCTTTTCCCCCGTTCAAAGTTTGAACTCGGTCGAAAAGAACAACAAAACAGAATAACTACTCTAAAGTTTGTATAAGGGAAGTTAGAAAGATTTGAAACGGTAAACAGCGGCTCGAAACATTTTAAACAAATTCAAATTATCAATTTAAATTACTGTTGTTTTTAATTGTGTGTTGGATGTTGAATTACAGTTTTAAATGTATATTTTAATAAATTTATTTATACAAACTATAAAGTATTATGTAACCGTACAGAGTTGATAAAAGTATATATGGACGATATCAATGTGTACGTATGAATGAGATTCGGATATTTTTGTGGATTGCGATACCTTTGAACGCTGTTGAAATATAAACACACATATTGTCTAATTCATTTTCTTACTTGGCTAAAAACATACACAATATTAAGCTTTCTAATTTTCATACTCGGTCACAATTTGCCGGGTCCTTTGGCGAGAGAAAACAATTGAATGGACAGTCGACTCGAAGAAGAGTAACACTTCCATCTCTCTTTAACACTAAAGAGAACATAATAAGTTGTTTTTTTAATACAATACAAAACATTTTATTATATTACTAATAGTACAGTGATTAAACTTAAAATTGTCACATTTTATAATAAAGAGAAAATTAAAAAATAGTTTTTCTTTCTATAGTATACCAAAGAAAAAAATAGAGTTATTCCACTTCTAAAACATCACATTTTCTTACGCAAACAGACATTGCAAAAATATATCACACGTTTGTCAATTGCAGAACAGTACTAAACATTACTGTTCCGGTTGAAGAGCAATGTTTCCACATAAGTTATTGGACAAGATGCATCTAGATTATACAAAAAACGTACAAATAAAATACAATACTAATTTTCCACACACTTTCAGCTACGCGAAACGAATGTACATTACGCAATGAATAGCCTTGTAAATATAAAATATTAGTACTCAGTGGCAAATGTGTTATCAAGCGTCTATTTTTAGCTATGAGTCCGCAAATCAATCTTGAATCTATGCCAATGTGTTTCCACAGCGTTGAAGGGTTCGTCATAGAGCTATATCTATAAATTACGTGTAGTAACTTAGTGTTAGAAGCATTCAGACACGCTTGCGTCCAGTAGTACATTTCAATACACACAGATGTGAAAAGCGGATCTTTATGTAATAGAAAAGTGTCATAGGTGATCTTGATAGTTCTGTGTTAGTTTAAAGCTTGAAATCAATTATATCCCTATAAAGATGACTACAAAAACATCACCGCCCCCATCGCAAATATCTTAGAAAAGAAGATGTAACGTTTTGTTGTGAAATTGTATAAAAATAATCATTGAAATATTTAGTAAAAATATATCTCAGTTATTTTTTTAGATAAAAGTTTGACATTGACAGATTAGCTGTCACTGTCATACAATAAGTTGTCAAGCTGTAATTATGATTTTTATCAGAATACAAAACACCAAACGAAATAATATTAAAAACGATATAGTAAATTAAGTACCAAACAGAATTTATGTGACCATGTATTTAATGTTTAGGTAGGTTGCTTACCAAGTGCCATGTATTTAAAGCAGAAAATAATCTGAAATTTGAATTTTAGAGCTCTGTCGAAACATCCTTCATTCAAAACTTGGTAAGTTTTTCAATTCTATTTCACCTATATTTATCGGTTATGTGAACATATCGTTTTCATAGTTATTTCGATTAGCTAACTTACAAGTGTCACTGTTACATGTTTTTTTATTCGGGCCCCAAAACGCTGGCTTATTTTTTTTAAACTACCCATGTTAGCTATTATTCACAAGTTTACAAATTACAAAGCACGCGTTGCGTTGGTCAGACGAAAAGAAATGAATTTTTAATACAGTTTTAAGATTAAAAAAGATAGCAGGATTATTACGGCAGTTGTTAATTGCAATGGCCGTTTGTTACCTTTTTTTATTTAATGCAAAAAGTTAATTTATGCTGGGGTATGTGTCATATCATTCACAAAAGTGATCAGATACGATTGTCATGACAATTTACAGTTATTCTATTAACTCCTTAAGTTATGTCATCATTAAAAAGTTTAATTTCTTGTAAATTATTACACCTGAATTGTGAAAAAAAAACAGTTATTTTCTTTCACATTAACAGTGAACTGTTTGTTATCTTTTGTTTTCGCTGCATGTGTGTTGATCCGCTTTTTAATCTGCAATTTTCATGCGAGCCTAAACGAGTTGTTTGAAATAGTACCAACATAAGACTGTGTTTGTTCGCTTACGACGCTCGGGTGCACCACTAACGCATTCGATCGGTCAGACGAGACAAGATTTTATAAACAGCTATTGTATCTTTTCATTTGTCGCTAACTGTATTTAAGAGTGATAAGGACAGATGGTGATAGTTACACCTGTTTGTAAAACTCAAGGGATTCAGCCATAGAAATTATAATGCCTTGAACGTGGACTGTCAAAGATAGCATGTGATGTGTCCGCGTTTTTTACACTAATGACATGTATAATTTTTTGACTGATGTTAGTCTATTATATTTATTTTAATTATATTGAAACCATTATATCTATGTACGTAAAGCTTATTATTTATTTAAGTTTTTACTGTAATTTCAAAGTAGACCACGAGACTGACAGTTTAAAGTGATGATTTTTAATAGTTTCAAAAACTGTCTTTCAGATAATATCGGAATTTTTCGCCACCAACTTGGCAGTATAATGTCCAGTCTTATCATTTCTATGGTTCAGAGTGTAATTCAATTTCAAGAGTGGCAAAGTGACATGCTGGATACTAGGACCACAGAGTGCAGTGCGTCAAACTTATCCAATTTGCTGGAAGGCGTCGTTACTGTCGCATTTAACGTTTTATAATGTAAATTCCACGTTTTGGTCCAGATAAGTTTGTGGTACTGTAAGCGGCAAATCTTAAGGTTAGTCGCTGTCTCCACCAGCTATTAAACATAAGGTTAGTCGCTGTCTCCACCAGCTATTATCCTCTCAGATTTGGGGAATGCAAATGATAGATGAAACCTTAGGTGCGGAGCCGTCATTTATTGTGTATAGAGTCGATCGGGAATAATTCCCTTCTAGGCATTGTTCTATGTCGGTGACAATGCGCTCCAGCGACGGGGATTTGGACGAGAACAGACAGAGATGCCATATCGATTTTTTACTACTTACGCAAAAATTCTGCTGTGATATATGGCAGGTGTACTCACACGCAAAGTAGCGCCGTCTTGCAGTGAATACGAATATATTTTGTACTAATTATGTATTATAATTAAGTCAGAATTTTAATTTTAAACAATTACAATTGACAAAAGTTGGCGCTGCTTAGAAACGATCTTTTAGTAACTATAAAACAGTTTATGTCACTTCTGTCTAATAATTTTGATAAGTAAACCAAAATGAGAAGCAGAGGGCGTTGTCACGGACCTACAACAATGCGCACGAGAAATAGCATTGATAAGGTAGCTAGGTGTAATTAGTGAGGTGAATAGTTAGGGTATGTGCGTTAATTTGTTACGGAGCAGATAAATTATTTTTGATTTTGTTTAGGTTTTGAATGAAAGTCGGTGTTCACGAGACCGTGGAGTTAGTTCCACGTTGCGCGCTCGTGAGCCGCGACGATAGGTGGCGCTTGCGTCGTGGGTCACACGGATCCATTAATACGTCGCCTTATTATAGAAATCAATCCTGATCGCTGTCGTGCTATCTCTTGTTCACACAAGAACAGCAGACGAGAAGGAGAATACTTCTGTAATAATTCAACGTGTCTGGTAATAGATTCCGGAGGGTAGGTAAGCATTACGGCCAAGAAAATGTGGCACGAGAATTGGAAATTGAACGAAAAGTTAATTTGAGCACTTCATTTAGGTTTTTCGCCTGTCTGGCTCCTGTAATGACTTTCATTTGCCGATTAATCGAGCGTTAGTTCGCAGAATGGAACTCATTGCAGACTTTTGAGACAGGCGCAGGGACCTGTAGAGCCCTTCTGCGTAATTTTCACCCGAAATCCTGTATTATATTATTTTAACGTCACCGTTATATAGCCTGCACGGTCGTACGTTTTATACTCGTACCTCCTCAGACGCTAATCACTGCAATTTTAAAATCACAACTTTGGCTATTTCAAATAGTGTCCGTTTTTGTCTTATTCTGAAGTTAACTGGCATTTTGCACTAGTTAAGTATTCTCAGAATATCCTCAGAAAGCAAAACCTGTGTCCATAAATTAAATTAATAGTATATCAGTAAGACAATTACGGTAAATGTCAGATTATAATATAAATTTATCGAATTCAAAGTAAACAAAGAAACAATTGAACAATCGTTACAATACATACGTGGAGTTAATTTACATCGTAATCTGTCGTTTACCAGACTCGTCTTGCAGTATTATAAGAATTGTCACAAATATACTGCGTATATCATCATACAAACTTCTTACATTTTGTTCATTGTTGACGAATACTTTACGATAGCAATTGTTGTATTGTTATAACTTTTTGTTACATCATTATTTTATAGGTGCGTTTGTTTGGGCACAAAATTATTTTTCTTTAAGCGATGTAAGAATCTGGATTATTGATAAAGTGCGTGTTTACTGGATTTAAATAGGACCTCTTTTTGTGTTGTTGTCTCGAGTTTTATAATCAGTTGCAGATATTGTGTTTCAATTTTCCTGTTATATCTGAAGGCGTTAATGTTTGATCGTTTAAAACTCTTTGACTTAGTAATTCAAAGTAATTATAGTTATAATAATCGTAATATACATCATTTTTTGTTTGGATTAATAATGTTTGTGTTTGCGTCAATTAATTTGTAAAAATATGAAACAAAGACTTACCTTTTAGTCCAGTAAACGCGCGCCTCCGCGCAATAGTAATGTTTTGGTGCTAACATTAAAACGAAACGATATACCTTCTGAATAGTCGAAACTGGCAAATGCACTCGACGTGCGGCGCCAACAGAAATTTTGGTTATCTGCAAATAGTACGAATAAAAAAAAATATGTCAGGTCTCTGTCGTAAATATTGTTGTATTTCTAATGTATGTAAGGCTGGATCACACTGTCATAAGGTCGTATTGTGGTGTGGATCCGGTTTATTAGTTGTTAGATCATGTTTTCTTACCCGTTAGTATTCCAAGTAAATGCATGTTCCTTAATAAGGTTTTTTTATTTATAAGTAAAATACTGAAATTAAGGGTGTTTTAAAATGTTAGTGCCCAAAGTGCAATAAGCTTCGTAAAATACTATAACTCTTCTATATGTATCATTGACTCAAAATTGAATGTGAATTCTTGTTCTTATTTCCAATATATTTTACAATGTTATTACCTACCTAGCTATTATGTGTAATTAAAAACTAAAATGACATTATATTTGTATAAAAATCTTTTACTTTCTATATATTATTGTCAATCAATAAATAAATATGTACAAATCGACATGGACATTATTATTTCATAAATTCCTATCCTGATTTTCTTACGTTAAGCGGCATGTGTACTTCAGAGTTCCCCGCCGCTATTTGACCATGAATAGCTCAAATCCCTCCTGTAAGTAAAAATAATCTGGCGTCGTACGAAGAGTATGTAAGTGCTACCAACACGCGAGGAGGGAGATATTCTTGTAATAAACGCAACGCCAGTGATGGTAAATCTAGGATAAAATAGAACATTGACATTGTTCATTACAATCGTTATGGATATTAAAATAACTGATACATAAATATCTGTACGATTATTATTAAAGTACAGTAAAATTTATTATGTAAACTTTGAAAACGTATCCTGTTTATTTAGGTTACATAAAACAGTCGTATTATGTCCTACTCCACGTTAAGGGCCACTTGTTATCTCATAGTGATGTCGAGTTCAGACGCGCGATCATTATCTCTCAGTGTTTGAGTTCATTGGCTGTCGTGTCAAACGTAACGTGACACATAACTCGCCTCAAGTGCTGTCATCTGTGTATCCAAAGATACAGGACTTCACACTACAGATCGTCGACACTAAGCAGAAAGAGCGTCGCGCCAACCCTTGAAGGACTCTGGCATTGATGACCATTTGATCCGACGAGCAGCCATCAATGACCACTTGTAGCTATGAATCGTTCCCTCAAAGAGTCCGTTATTCACGCTAGAGAAACCAAAAGCAAGAAGCTTGCTTGTAAGGTTATCATGCCAGACCGTGCCTTCGAGATATCCACTGCACGCTGATGTACCTACGTATTGCCGATCACTAAGGAGGTCGTTTTGGGTAGGTAGGTACGTCAGGTGATTTATGTTTAAGGCACGTTCTATAGTCTTGCAGAGTACGGATGTGACCAAGATGGCCCTGTAGTAGACTACATTTTTTAGCACTGAACTGGTTGCACGTTAACAAGCTTCCACGACCTCGGTACTTGCCCAGCTTGTCGGCGCACTACTGAGAGCTGGAGAGTACACAGGTAAGTTTGACATTCGCGGCCCATTTGGTACCCATATTGAGATAAATTGTGGAGAAATACTTTGTCCGCCATTTTGTGGAGGCGTCCATCTTGAATCGATATTAACCAAACAGCTAAGAACGGAAATTAACCTTCAAATAAAAAACAACGCATCGAAATCGGCTCATCCGTTTGAGTTCTACGGTGCCACAGACAGACATCGACGTCAAACTTATACCTAACACCCCTTTTTTGGTCCGGGGTTAAAAATGAGACAGCATCTTTTTCATGAGATCTCTGAAAATAACTGCGAGTGAAATTTACAGTGCTAACACTTTTCTCGTACCTACGCATAAAAAGCGGCAGAAGGTCTGCAACGTGTTTAGCGAAGTTTTTTTTACCTAGGTCAGTCATTCCCAAAGTAGGCGATAACGCCCCCTTGTAGGCGCTGTAGGCCTAAAAGAGGGCGGTACGTGATCCAGAAAAAAATTGGGGGCGTTGTGTAGAACCTTCGAGTCCGTTGTGTGTTAGGTATCTACGGCGCTCAGGTCTCGAATTGACTCTTGCGGGTTATAATAAGTCTCGTTAAGAATGAATGTTTAATATTCGCTAATTTAGCTCACAATAATTAGTTAGTAATGTAGTTTAAGGTTATAGTAGTTTTTTTTCACGCACTTGAAGTGAAAATGGGGGCGCTATAGAAAAACTTATTCTCAAAGTGGCAAAATAAGTTTGGGAACCCCTGGCCTAGGTAGAACAAAAATAAATGCTACTGTCGATTGCAAACAGCTATTTTCTTGTAAGTATAAGTGTAAAACGGACTTAACGGAAAGATTATTTTAAACCAGATTCTGGATTATTAAAAAGTATTTCCTGTGAAAACAACATTTATCTTGTACAAGTGAGGTTTCTTTGATACATATTAAAGTAAATAAAAATAAAACTTCAATCTATTCCACTATAGCTATTTATTTATAAATTTACCCTTAAGAAGTGTTTGTTTGAATAAAAAATTTACATAGGAAAAAAATTAGGCCGAGATCCATTTAAGAGAAAACAGTAGGTATATTTTATGTTAATTATACATTAAAAACAGAAATTAAAATTTAACAAATGATATGACAGTCGATATAATATAACTTAAAATACAGTAGAACCACGGTTATCTCAACCAATGGTTTTCTTTTTTATCAACACTTTTTTACATAATTTTATACTGACTTTGAATACGTACATATGTGTATTTTCAAAACCTGAAAAAATGTAATACTTTTTTTTAATTGGCGAATTTATTTAAAAGGCGAGAAACACATCGATCTTTCGAATAAAAGAAGTCGGCGTTCGGATAATCGAGGTTCTGCTGTTGTAATATCTACATGCTCTGGGAACACTTCTTTTAGAACTACAATAATAAAACAGTGAGGCTTTTTCAAAAGTCAAATTGATCTGTGTCCTACAACACGCGTTAGCCCACATCTCAACCACTTACCTACCCACTTTTGTAAAATTCTGATTTTTCAATCCCTCACTTTTTGCGGACATTTCGTGAGATTTTGTTCGACACCCCGTCACGTAAGAATTAATTAATTTCGTCCAGTTTTCTTAAAGAATTTACACATTTTCTTGCAAATAAAGATGACGTGAGCACCTTCAGTGGAGTGGAGTCAATTTCGCCAAAGACAGCGGAAATGTTTCGTTTTGTAATTTTTGAAGTTTTTTTTTTTTGATGCACCACACAGATTTTTCGTGGGTTGTGAACGAAGTTCAGCGTTACCTCGGAAATGAACGAAACGTTCGGGTGAGCTCGGGACTGCCGAATGTGCCAGAGCAGAGAAAGACAGTCAGCTGCTGGTGTCGTCTGCCTGCTGTCATTGTCTTTTTTTAATTTATTCTTGGCCATGCTAATATTCAATTTACATGTGATCGTTTTATATTTTAAATTATTAAAATTATTCGATTTTGCCGTGCGGTTTTAAGCACAAACAAAATCAAACATTAGCGCCACCTTCGGCGGAATATGGGACTTATCTTTGACAGGTATATTTGCATAACCATACTTAAAAATTCCTCAATCGATGTTGTAATGTAGTCGTAATTAGTAACTATTGCAAGAACCACACAGCGCAAATATCAATTGTCAGTCTATACACATAGCGTTTAGTTTCTGTTACACGCATACAATCCATTAGAAGGGTTTCAAAAATACCACTTCCATCTCGAATAACGCAACAGAAGGCTCGACTAACGTTGCCACGAAATGTGACAATTAACGTCACTGTCATATTTTACAATGAGAAACGTCATTCCATGTAAGTAAATCAGTACAACAATTTCGCCAGTAGACTTCAGTTGACATGGAAACCGTAACCGGTAAAATAAAACTGTAAAACACGAATGGTGGATAAATCCGGTGTATAACGCGTAGTTTCGTCAGGGCCGGATTCGGAGGTCAGGAAGCTTCGAGGAAACAAAGGAGATTACGAATTGTTTCTCAAACAAAATGAACATTTCTCCATCGATATTTGCATTAAACAATTAAGTGTGAAATCAAGGAGATTCCTTTATAATTTAACACACATATATATGTTTTTATGGAAATCTTGATTGCGGTGGCCCCGTGGTTGTAGGCCCCTTATGCCCTTAAACCCGGCCCTGCGTTTTGTACCATACATACATGACAGTTAGAACATACGATGACAATGGAATTGACAAAAAAATGGATTCTATCCAATTCAATTAAAGTGACATACCCCAACAATAGATTTTTTTTTTATCGCGTATAGGTCCGCGTTTGACCACCAACTCGCCTGATGGTAAGCGACGGTGTGGTCGAAGATGACGCACGTTGACCTAGAAGGTACCTATTCACTCTGACCTTGAAAAGTTCTAGATTGTATCTCTCAGGGAACAAGGAGGCCGGCAACTTATTCCACTCCAAAGCTGTACGTACGAGAAAAGTGGATTGAAACCTTTTAGTACGGATTTTGGGAATATCCACAGTGTATGGGTGGATATGCAAACATAATCGTATTAAACATATAGGATTAACTCTCACCCCATTTATAATTTCGAGGCAGACGTCCCACGTTCCTGGCTAGGCTTGCCAGTTACCTAAAAACTGTCGACCAGCTGTAACAAACTTTCAATATTTAATAATTTATTGTCAAATTATTAATTGACGACTTTGAATAAGCAGTTTACATATTGGTGTTTTTATTCGTATCTATGGCAAATGTGTTTTTTACCGACGCCATATATAAGGCAAAAAAGTCATGGAGTCGGTAAGACTGATAATTCACAAAAGACAAATTTGTACCTTATAAATTTGCAGGAAATCGCTTTTGTGATTTATCCGAACTACAAGATTCTCACTGTCTCGATGGGGCATCGACTATACTAACCTATGATGCATTACATAGTTACCGTCTTATAAATACTTACTTATTTTCGTGTATAATAATATCAAAAATCGTAACTTTGAATCAAAAAGAAAGTACATACTAATAACATGTTAATATCAGTAATAGCTATATTACGTTAAAAGTCAATTCTACATTGGTGTTTACTGCGTACTCTCATTGGCAGTGTTAGTTAGTCTCTAGGAATAAGCTACGTAATTAAACTACTTAGCCGTGGATATAGTTATAAAAGGCATAATTTTCAATCATAAATTTGACTTTGTCGAACTTAAATTACAAACTTCTAGTACATACTCTAAATAAGTTTCTAAATTAAGTATTATGATGAAATTAATCTTAGATATTCATAGCGTCACGTTAACCGTATATAGGTGTATATATATACATTTATATACATTCAAGGGAAATGTCAATATTACATTGTCCACGTTTTGTAACGGTGAAATTAAGACGCAAACGCAAAATACACATTTTAAAGATTTTAAGACACATATGTATGCTCAACTTATAATTTACAATTAAATGCATAATAAATTCGAATATTCGGAAGATATACTTTTGTATAAAATATATAATTACTTTTATGGCATCCAGTTCTGTTACAGATACGTATAAAATTATTTACGAGCCTATACTTTAAAGGAAGAGATTTAAATAATTCTAATATTATGGATTACTTATTATAATATCAGCAGTTTTATTACGTTAAATGTCTAATAACAATATTAATATCTGAATCGTGAGAGAGCGATGACTTATTCAACTGCCGAAAGCTACCGTAATTTAACTGCTGTAGTCTTAAGTGCATAGAAAGATATAAAGATTAATTATTTCTAATCTAGAATAGTATTAAGAAATTCGAGGAATAGTATTTGAACACATGTTTGCTGACATGATTTTCGTAATAGCTCGATTGCAGGTATTATGCGTGGGGCTGTAGGTTTGGCACAGCGGCTAATATACGAGTATATCGCATCAAATATTAAAAACACACTTATATATAGTAACTATTGAATTTGCATTAATACACTGGTGGGTATTTCACGCTTGCTTTGGTATTGGTAGTCAGTTCAGTCCGACTCAAGTTTCGGCCGCTTCCGGCGGCGGCTCAAGATGAAGCGCGTGACCGCTGCTCGTTTGCTCATTGAAAAAGACCGCAGGATGCGGCCGAAACTTGAGCCTGACTAAACGGACTACAGCATGCGTGAGTTACCCACCCGTGTATTAATTTAAAATGTGTAATAACCACGTTAGTTTTCATACTAATATTGCTTTTCCTGTTACAATTTACTTAAAAAAACTAATTTAGCGCTTCCTCACAGACCGCATCATCGTTTCACATCGAGTACGGTAAGGCAGGCTCGATAAACCGTTTTCGAGCCACATCTGTAAACTACACATTGTACAGGGTCACTCAGCTGGTTGTGTCTACATAAATGCAAAACATTGTTTTTTTTTTAATGTAATGCGTAAATCAATCTCTTGTTTTTTTTTATAAAATATAGTAATGTGACGAGCAAGACATGCACCTGATGGTAAGCTGCACGCCTTTACGAGCTTGTTTATTTTTGTGTTCGTGTATTGGATTAAAGAGGTCAGGGCGTGCAGGGTCCACCTGGGTCACACCTATCACTATATAACACGAGTTTTCCTTTATCTGTTATTGTTGGCAATTTCCACAGCCTTCTTGAGGATCAGAGACACGTCCATGGGAGGGAAGTTCTGTAACAGTTTCACGTTGTTTGCGAAGTCCCCTTTGAGCAAATTTTCTCGCACCAACCTGCAAGTATCAAATAAGTAAGACATCGTACAGTGAGTTACGGAGATCTCGGAAATTAAAGCCAACATTCAATAGGGATGTTAACACTAATCACAAATTAATGTTTAATGTTGATTTTTTTGATAGTTTGTATTAATAGAATATCGAAAAACACATTTTTTATAATTTAATATTACGTAATAAATTTGTTATAAATGATTTTAAATGCTATATTTTTAATCTGTTGTCACGTGACTGGAAACACCAATATGAATTATTACGTCACTTGTCGCAAAACAAGCTATCGAAAACTGACTAAACTGTTTACTTTCCTGCATTTTTATTATAGTTTGCGATCTTAGCGACGACGATTTTGATTGTTTGTATTCAAGTAATTATAAAAAAACACATAAACTGAACATACAGTCATGAATCGCAATTAATGTTTTGCGACTAGTGACGTCATGTCAGTCGTTAGTGTTTTAGCGGCAAAATTAGAAATTAGTCTAATATTGCATATTTAATCATCGAAAATACAAACATTTTGAAATAAAATGTTATTTATTACGGTAAACATGCGTCAACCTTCAAAATAAAAGCAGTTCCGAAAAGTTGTTAACATCCCTATTCTATGAGGTATCGGTAATGGTAACGAAAAAAACTCACATAACGCCATCCATGCGCAGTATCTACGGACGTACAAACATACCCAATATATGCACATACATACTTATACACAGGTGTCGGTAACTGTAACAGAACCGCGAGTTCAATTCAGACGTCAGGGTCCGTTCAGTTTGTACAACGTAAATGTAATTTAGCACCAAACAACTAAATATCGTAACTTTCCCTTTCATACCGGCTGTAGCATTAGCCTAGCTGTTATTCCGGAGAATAAATACAATTAATAATCTGTGTTCCAAATATCAATCCGATTTCTTCTCACGTTCCGACGTGATCGCGCATCAGACATTTCGCATTAATAGTGTCAGTAGAATGGTACAGAAGTGTTCGCGCGTCGCGTCGCCCGACTCGCAGTCGTCCGGTTTAGTTGCAAATATATGGTAGATCACCGAAAATTTGCTAGCTTATCGGTTTTTTTATTGGATACACTTCGGAGAGGGGCCGACTGATTTGCACGATCTTAATACCACCTTGCCATTTTTTCTATCGCAATGCCCGCAGCTCGAAAAAGCGACATCATTTCACGGTTGATGTTCCTAAGACACGAACTAAGAGATTCGACTCTACTTTTGTGATAAGAACGTCAAGGCTGTGGAATACGTTGCCTGAGTGGGTTTTTCTCGATAGTTACAATCTTTGTGTCTTCAAATCGAGAGTGAATCGGTAATCTTCTAGGTAAACACGCTCCATAGACCGCATCATCGTTTGACATCAGGCGAGATGGTGGTCAAGTGTAAACCTATGAAAGTAAAAATAAAGTGTCACTCACAGTATCATGGCGCAGCAGATGTGGACGAGGCAGTCGAAGCGGTGCGGGTCCGCGAACAGGCTGTCCCACAGACGCTCCACGTCCGGCAGAGAGAACTCCTGCGACAGCAGTAGCGTCAGCCATCTGCAATAACGCACACAATAAGGAGGACAGGTCAAACATATACCATTCTAATACGCATGACTCAAGATGGCCGCCTCCACTAAATGGCGGACAAAATATTACTTCATAACCTACCTTACAATGGGTATCAAATAAAAGGGCTTGACTAGTAGAATACTATACATTATAGCAAATTTAAAATTCAAGATGGCCACCACCACTAAATGGTGAATTACATAATTTTTTTTCACTACTTCCTCAATATGGGTATCAAATCAAAAGGGCTTGACTAGTAGAACACTATGCACTCTGACAAATTTCAAATCCAAGATGGCCTCTACCACAAAATGGCGAAATACATTTCGTTTTTTACAACTCCCTTAATATGGGTATCAAATGAAAGGGCTTGACTAGTAGAATGTTGTACAAATTACAAATCCGAGGTAGTCGGGGGTATTTTTAATTTTGTTCTTGTTATTTAATTACAAGAACAAAATTAAAAATTTTGATTAACTACCTCAGATTTGTTATCCGTACAACATTCTACTAGTCAAGCCCTTTCATTTGATACCCATGTTAAGGGAGTTGTTGTGAAAAATAAATGTATTTCGCCATTTTGTGGAAGCGGCCATCTTGGATTTGAAATTTGTCATAGTGCAATGTATTCTACTAGTCAAGCTCTTTCGTTTGATACCCATATTGCGGTAGTAGTGAAAAAAAAATATAATTCGCCATTTTGTGGTGGCGGCCATCTTGGATTAGATTTTTTTATAGTGTATACTATTTTACTAGTCAAGCCCTTTCAGTTGATACCCATATTGACGTAGGTTGTGAAGACATTTTGTGGAGGCAGCCATTTTGAATCGATATTAACCAAATATAGCTAAGAACATCCGCACGGATATTAACTTTCAAATAAAAAAAACCGCATCGAAATCGGCCCATCGGTTACGAGAAAGGACAAAAAATCTTCTTTTGTAACTGACTACAAAACACAGTTACAAAGGCGGCCGAAAGGGAAAAATCTGTGTGGGGCGAGCGAAAAGAAGTGTTGAGTTAGGAAACAAGGGCGGCGCCGCTTCGTTCACCTGAAGCTGTAGTACTGCGGCCGCAGCTCCTGTCTCTCGAGCAGCGCCCACACGGCGGGGTCGTGCCGGCGCAGGCACGCGCTCAGCTTGCCCATCATGTAGTTGATGCCGCTCTCCGCCTCGTCCAGCGTGCGGATGAAGAAGTCCCGGATCTCGCTCATCAGGTTCGTGAAGCAGAAGAAACAGTCCGCCTCCGCGTGCCCTGCAAACCAAACATATCAAACATTTCTTTAAAAATCGACAATTACTCGCTGAACGAGTCTTTTGGTGGCAAATACCACAAGCGATTGTTCTAGACAATGGTGTTATAATTCCCCTTTTCATAATGTAATAAATTTTAATGGAATGTTTAAATATGTCAATATAATTACATATCTATTTTTATTGAATAATTAATGTATTGTTGTGACTTGTAAATGCTTTTTACCTATAAATAAATAAATATTGGTGGACAATTCACACACAACACTATCTGACCCCAAACTAAGCAAAACTTGTGTGATGGCAGCCAGATAGCTGATATAATACTTATATAGTTTTAAATACATACTTATTATACATAGAAACACCCAGACACAGTGCAAACATTTGAATTCATCACACAAATATTTGCACTGGGTGGGAATCGAACCCACGACCCTCGGCTTCGCAGGCAAAGCTACTACCAACTAAGCCACTAGGGCAGTCCACTAGGTAAGCTATAAATTATCTGTATCTGTATTTCATTTGATGTGCCCTGAGCCAGGCGCGGATCCAGGGGTTGGTCATGACCCCCCCTGGGCTGGGTCCAGTAGGTACCTAGGTGTACCTACTTATCGTGTACCGATTACCGACACTATCGTACTTATCGATATGTACTTATAGTGAACCGGCAGCGATCACCGTATGATAAGAGGCACGCAGAATCTAAACATTAAGTTCGAAAGATCACGTCTAATGCAGTTTATGCTCTGACCAAAGTATGTTTAAATGTAAAATCTCGATACCTTTTAACTCGAACTTCAAAATCGCTTCGAATCATGAGTGCGTAACAGCGGACGAAATAAACGACAGGCTAGTGGAAACTGTTCATGCAGTTGGCAGAAAATTCTATCAGAGCCAACGCCAAAATAGAACCCAAAAGCTTTCCGATCGTAGGTACTCTAAATCTCAAAGCGGTTAGGTGAGGTAAATATGTGGTTGCAGTCTTCAGTCGACATGACGGTCTACAGACGGCTCAATAGACAGCTAGACTACTTGTGTGCGACGCGACATACACTGCTTCAATACTACGAGTATTGAAAAAGCAATCAAGCGGAACAAAAGCTCAAAAGTGTTCGCAAACAATATGTCTCTTGGGCAAAGTCAACTGACCAAACTGAAAACTAATAGGTAGTGGTAACGTAGTCCCGTTGAAGCCCAAGATTTTGGAGGAGATTGAGAGGTTCTATGAACAGTTATACACCTGGGAAGAAAGGTTCTCAAGTGGCGACAACGAACCGGAAGACGCGGTGTTGGACGGCCTCCCACTAGATGGACAGATGACCTCACAAAGGTCATCTTCACAAAGGACGTCTTGCGGCTGATGATGATGACTTACTAATCGCACAGTTGTATGACTTGTCTACGACTATGTTACCCCCCTCCCCTCCCCCCTGGAGTCATGTGACCCCCCTGGAGCCAAAGCTGGATCCGCCCTTGCCCTGAGCACCTTGAAATTATTAACTGCGTCTCTGTGTATAGCGAGACTGGTTTACGACTACCAATCTACTTGACCTCTAGAATCGAGGCTTTGATTATACACTTGTTTAGATAGACCGTTCGAGTGTAGAAACACCAAAATAAATATCAGCCAATTGGTTGATAAGCTCGATGTATCAGTTTAGTTAGTGCGACACAAACGTTGTGCGGTAAACGCGTGTTTTGTGACTCTTGAATATGACGATTTGCGCGATAAAACTCTGCAATTATTACAAAGGGCGATTTCAAAAAAATAGCTATCATCGGTAAGTAACCTTTACATTACGAGGGTCAAACTGAAAGTTCTTAGAACTGGCCACTTATAAACAATATAATAAAAATTTTTTTATTATATTGTTTATAAGTGGAAAACATTTACTAAATAATAAATAATAAAAAATTTTATTATTTAGTCTGGGATGCCACTTGCGTTAGCACTGTCGCAGCCACGCATTTGAGTCGAACCATCCACTCGCCGGCGGCAGCTGCGGAGGAAGTAGCCTGTAAAAAGCACCAAAAGTACGCGACGATGGAACCGCAGTATTATTTTGTACCAGTAGCTGTGGAAACCTTGGGCAGTTGGGGAGCCGAGGCTAAAACCCTGGTGAAAGACATTGGTCGCCGAATTCGCGGTAAAGGTGGTGACTCCCGGTCTGGTTCGTTTCTGGTGCAAAGGATTTCTATCGCAATTCAGCGTGGTAATGCTGCCAGCATTTTGGGCTCCTTTGCGCCAGGAACGGTGCAGGGCGGGTTATGTGATAGCTTATAATACAGAATTTAAATGTCATCGTTACTTTATTTTTGTGAGTTTATGATTCTTCTTTACTGTATTAAGTATAATAATTATTGTATGTAATTCAAAAAATAAATATAAATTACTTAGAACTTAAAAAAAAAAAAAAAAAAATAATTCTATAATTTGAAAATAGAACTCTTTGCCAATATTACTGAGTATATACTTCATTCATTTGTCATTTGTTTTACGATTTGGCGGCAAATTGAAAATTGTCTGTGTCACGTCAACATGAATTTATCACGAGAAAATTTTCGTGCAATGATTTTTTATGACTTTCGATGTCATTTAAGTCAACAAGAAAGTTATGATAGACTACGATTGGCCTTTCACGATGAAGCCCCATCTCGTGCGACTGTTTACAACTGGTTTAATGAGTTTAAACGTGGTCGCACTAATCTCACTGATGATTTACGTGAGGACGGCCTTCTACGGCGACGACTGAAGATAACATCTGTGTTGTGCGGCGTATGATAGAGACTGACAAAAGAGTGACCTATCAGCAGATTCGGACAAGCTTAGGCATCGGTATGAGTCAAGTGCACAAAATCCTACACGAACATTTAGCGGTCAGGAAGCTTTGCGCCCGGTGGATACCTCATAATTTGACTGAGGCTCAAAAACTCCATCGTGTGGATTGGTGCCGTAAAATGATTGAAAGATTTAACGGAGGTGACTCAAATGCTGTGTTCGACATACTAACAGGTGACGAAAGCTGGATTTACTGTTATGATCCTGAAACCAAAAGACAATCTGCTCAGTGGGTGTTTCCTTTCGAGGAGTTGTCAACTAAAGTGAAGAGGTGGCCTCGTTCTTTGGAAGGATAGGTCATTTCGCAACAATTGTATTAGAGGATCAAAAAACAGTTTCTGCAGAATGGTACACTACCAATTGTTTGCCACTTGTCTTGGAAAAAGTTCGAGAGAAACGACCTCGCAGTAGGATCCTCCTTCACCACGACAACGCCTCATCGCACACCGCCAAGCGAACGATCGACTATTTGGCGACATCAAACGTTGAATTACTGGGTCACCCGCCGTATAGCCCCGACCTCGCGCCTTGTGATTTTTATTTATTTTCAAAAATTAAAGAAAAACTTAAAGGAAAGCGGTTTATGAATGCTGAAGAAGCGGTGGCTGCGTATCGCGATGCCATTGAAGAGACCCCTAAGGACGAGTGGGCAAAGTGCTTTTCCCAGTGGTTCCATCGCATGCAGCGGTGTATTGACGTGAATGGACAATATTTTGAAAAGATATAATAAAACTAATAACTGGCTAATGTAATCAGTTTTTGATTTTCTAAGAACTTTCAGTTTGACCCTCGTATCACTTAGTTACAGAAACAATTGATTAAAAAAAATTGTGTCACATGACAGCGTCATTTGACCCCATGTTTAAAAAGATGTCACGAATACAAGTGTCTGTGTTTGTGTTTGAAACCTGGCCTGTTACTTTTATCGCAATTACAACGTAACGCTACATATTTATAGACAAGTATATAATCAAAGCGGCGAGGTATGTCGCGGTTCTACGTATTTTGGGTTGTCGACAACGAATAGTAATGGGTATAAACGTCCGACGCTCACCGCTTCCTACTACCGACTAAAACGGAAAGAGTGAGCACACTCTTCCCAACAATAACATAATTACGTGCACCCGAAGTTTGGGAGGGCACATCCATTGATTTATATCGATGCCTAGAATAGTAGATTGTATCATAGGAGAGCGAAATAATATTTTAGGGTGCTTGTTTCTTTCTAGATTCTAAAGTAGAATCCTAAACGTAGAAAATCACCATACAGACCCCCCAGCTTGATGCCTCCACGCGTTTCTGAGAAAAAGGGTCTTGACAGACCGAAGGACAAGACACAAAATATTGTGTGGACTATTGTGAGTGTGCGACTGATTTGCATGATCCGATACCACCTTGCCCTTTTTTTTATCGAAATGCTCGTAGCTCGAAAAAGCGACATCGTTTCATGGTTGATGTTCCAAAGACACGAACCAAGAGATTTGACTTTGATACTTTTGTGATAAGAACGTCTAGGCTGTGGAATACGTTGCCTGAGTGGGTTTTCCCCGATGGTTACAATCTTTGTGTCTTCAAATCGAGAGTGAATCGGTTTTTTCTAGGTAAGTACGCTCCATCGTAGATCTCATCATCGCTTAACATCAGGCGAGATGGTGGGCAAGTGCGAACCTATTATAGTTAAAAAAAAAGGACCGACGGAAAACAAAGTGATCCTATAAGGGTTCCGCTTTTTCTTTTCGCCTAAACCGAACCCTAAACAGGTAGCAAAGTACTCACGTCTATACTCTTCATTGGTGTCGATAGCGAAGGTGTGGTATATGGGACCGATGATTTCGTTCATTCCTTGTACGTAACCCTGCCCGGGGTTCAGCTTGGCGTATACGAACAACATTCGCTCCACCACCTGAAACACACATCAAATGAAGCTAATTTGATGTTGTCATTTGACATCTGGAATAGCCTACACATAGCTTTAATTTCTAAGTGTTTTGTGTAAAATTTCGAATAAATTCAAACTATTTTGGGAATGTTTATGTAAAGAAAGCAGTGCCCCGCGGTTTTACCCGCATAGTTCCCGTTCCGTTAGATAAGCCTATGTTAACTTCCAGACTACAATCTATCTCTGTTCTAAACTTCAGCCCGACCCGTTCAGTAATTTTTACGTGAAAGAGTAACAAACATTTATACTCACAAACATTCGCGTTTATAATACTAGCAGGAATATATAGTCAGAACTTTCGAGAATTAGCGTGCCCGAAGTATTAAAATGGCGTCGGAACGCCTGGATGGTAAGGATTGAAAATTTGTAACACAGGAAATTACAGGCTGGAATAACTAATAATTCGCGGGAACAGGGCCTACACAAAGGCGGATCCAGTAGTGTCATGGGGCTCATGAAACCCCCCTGCCTGGGCTGGGTGTATTGCCCTGATGGACCACTAATTAAAAACGTATGCATGTACTCGGACAGTTTTTTTTTAACTTTTATAGGTTTACACTTGACCGCCATCTCGCCTGATGTTAAGCGACGATGCGGCCTACGATGGAGCGTGCTTACCTAGAAGAAACCGATTCACTTTTGATTTGAAGACAAATATTGTAACTATCGGGGAAACCCACTCAGGCAACGTATTCCACAGCCTAGACGTTCTTATCACAAAAGTATCAAAGTCAAATCTCTTGGTTCGTGTCTTTGGAGCATCAACCATGAAACGATGTCGCTTTTTCGAGCTACGAGCATTCCGATAGAAAAAAGGGCAAGGTGGTATCGGATCATGCAAATCAGTCGAACACTCACAATAATAGTCGACACAATATTTTGTGTCTTTGAACACGACTATCTGACGCTTCCCTGGGGATAAAGCTAGATCCGCCCTTGGTCCTGGACCTACATCAGTAAAGCCGCGGGGCACAGCTAGTACTAAATAAGTACGAATTTCATTGTCAATTTCGTTTATTCTAGTTGTGTTTACCTCCCAATGTGCCTCGCTTCCTTCGTTGAGCGGTACATAGTCGCCGGCCGACACACTGCCTGTTCGCCGAATGTCCTTGCTCAGCTGAAATACAAATATGTACCTACGTTAGTCGAAATGCGAAGTAATAGAGCTTTGTCAATCCATAAACTGGCCTTCGAACCACAACACAGTCTTAAAATAAGATATATCATTCTCTCTGTTTAAGTAGACATATTTTCCTCCATACGTTTATCAAGTACTAGATGCCCGCCCCGGCTTCGCCCGTGGCATATTATATAGCACTCATCGGGATCCCGTACAAATCCAACGGTGAAAGAATGACTGAAATCGGTTCACTCATTCCTGAGAATATCGATTTCAAACAAAAAACCTCTTCAGCTACCTGCTACGCCACCTGTCGGAAATTGGTCGTAACAACTCAGATTTAGAAAAAAAAAATAGCAAAGGTTTATATTCAATGCACAGATTACTGAAATTCAATGACGAAATCTTTGACACATGCTGTCATGTGTCATGTCAAAAGCACGAAACGTACGAAAACTCTCAAAAGGGGAATATTTTTTCCCGATTTTGTTACATTCTTGTTTCATGCTCCGCGTCAATTAATAGTAGAGTTATTTTCTATAGCCTTCCTCGATAAATGGACTATCCAATAGAAAAAGAATCTTTCAATTCGGACTAGTACTTCCCGAGATCCTAGCGTTCAAACAAACAAACAAACTCTTCAGCTTTATAATACTAGTATAGATGTATAAACAAACCGATGGTATCCAAAGTCCTCGCTGATGCAGCGATGTGGATGCGGCCAGAATTACCTGCACTTGGCTGTTGTGGGCCCGCATGTATTAGTTGTATCGTCACTTAATAATATGCATGCATAAACAGCCCACAAAATGTTCCCACTACTGGCACTCGAGGCTTTCTCTCGCAAGGAGAGAGTCAAAACCATAATCCACGACTCTGGCCCAGTGCGGGCTGGTGGTTGACACATAAACCTCGAAAGATTCAAGGTACGAGTCGGTTTTCTCACAATATTTTCCTTGACCGTTTTAAGTTAGCGACATTACGAACATGACTTCGAAAAACCAGTGGTGGTGGGGATTTGAACCCGGGGCTTCTCCCGACTAGACCAGCCGTAACTTCATCACTGTACACTATGAGAAAAAAGAAACATAATATTTATAATTGTATTCACATACCTTCACTACCCCCAGGCCTCTCTGCTCAAGCGTTGACACATTTAGCACAGATTGTTCCACTCTTTTGTGCAAACGTTTAACTCCATTACTGTTCACAATCTGAAATAACAATTCCTACTAATATTATAAATGCGAAACAATCAATCTATCTGTTACGCGTTTACTCATTCGAATGGAATTTGGTACAGAGATACTACTAATATTATAAATGTCTAAGTATGGATGTCGGGATGTTTGTTGTTCAATCACATCGTAAGATATGAACGGATCGGGTGAAACCCGAGGGCGTGGCCATGAGCATGGCCATCTAGATCATCCGAGTTTACCCGAGAGAAGAATTATTTTATTTACGAACTAGACGCTCGTGTTCAATTCACAGCCCACGGAAAATCTGTATGTGGTGCACCAAAACAAGTTTTCACTTCAAAAACAATGATGCAGGTATGATTTGAAGTTTTCACTTCAAAAACAGTGATGCAGGTAGGATATGAAGTTTTCACTTCAAAAACAGTGATGGAGGTAGGATTTGAAGTTTTCACTTCAAAACAGTTATGCAGGTAGGATTTGAAGTTTTCACTTCAAAACAGTGATGCAGGTAGGATATGAAGTTTTCACTTCAAAAACAGTGATGGAGGTAGGATTTGAAGTTTTCACTTCAAAAACAGTGATGCAGGTAGGATATGAAGTTTTCACTTCAAAAACAGTGATGGAGGTAGGATTTGAAGTTTTCACTTCAAAAACAGTTATGCAGGTAGGATTTGAAGTTTTCACTTCAAAAACAGTGATGCAGGTAGGATATGAAGTTTTCACTTCAAAAACAGTGATGGAGGTAGGATTTGAAGTTTTCACTTCAAAAACAGTGATGCAGGTAGGATATGAAGTTTTCACTTCAAAAACAGTGATGGAGGTAGGATTTGAAGTTTTCACTTCAAAAACAGTGATGCAGGTAGGATTTGAAGTTTTCACTTCAAAAACAGTGATGCAGGTAGGATATGAAGTTTTCACTTCAAAAACAGTGATGCAGGTAGGATTTGAAGTTTTCACTTCAAAAACAGTGATGCAGGTATGATTTGAAGTTTTCACTTCAAAAACAGTGATGGAGGTAGGATTTGAAGTTTTCACTTCAAAAACAGTTATGCAGGTAGGATTTGAAGTTTTCACTTCAAAAACAGTGATGCAGGTAGGATATGAAGTTTTCACTTCAAAAACAGTGATGGAGGTAGGATTTGAAGTTTTCACTTCAAAAACAGTGATGCAGGTAGGATTTGAAGTTTTCACTTCAAAAACAGTGATGCAGGTAGGATATGAAGTTTTCACTTCAAAAACAGTGATGCAGGTAGGATTTGAAGTTTTCACTTCAAAAACAGTGATGCAGGTATGATTTGAAGTTTTCACTTCAAAAACAGTGATGGAGGTAGGATTTGAAGTTTTGCACTTCAAAAACAGTAATGCAGGTAGGATTTGAAGTTTTCACTTCAAAAACAGTGATACAGGTAGGATTTGAAGTTTTCACTTCAAAAACAGTGATGCAGGTAGGATTTCAATCCACTCCCTCACTGTTGCAAAGCAGACAATCTCTTCACTAGGCCACCATGGCTTGCTACTTACTTCAGCGCAGGGAAACTCAGTGGCGGATTGAAAGAAAGAGATGTCAGGGCACAACCTTCGCACGTCCTTGTCTATCTGGAGGAGCACTTCGTTGTCTTTGAAGTAAGCACTCCACGAGCTGTCCGGACTGATGTTCAGAGGGTGGTCGGTTGGGTCCCCTGGAGTTACTATTATTTCATCTGAAAGGAAAGTTTTACACATCACTACTCCTACTATTCCAATTAATACTGCAAAAATGCAAAAGATTTGGATGTTTGTAGCTCAATCATGTCAGAATATACATACATAAGCAAACATTTGCACACACGCTCATAAGCATAAGCAGGCCACTAAATGTATCTACGTCGTAAATGTATAATAGATAGATATGCAGTTTGTATAGCAATGCAATTACGTAAGTTTATCTAAATAGGACAAGACAACGAACACTCAATAATGTAAAACGGTGGTACATCAATACTCAATCATTTTATTGGTACTATGGTACATTTGTTGGTCTTATTTAAATATACAGTATGCAGTAGTTTTCTATAATGACCCTAATTGGGTATGGCAATATATGTAATTAATGTCATGTGGAGCGGATCGACTTATTTGATAATTGATTTGTCTGCAAGGTATTCTTCTATTGTGTAGTAAGCTTTTACAAGTAGTAGGTATATTTTTTAACGCTTTGATAAACTTGTCGATAGAATCAATTTATTTTATTTGATAAGGCAATTTGTTACATATTTTAACTGAAATTGAGTTTGGACCCGAGCTATGCAAAGTTAATTTTGAACACGGCAAATTTAGATTGTGTCTGTGGTTTGTTCTAGTTGGGTTGTTCTAGTTGGGTCAACATCATCAACATCATCTATGATATCAGTTTATGCTCTATGCGCTCGAAGGGTGCGCTGTTCGCTGCCCACGCTTCAAACGAAGAGTGCATACTCGTAAATAGCTCGTTCGCTCGTATATGTTCCCACTGTTGGGACTCGGGGCCTTCTCTCGCAAGGAGAGAGTTAAGGCCATAATCCACCACGCTGGCCAAGTGCGGGTTGGTGGATGACACATGACTTCGAAAGATTCTAGGTACATGTCGGTTTCCTCACGATGTTTTCCATCACCGTTTTTAAGTTAGCGGCATTACGCACATGAGTTCAAAAAGACAGTGGTTCGCGTGGTGGGATTCGAACCCGGGGGCTCCGGATCGGCAGTCGCCGTCCTCGCGACTAGTCCAGCCGTAACTTATCTTAATGTATATAAATCTCCTGTCACGATGTTTGTCCGCGATGGATTCCTAAACTACTTAACCGATTTCAATCAAATTTGCACACCGTGTGCTGTTTTAACCAACTTGAAAGATAGGATAGTTTTTTATTTCGATTAATGGTCTTTATGTGACAATATCCGAGCGAAGTCGGAACGGGCCGCTAGTAGCATATATATATGTTTTTATGTTTATTTTCTATCAAGGCGGAATATACTCGATTATGCAAAACAGGCATTAGCCTAGTGCAGTTTCAAGAGTACAACGTAATTAGAGTTTTAAGATCCACAAAGTGTTCCATTTAAACTTGTAATTTACTTTCTATGAAAAAAAAATATGTATTTTAAATTTTTTTTTTTTAATTTTATTGGGTTGAAAATTGGAACACAGAGTACAGTCTGGAATAACACAGAGGCTACTTTTCATAGCGAGTATCGGGAATCGGGAATGAGAACTATGCGGGTAAAACCGCGGGGCACTGCAAGTTTATCATAAGTACAATAGGCATGACAACTCATTTTCGATTTAATGTGCCATCAAAAGGCTACTCAATAACTAAACATAGGTGAAAGAATTACTTTGTTATCTTAAAAACTTCCCGTCATATCACGATTTTAAAATTACAATTTTGGACTCTCCCAAAAAAGCTTTATACAAAAACACTACAGAAGCGTGACGTCACTATGTCGTATTTTCTATGCGTCGCGCGTAAAGTTTGTATATTAGCTATATTAAATAATGCGTTTAGAAAACTGGTTTCATAACAAAAGTACTTAAAATTGAATGGGTTATCCAATGGTAAATACATTTTCTAATAATTTCGTACTTTTAAATTGGACTTGCCCATCCAGCTTTGAATGATCATAAAGTAAGTTAAACAAAAAAAATATCAAAATCAAAATTGCTACATATTTTACTCTATTTAAATAATGTCATTATATCCAATAATTTTATACAATTGCAGGACATGTCGTCATGCCTATTAGTATTTACATGTCAAATGCTTCTAGTGATGTAATTAAAAGTTATTAACAAGTGATGGGACGGACAGGAGATGTGCCTAATGATAAGCTGATACACCCAAAGCATGCGTAGCCTCTTTCTTGCCTCGTCGCTCTTGTAGAAGTGTCATACTTTTGTCGCAGCACATTCTATGTTGCCATAGAAAGTATGCACTTCATGTGCTAACGATTGACACAAAGGAACCGTGCGGGAAATCTAACTCTGTATGTAATATACATAAATATGTAAACTCTTTCCATGGACACAAATATGTAGTACAAGTAAAATTTTGGAAGATTATTATGAAAATGTATTGTACTAATAACTTGTCCTATTATTGATTTAAGACATTATTTAGCCTTATTAAATTGCTTGTTCAAATTAAACAAAGTCAAGGAGTGTCACTAGCATTTCAAGAAACATACCTACATTGAAAGTACTACAAAATGACATACAATATTAAAATTTATTTACAGGGCAACACAAAGTAAGCAGTTTATGCCGACAAGACAGAAACAAAGAATATTAGCTTACCAATTAGCTGCTTATAAAGCTGTCTTTTCTTGACAAGTGTGGCTTGCCGAGCATTTTTATCCGGTGGTAAATAGTGTAGTAAGTACTTCCATACCAGTGATCTCAGCCCCTTTTCATCTGGAATACCTGAAATAGCATAACATGAGCAGTCTATTCTATATTCCACTTCTGAAATTCAGGGCCTTCCTTATATGGAGAGAGACAAGGTCATAATCCACAATACTGGCCAAGATTGGCTTAGCAGATGGCCAGCACAGTCAGTAAGCATATATTTTTCATTGTAAGAGAGGCATTGAGTCCCAACTATAGAAATAAAGAAGCATGTTCATGCATAAAAATTTGCAAGGTTTGAAGATAATAAATTATTTATTTATTGAATAATAGGCAAACAGCCTATATCTCAGAGTTGAAATAACAAATTATAGGTAATTGTCTGTTAAAATTACAGAGATTGACAAGGTGGTAGAGAGGTAGAGAAGTAATTGTGAAGACTTGTATGTTGAAGCAGGTGTTTCATCAATAAACCTACACCACAACATGACCGATATCCCTCAAGAACTCCGTAATGATTACATCCCCGCTTCATTACACTATGTGGCAACTATGTCTAATGGGAGGCACTAATTCAGTTAGATGAAGCATGGTCCTTCGCGGATTTGTATCCCTCAAGAACTAAAATCTGAAATTGGATTTGCTCTGAAGAGAGAGATGATCTTCTCAGCATTCCATGGATTCACCGTGCGGGTGCCGGGTCCATCGTGTGGCAGAGAGAGAAAACTCGAGTAGATTCCAAGACTAGTGACTCGGGCGTACATCAACACTCACCTTCACTACTCGTAAAGGTGAGTGTTGATGTATACTATGTGGCAACTATGTCTAATGGAAGGCACTAATTCAGTTAGATGAAGCATGGTCCTTCGCAGAGTAGAATCCCTCCTCCCTAATCTGAAATTGGATTTGCTCTGAAGAAGCTCAAACATAATAAATCGGCCGTGAGCGACTTTATTTTAGCCGCAAGTTTAATGCTCATAGGAGATTATGGTACAGCATTCTACAAAAACTTTGTATTTAGATACGGAAAAATGATGAGTAGACACGGGAAAGGAAATACGCATCATGGTAGAGGTTTGCCATAAGAACGACGAGGTGCTCAGGTACTCCCATTTCTGTTAAAATGTTCCACAAGCATTCCCGCCTACCACAATGAAACCCTTTTGAACTCACAACACTTTTCAATGATTTGTCTGACATTCACAATCTGTTCTCTTTTTCCTCGCCCTCTAAGAAATTCCGCTTGTTGTATTGGAATTTGCATTAATTATAATTGGATAATAAGGAGTTAATTAATCATGTACAATAGAAACCTTGCTAGCGTGGGATATGATCACCGCAGTCCTGTATTTGCACATGACTTAGTTGATTCTTGTGTAGTGGTATCAGAATGGGTTCCAAAAAACCCGTTGGTCAGATCTGGTAAAGGCACTCACTGGATTACCAATAGCCGAAGCTCTTAGACACCACCGAAGACAGAAAGAGCATGGTATATCAGCTGATCAATACCTCAGACTAGGCGCGACCTTCAGCAATGACAATAAGGACTGAGAAGAAGAAGTCTGTTAAAATGATATTGTCTTTTGCCATCCATTTGTCCAGTTTGTTCTTGACTTTGCTGAATAACATCCCCAGGAAACCTGTTCCAGTTGTTAACCACTCTGCTGCTGAGGATATCATGTGCAGTGTTTGTCAGTAATGGTGCTTGGGAAAACTGGGACTTATGATGACGACTGTCTCTCTTAAGCTCCTTTAATCTGTAGGTTCCTAGATTACATAGAAGTTGATTTTTATCACTAGTCTACTAAGTTATTTTTTAACGCCAGGCATATTTACCATTAAATGCCATTCTTTGGAGGTGGTCCATACTGATGACATCATTGTCCAGCACTTCTTCAAAGGCTTTTATTCTGTAACCAAATAACTCTGGATAACAATTGCAACCTCGATAAAGACACCTACAGTACAGTCATGATATGAGTAATCCAAACTTCATGAATAAAAACAATGTCGGATTCACAGGCCATTCAAATTATAACATTTTGAATATACCTAACACCAGTAAATGAATTAACTTTCTTAGTTTCAACATTAAATTTATGTTACTTACCTCAAACACCCATAGACTCACACATAATACAGTCCATGAAATTACCCCCACATTTATTTACAACAATTTTTTTTTCTAGCCACCACGCTGAGAGTTATATTGAATGGTAAAGCCACAATAAAATATCTACACAACGCGGTCAAATTAAATACGCCTACATTAGACTACACTTTAAAGTACCTCGAAAAACAAATGCACGAATATCTTTCCCAAGTTTTTATTATATCAGTTTACATGATACATTAATCCTAAAATACCTTACCTCGCTTTGTGTAAACTCATATTCGGACCTATTTTCACAATTCAATGCGTAAACAAAAGTTAACTGTTTTAGTTTTTTTGTATTTTGCGAAATTGTTGAATTAGACTTCATTCCCAAACCACTAACTAGGACTGTTGATAAAATATCGACACACCGAAATATCGATATTATAATTTAGATATTGATATAGGGATATTTGTTAAAAAATTTTAGACGATACATCGATGGTTCGATAGTTAAATGTAGCTATCGACATTCTATATTTTCTAAAGTGAAAACTATTTTGGCACGCCACACACAGATTTTTCGTCGGCTGTGAATGAAGCTCGTTTAAGAAATAAATATTCGGGTGAACCATCTTCATGAAAAATAGTGATATGCATTGAAAATTTATGAAAATTAAATAAAAAAAACTTGTTAATTATATTTGAGCCAACTTACGATTGTTCTTTTACAATGAAAATCGAAAAAAAATCGATAAATCGAACTATCGATATAACAAACTTCGATTTTGATATATTTAAAAATATCGGATTCTCGTTATATCGATAGACAAATGCAATATTTTAGTGGTAGGGCTGCTGATATTTATAAAAATACCGTACATTCTGATATATCGATATTTTCAAAAAAAAACAACACAGCCCTACCACTAACATATTTTATTCGTCTCCACAGACTATATATATTATTTAAGTGGAGACAGGAGCAGTAGAGCACAGGTCAAAGATTACACCCGTCGAGATATCCAAAGTTTATGACTACTATCTTCAACGATATAGGTTATAAACAAGAAGGAATTAAATCAACGATTTTTAAACAAGAGGGATTTTAGGTCAGCATGCAAAGAGGGCACCATTCAATAACCGCCAAAACGCCATACGCCAGTAGTGATGGGATTTTACCCGGGAATAACCCAAGGGGAAAACATCCGCGGCAAATTCCCAAATGGGAAAATATTCGGGATTTTTCATATTTTACAATATTGGTGAACATTTACAATATAATATATAGATAATGTGTATAAAGAAGTAAGTACTCAATATAGTAAAAATATAATTTATTATATTAATGGCGCATGGGGTTGCAGGCCTTGTTGCTATCATTTTAAATTTAAACGGCGACGGGGCACGCATTCCCTATGTGTCGGAGGCTGAGTCAGTCTGGTCGGCCTGTAACTCATGTGTGCAAAGACCTTTACACCATCATATCTAGCGAGCTTGGGATGATGTCAGCGTTAAGCGCATTCAAGATGAGATGACATGCAGTGTGACGGGAGTAGATTTGGCCAGACTAAACGCTGTGTCGCGGTCAGAATCCGGGGCGTGGTTGCAGGCTCTTCCTTCATCTCACACCTTGGTACATTGTTAGACGACGATTCTTTGCGTGTTGCGGTGGCTCTTCGCTTGGGTTGCAAGGTATGAACCTCATAGATGCACCTGCTTTCACGCATTGAGTTGTCGTCGCTGTTCGGGAAGGTTTCCACGCCACCACGCTCTCAACGATATTTTACGAAGAGCATTTGTTTCGGCCAATGTCCCTTGTATGCTGGAGCCTCCAGGTCTTTGTAGGTCGGATGGTAAGAGGCCAGACGGCCTGACCTGGGTGTCTTGGAAAAAAGGAAAGTGCTTAGTGTGGGACGCAACTTGCGTTAGTACTGTTGCGGCTTGTCATCTTGCCCGCTCAATCCGCACGCCAGCAGCTGCAGCTGAAGATGCCGCTAATAAAAAACGGCAAAAGTACGCGTCCTTGGAACCCCTCTATAATTTTATCCCCATTGAAGTGGGGACGCTGGGCAGTTGGGGCACTGAGGCGCGGGAGCTCATTAGAGAGTTAGGACAACGCATAAGGTAAAATGGCGGTGACTCCCGCTCCGGCTTGTACTTGGCACAAAGATTGTCCATAGCTATTCAGCGTGGTAATGCTGCCAGTGTAATGGGCACCTTTGTGCCAGGTACCGTTAGGAGTGGGTTATGTGACTGATGAATTTATGATGTTATTTTTAATTGTGTGATTTAGCTTATATCTTTATTTAAACTTTGACAATTTATTATAATAAAAGTTCATTTATTATATATCTACTATATTGGGTAGATAGAGCAACTTAATGTTTTTAATTTTTTAAATTCAATAAATAAGTTTATTGTATGTTAAGCTATCTAATTTGATAAATGAAATTAATTCAAAAAACTATTTGTTTGTGTGGATACATATTTACATATAATTATTGCACAAATAACTCACCATATAATACGTATTTTCTGATGAACGAAATGTGGACGATTGAGTAGAGTTAGTACGTACTAAGAACACATGCTTACCCGCTAACTTGCTTAGACGCCCAATTTTGAGATATGGGGCCCAGAAGGTACATAAAAACATTACTTCCTAAATTTTAAATTTCCTAAGTCTTAAATAGATAATATTTTTATCAACTAGAATTTACGGTAGGGTTAAGTTATAATAATTGTTATAAAAGACTATAAAAGTTATAATGTATTATATTGATAGGTTTCCAGAGATTATACCCTTGAGATGTGTAACACAAACATTCAATTTGATATGCGAAGATTAATTAAAAGTAGAACTATTTTCTACCTTTAAATCGATTGCTATAGATACGATAAAAGCTATAAAAAGAAACCAATGTATGAGCTCATTATTAGCTCATATTGTAAAAGAAAAGAGTACAGGAAAATTACACATTATAATTGTCTGGGAAAACTCGTTGGGGCAGTTATTGCACTGAATTAAATACAGTGGATTTCGGTTATAACGACCGCGGCGGGATCACTTAAATGTCGTCGCTATATACGGAAGTCTCTAAACCGAAATAATTAAAAATTACGTTTTTTAGTTTGTTTGTTGACATTGTAGAATGTGAAACTACAAATTGATTACACGGATCAAAATTCTTTTCACCATTTTTCAGTCTCGAAATGTGTCCACTTCTTCTTTCACAGTAAATGTACATCTAGGAACCATGCATGTTAACAAGTTTGAGAAACACTTTTTACTCACTGGAAATTGTTGCGTAATTGATTCTAATTTTAACTTCATGCACATGTAAGGAACCCTACACACAAATAAAGTATTTATTTTGACCATCTGCGAATGCAAACAAAGGATCAGAAAGCTTCATTGGTAAAGTATATGAGTGAGTCGTTGTGCCTTTGCCACCGACTCGGTCGCTATATCTGCAAGAAATTTCTAGGAATTTGTCTAAAAAAGTTCAAAAAACAAATCGGTATACCTGAATTAGGCATTACATCCGCAGTTGCTATTGCTCAACAAATTTCCTACGAAAGTATGCTTTAAATTCTGGGGACGTTAGTTCGACGTCGCTATAACCGAGGTCATTATTAATGAAGTCCATTCTACACTAAAAATCATTTTTAGTAATAAATTATTGATTATAAGTTTTTTTAAATTTAATTAAAATTTTAATAAATGTTTTAAATAATTACTAACACAATTTAAAACAATGTGAAGAAAAATCACATGAGAAATCAAGAAAACATCATTTTGTTAAAACAAAAAATAATTTTTATTTTAATTCTTGAATTATGCTGTACATTTTATATTTTGATTTTCAACAGGCCACTTACAATGCCCTAAATACGCGAGAACCTATTATGATGAACAAAACAGTACCAATCTGAGCTGTATTTGACATTAATCATAAAATAATTTTGATTTTATTATGAACGTGATTTTATTTTCTAAATAATGAAAATTCCCACCATTCGGGTTTTTTCCCGCATAAATACCCGGTTTTCCCCATTTGGGAAAAAACCCGGGTTAATTCCCATTGGATGAATTCCCACCGCTCATCTGCCACTGTCTACACGCCAGCCAATTTTACGTCAATCGTTGTATGATTTCGCACTCTACCGGCCGCTTTGTTCCTTGTTCCCCTATGATGGTGTCTTGCATCGTAATATCGTACAAAAATTACAACAAAAAAGTGAAAAAGAGAGATGGTATATCATATATTCAGTAATTACATTATTATTCTGTCAATTAAGGGGCGTTATAATACTATGTACACTCAGATATATATATTTATAATACTGGAAAAAGCAATTTACAAACTTCAATTCCTACGTAACGTGTCAAATAGGGATTGCTACCCGGCAAAACGAGGCTGATATTACGGTGGATCCGGCATAAAGAGTTTATGTTTGAAGTGAAAATTTCTTTAGGCACACTACTCAAAGATTTTTCGTGGGCTGTGAAGCATCGCCACGCCCGTTAATGCAAGAAATGTTCTGGTAATCCAGAGCGAACGAGAAAAAAACAATTAGCTGCTGCTGCTGCTATCTAGCTCCTATCACCGTCTTTTTGAGGTAAAAACTTCTTTTGGCGCGGCAGAGACTGATTTTTCGTAGGCTGTGAATTGAATTCTAGTGTCAAGCTAGGAAATGATAAGAAATCTTCGGGTAACTCGGTACCATGGCCATTGAGCCATCTAGAAATGCGTCAACATATTATTCCATTGGCTATCTAGAAATGCGTCAGCATTGCCATCTAAAAATGCGTCACGCGCGTGGCGGCGCCCTCCCGCGTATTTTCCAAAGTAAACAATCAAATTTAATTCTGAGTAGTTTGCACTTCTATCGGCAGTTCCTGTAACGGGCAATTTTTTTTTATTTGTTCATTAAAATTTACAAGCAATAAAAATTAATTATACAATCACTATCGAAATTGATAACCTCGTGATTTTTCATTTTTATAACCCACCTTTATTATAATAAACTTACTAACAGTTTATTTTGAATCGAAAAATATCCCGATTTGATAAATCAGGTGTTAACTGATCGAGAAAATTACGCCTGATTGCAATCACTAGTGCGATATTACGAGTCAGTTATCAGATTCAATTGACTTTGACAAGTTGAACTAGCGCTATGTATTTCTAATGTTTTGTTTGAGACCAGCTGTCCTTTATTTCCTCATCAAAGACTATCTAATCCACCATCCACCACGCTGGCCCAGTGTGGGTTGGTGGATGACGCACGTTCTAAAAAAATCTTGCCGGTGTCCTTACGATGATTTGCCTTTACTGTTTTTTTTTTTAAGTTAGCGGCATTACAAACGTGGCTTCTAAAATACAGTGGTGCGTGTAGCGGGTACGACTAGACCGTACTAGCACGCGCATGCTTTGCACCAGTAGACCGTTTTTGTGTATCTACCTCGGTCATTTGGCAATCACATTTATGAGGTAACGTCTTCTTTCAGAAACAGTCAGTTTACTTTTAAAAAATATCAATACCTTATATCTAACCAAATTCTTGCAAGTAAGCCTTTATAAATAAAAGCCAACAGTTGACATTCGGTTAAACGAAATATTTTAAATAAATCCATAGTTATGTATATATCAAAGGGTGTAAAAAACAGTAAAATCAAACAAATAAACAAAACAAACACAAATCGACACGGCAATATTGTAACATTTTCACCATATGTTTATAATTATTTCTATGGTTAGATTTAGACAAATAATTACATTTAATTGGTATTCGTTGGAGTACCCTAACTTCTGATTTTTCCGAACACTGTCTCGTATTTTTCTGTTTTGACAACGTAAAAGTAAATAAAAGTTAACGTAAAAGAATACGTTTAATTTTCGGGAAGTCGTCACCGTTATAAAATATATGTACAGTTAGGCACGATTCAGTACTTTATAACGTATTTTAGTTTTATTATATTTGACACAACCTGCTGTTGTGTTGAGGTAAAGAGTACTAACTATAAGCTGCGGCAAACAGCCGCCTGGGCGCTGCGTCGGGGTCGTTCGCGAGCCGATTGAGACTTGTGACGTCATCGCGGCGTTTGGCCGGCCGCGCGTCATATATTTTAAAATGGCAAAGAAAAGCTTTATTTTTTTTTAATTATTTATTTCACAACTAAAACGTTTTATAAAAAAAAAACAAATACATTAGTTGACAGGCTTTGATACAATAATATGTTATCAACAAGAACAAAATTAAAAATTTTGATTAACCCCCCGACTACCTTAGATTTGTTATCTGTACAACATTCTACTAGTCAAGCCCTTTCATTTGATACCCATATTAAGGGAATTGTGAAAAAGGAAATGTAATTCGCCATTTTGTGGTAGCGGCCATCTTGGATTTGAAATTTGTCATAGTGCAAAGTATTCTACTAATCAAACCCTTTCATTTGATACCCATATTGAGGTAGTAGTGAAAAATATTATATAATTCGCCATTTTGTGGTGGCGGCCATCTTGGATTTGAAATTTGTTATAGCGTTTAGTACTCTACTAGTCAAGCCCTTTCATTTGATACCCATATTGAGGTAGGTTGTGAAGAAATATATTGTCCGCCATTTTGTGGAGGCGGCCATTTTGAATCGATATTAACCAAACATAGCTAAGAACACCCGCACGGATATTAACTTTCAAATAAAAAAAACCGCATCGAAATCGGCCCATCCGTTTGAGCTCTACGGTGCCACAGACAGACACACACACAGACAGACAGACAGACAGACAGACCGACAGACAGACAGACATCGACGTCAAACTTATAACACCCCTTTTTTTTGTCGGGGGTTAAAAAGAGACTTTACAATAAACAATGTCGAGACCGAGAATTGTATAATGATGAATTAGTTTGTACTGTATTACATTTTGACATTCTTTGAGTATTTACATGAATATTATAATTAACGATAATTAACGACATTTTTGATTATATACATTTATCACACTTTTTACATTCTTTGACATTCCTCACATGGATGAACTGCAAGATCTACTAATGCAAGACCTTAGACCCTGGATGGATATATTGATCAAACTCAAAAACACAAGACAATATCCTGATGAAACACAAGATGTTGGCGAAATTGTGCTCACCAAACATTTATCTCACACAAATATATATCACAACCAAATAGAAGCCAGAAATTAATCTAAGATGAAGAATCAGATGACATAAATAAAAACCAGAAATTAATAGAAGATGAGGAAGAAGAAGACTTTAATCAGCTGACTATTATTTAATTAATTTTTTATTTTATAAATTACTAACAAATTGTCTTGCCAGACATATTGCATGCCTCTCGCAGAGGCCAGTTTGTATGGGGCAACTTTTAAAATGTTTTGTATCATCTTATCTCACCTACAAACAGCAATAAAGATTTTTGTATTTGTATTTGTATTTGTATTTGACCAAAATTATTTAATAAATGAATTTATTGAAAAAAATAATGTCAAGTGATTCTGAATTGTTTGGTCCATTCAAAATTATAGCAAAAAATAAAATAATATAGGTAAACTTAATTAGATTAATAATATGTCAAAGATACAATCATGTAAAAAAATTATTACAATAATAATTAAATAATGTCAATATTTCGATAGGTACATAAAATCAAAACTAAAAAGCTTGTCTAAATTAGACTTCATCGTACTCACTAATCTTGCGCGCTCTTATCTCACAGTACTGCAAACACTCTGACAATATATTCTTCCAATCATCCGCAAACACGTCACACTCAGGTGCCCTTACCAGGAGACCATTGAAGGCTGGCCGTGCGCTATGGTTCTTGCAGGAGGGACAGAGAATAGCGGTTGCTGCCCGTGACGAGGAAAACTACCCGGATCCGGAACGAACAGTCGAGAAAACTTATTCAGCAGGTTCGGTGCACCAATCCTACCGTAAAGAATCTTACACATCATTACCATCTGGTTACGTTGCCGTCGGACTTCTAAAGAGTTGTACCCCAAACATCCCAGAAGAAAGTCCGTTGGGTACATATAGGGTTAGTAACCAAATCTCTGTTTGTATAGAAAACGTAGGAACGCTTTCTGTACTTTTTCTATCATATTTGTGTAAAATTCCTCATGCGGACCCCATATACTGGAACCAGCTTCAAGTTTGCTCCGGACAAGCGCTTCAAAGAGTAATGGAGTTATGCGGGTTCCCTTGAAATCTCTGCAATTTCTCAACACAAACCCAAGTCTTCGGTAAGACTCTGCCGCAACTGTAGCAATGTGTTCGTTGAAAGTTAGCTTCCGATTAAAGATAATACCCAACTAATTTCATGAGATCCCAAAAAGTATTTGTATTTGATTGGGTTACGCTTTCTCCTGTAAATCATGGCATAGCACTTTTGTGGATTGAACTCCATTTCACTCAGAAGACTCCAAGTATGAACCGCATTTACGTCCTTTTGTAAGAGCAGGCAGTCTTTTTTAGATTTTTTTCTATGGCCAGTTTCAAATCATCCGCACACAAAAGGCATTTTGAACGTTTGACCACTGATGGGAGATCATTTATCAAAAGATAAATAGTAGAGACCAAAAAATGGATCCCTGTTTTACTCCCTGTTTTACCATACTCAGGTATGGTAGGGAAGCGAGTCGTAGATACCTAACCTAACGAACTGCTTTCGGTCTTTCAGGTAGTTGGCGATGAATTTGAGCAAGCTTGGGGCGAATCCCAGGTCATTTAATTTTGCAAGGAGCACGTCGTTATTGACTCTATCAAAGGCTTTGCAGAAATCGAAATAGAGTACATCAATTTGATTGCCTCTATCTAAACATTGCGCTCACAAACACAGACAAGACGAGACGACATTGTCTTAGAGATGACAGACAAAGTCTGTCATCTCTAAGATAACAATACCAATAGACCGTTTTTTCCTAAAACCATATTGCTCGTTGGCTAAGTATTGCTCAACCTGCCTGTAAACTTCTTGATGCAAAATTCTTTCAAAAACCTTTACTGGTGTTGCTAAGATTGCAATGGGTCTATAGTCTTCAACCGATAGTTTGCTGGATGTTTTAGAGATAGGCGTAATTCTGGACAGTTTCCATTGTGCCGGATAGATTGCTTTGGTCAAGGCCAAGTTATAAATGTGACAAAGTGGCTGAACTACATATTCAATGCCACGTTTCAGGAACCACGGTGGTATGCAATCAGGTCCAATCCAGCTACCGGGCTTTAGATATTTTATGCCGGAGACAACCTCCCTAGGAAATATTTCAGAAATATTTACGTATCTGCTATTGGCAGTCCTTTCAGCCTGAGTAATCTGCTCTGTTTCTAATTCGGGAATCTCTGGCAAGAAAACACTAGAAAAATACTCAGCAGAAGCTTCCGTAGCCTTAACTCCGCTAACTGTTTCACCATTGTAACTAAAGTGAGATCCAAAACCCCCCTTAGATCGCTTAAGCTTAGCTTTTACCATGTTGCCAAAACTCCCTGGGGTTTTTGGACAGATTTAAAAAAAAAAAATCATGGGCCGCCGTAATACGTATTTTCAGTGATGCTCTGAGGCCAGAAAAATCTTTTTATGATTCTTGTGTACCATGAAGTTTCCACAATCGATGCAGCCTTAGTTTATTTTTCGAGTCCCGAATTATCTCGTTTGTAAACCAGACAGGATAGCGATAAACATTCCTTTAACGATGTTTTTTAGGTACACAAGTGTCAAACAACTTGTAAATGACGTCATAAAATTTATCCGTGCAGAGTTGCACATCTTCACATTGAAGTATACCCTCCCCACGATGTTTCAGACAGTTGATGAAAGTGAAGTTCTAAGTTGGCCTTATTGAAATTCCAGTCCTTAACTCCTTACTGGAATCGATATTACTGGGGTCAATTGGGTGAGAATCACGACTCGCCTCCATCATTGTTCCCACGTCGAGAGGACGGTGATATCGATTAGGCAATACAAACCCATCGACAGATTGAACACGTACCTCACGTACTCCAGTGCTCTTCCGGACCAAGACAACATCTAAAATTCCTCCATATGAATTCATCACAACATTTCTATCAGACAAGTTACAAAAAAGATTTGAAATAACCATAATAATTACGTATAGTATATGATGCACTATTGAGGTTAAGATCACCCAGAATAATTACATGTCCTTTAAGCGTATTAACAAAATTTTCTACTTTGCAAAACCAACACATGTAGACAATCACTGTCTTTAGCTCGAGGATGATTGTACACAACACAAACATCATTTATATTCATAACTACGTCATTTGTTGAGATATGTAATTCTTATTATTGTCACTTAAAATTCGTCATAGCAGTAAACAAGGAATACACAGAGCCACTTGAATACAATGTAGGACTATTGCAAGGGTGCTGCTTATCACCAATAGCATTTAATCTAATATATAAAATTCTCGTGTCACAGTTTTCGTTGCCATACTCTTCCGAAACGGCTTGACTGATTTTGATGAAATTTTTTGTGCTTATCCGGTATCTATGAGAATCGGCCAACATCTATTTTTCATCTCCCTAAATGTTAGGGGTAGTCCACCCCAAAATTTTTATTTTTTAGACAAAATTTTCACCCTTCTACGATCAACCCTTATTTTTTAATAGCCATTTTAGTAATTTAATCATTTTTCCTCTCCGGCCGAAAACTGATCAATCGTCATTTAATTAGTTATCCCCGTCAGTTGTCTACAGGTGTCACTTCTGACCCAGTAAACAGCACGATAATTTGGGGATCAAAAGTAGCCTATTGCATATTTATTTTATAGTTTGAACACGGTAATCTCGGGAACTACTGGACCGATTTGAAAAATCGTTCACCGCTCCTGCATATATACGTAATCCTTGAATGCTGTAGGTTATATATATGTACCACGGGCAAAGCCGGGGTGAGCCGCTAGTATAGTTATAAATATTTTAGTAGACAAATTAATATCCCGTGAAAAGAAATGGGGCTACCGGTTTAAAATCAACAATAAGTACACTGAGTCAATCTTGGCCTTTGCGGACGACCTTGCAATACTTACACGCAATCCCAAACAGTGTCAGGAATTGTTGAACGAAGTCGATGAGTTCTGTACATGGACGGAGGGAATGAGGACAAAACCAACTAAATGTCTTTGTCTGGGTAGACGAAATACCAAATAAACTTCTTACGATCCGGGATTCTCCATAAGTAGCCAAGGAGTTGCCCCAATTGCAGAGGCAGTGCCTTTCAAATTTCTTGGTAGAAAGATAGATCACAAAGGACGTACACCATCATTAGAGGGGGTTGTTGAAAATTTCATGAACAACCTCAATAAGGTCGACCAGCAGCCTATCAGCAATATCAAAAAAATTGGTTGCCTGTAAAGTCGGTATACGGGCGAAAGTTTTACGTGACAACGACTTTGAGTGGTAAAATAATTTTACGGAAGGGACGCGTGCCTTTCACTTTTTATGTCTGTCTCTCTCGCTCTTAGGCGGGCTAACCATGCCCGAGTGGAAGGGACGCGTGCCTCTCACTCGCTCTCGTTGTGAGCGCATAACGTGAGCGGAGCGTAACGCAGTTTCTTGAAGTGTCTGCCGGCAAACCAATTTATAAGACGTTGTCACGTCAAAAGCATGGATATATGACAACTACCTCACATCACGTCTCACTTGGCCTTTCCTAGTATATGACATCGGTAAAACTCTCTTGGCAAAGCTAGATGCCAATGTCATAAAGATATTGAAGTCATGGTTCGGATTGGCACATCCGGCTGATCCCTCTACTCTTTTTAGGGATCACAATAGTTTTGGGCTGAAACTAAAGAAACTGTCTGATTTTTACAAACACCTAAGAGTTACAATAACGCATGTTTTGGGAAAGTCACAAGACGAATTAATTACATTTACACAAATGTAAATTACAATTACAATTACACAAAGACAAAACTGCTTCAGACCTGGAATCTAGACTTCAATTCCATAAACAATTAATGGCAGGTGCACAAGTAAATACTGCTGGGTTGGGTGCGAGAAAGAAAAGGGAAGACCGAGACATGGTAAAAACCTTTCTACAACAAGACGAAAATGACGGTTACAAAGTGCACGCTATGAATTTAGAAATGCAAAGTGAGTGGTTTACCATAGGTGAGTTCTGTGTCCCATTAGCTCTAAAGTGGCGCACCTTGATCTATGACTGGTCTCCTGCCTTATTAAAATTTTATCTAAATGCATTCCAAATGACCCTCCCTGACCAGAGTAACTTGGTAAGGTGGGGAAAAGCCTCTGAAAAATGTTGCTATACTTGTGGAGAGGCGATATGTACAGCAAGGCACATGTTGGTGGGATGCAAGGTGCTCCTTAATACTCACGGCGCCATGACAGAGTACTTGAAATCATACGTGAAGCCATGAGCCTTTCAGTAGCTAGAGCCCAAAAGGGATTGACGACAAACAAAAGACAAATTAACTTTGTAAAAGAAGGCTCAACATCAAACTCCAGGAACCAACCTTACTCAATCCTGGGCACAGCACCGGATTGGACTATTTTAATGGACACGTATGAAAAGCACTACAAAATCCCAGAGGATGTGGGTGTTTCGTCATCCAGACCGGACATTTTCCTTTTTTCTAGAGCTACAAAACGCATAGTCCTTGTAGAACTTACCGTACCGTGGGAAACTAATATACCTAAAGACCACGCGATGAAACAAAATAAGTATTACGACCTCCTAAACGAATTAACAAAAAACGGCTATGTAGTTAGTTTATACGCTGTAGAAGTGGGAGCGAGAGGTATACCTGCAAAATCTCTCTATAACCTGCTGAAAGACCTTGGCTTATCCAGAAGTGCAGTAAGTTCTATACTAGAACGAGTATCTAAAGCTGCACTAGTAGGCTCATATCAGATTTGGCTGGGCAGGGAGAGAAAGACGAGTAGTGAAGGTGAGTGTTGATGTACGTCAAAGGGGCCCCTTAAACCTACGCCCGAGTCACAAGTCTCGGGAACTACTCGGGTTTTCTCTCTCTGCCACACGATGGACCCGGCACCCGCACGGTGAATCCATGGAATGCTAAAAAAATCGTCTCTGTAAAAACAACTGGGATTTACAGTAGAATTAGTGCGATTATTTAAAAATATAAGTAAAAAAAATTAACGTTCCTTATTGCAGCTGAATAACCAGTATCTACGGCAAAGAATAAATTTAAAAATAGAAGGCGACAATAGTCAGACACCAATAGCAACAGCTGATTGTTTCTTTCTTACTCTAGTACACTAAGCGGTCCCGAGTTCACCCGAACATTTCTTCACAGCCCACGAAAAATCTGTGTAGTGTATAGTTAACCAAAAGAAGTGTTCACTTCAAAAATAAAATTGATTCAACCGTTCGGGATAACTCCCGAACATTCAAACAACAAAATCATACCAGTTCATCCGTTTGAAAACTACGATGCCACAGACATTGACATTGACAATCTTATACTACTCCTCTTCTTTGTCACTGTATTAGGTATTTTCGTACCGGGTTAATTACGCCGGATCCACCGGATAATCAGATTCGTTGTTCCGGATGGCAATCCCTATGGGATACATTACGTAGGTACTTGGAACTGAAGTTGAATAAATAATTGTTAATAAATTGCCTTTTAGACTCAGATTGAATACCTCCTTTTAGAGTAGACCTCTCTACTTAGTCTGTGCAGTAGACGCCCCTAATTACTGAAAAGTGTAATCAATGACTGAAACACGACTGAAAATATGATATGACATTTCTCTATTTTACTTCGTTGTTGTAATTTTTGCAGGATAATGTGCGGTGTCAGCACCTACTAGAAAATATCATAAACGGTTAGTTAGTTTAAAAGAGTTTACGGGAAACGTAAGATGCAATAATAATTAATAATATATTTTCTACAATAATGAACTCCATTACTTTGGCCGTGATTGTGATGTCGATACTTTTGCAACAGTCTTATCCATCTCTAGCGCAACTCCATTTTTACCTACCCACGATAGAAAATACTGACTGGTGTGACACCGCACATTAATGCAAAACACCATTTTAAAGGAGTGTGCAATGCGGCCGGTAAGAGTATCTCTCTACTTAGTCTGTGGATGCTAGTCATCCAACGATTGACGTAAAATTAGCTGGCTTTTGTTGAGTGTACTACTTAGTCTGTGGTTTGGTGTTTTGCCGGTTGTTGAGTGGGTCCTCGTTTTGAACGCTGACCTAAAATCATTAAAGGCCATAATTTCAATGCACTATTGATATTCACAAAACTGTCAAATACAGTATATATTGCCAAAAACAGAAAAAAAATGCGTCTGATAAGTGTCAAGTCAATTTCTGTTTGAAATGGATGTCAATGTCAAGATGAAAATTCTAGGCTTGAAGACGGAGAGACAGGAGACAGGACTTGTAAAAGAATTTTCTTGGCCACTTGCGAATGCGATCGATCGCAAGTAAGGTGTTGTGTTCGGTACGGTAAAGCGCGGCTCGACTCTGTATAAAAATGGCTCTTTTCAGGATTTCCTCTACCAAACTAGTGGAAGTGCAGGTAAATATCTAGCTGATTATTTTCTCTTTTAATCCAGTTGCTTCTTTTATTTTATTATGCGTTACTAGTGAATTTTTACAGGTCATCTATAACCTACTTGCCCACATTTTAGTCTGAAGTTATGTAATATGATTTCGAATAAAACTATTCCGGGACGATATTCATCCATCCTTTATGGGATGTTATTCGTGCGGATTGTAAATGATTTAAACCGAAGGAGGTTTTAATGAATAATTTGCAAAGGTTTTAAATTCGCGGGCCGCGTTTTGTCGCGACCAATGTGGAAGCGTGCCGTATTAAAGTAGCTTTTCGATACGAAACTTGCTGTGATTTTGTAAATTTAAATAGAAAATAAGCTTTGGTGCATTTTTGAGTTTAGTTGTATATATAAGGGATCTGCCATGTTCTGTATTATTCTGGTAGTTTTGGAATACTTAGTTGCCTACACGATAAAGGACAATAGTGGCTATCAATTTTGTACTAATGCGTGGCAGCGATTTAAAAATACCTACTTAACTACCTAGTGAATATTGTTACTGAAATTTTTAATACATACATTACAAATTATCATATGTAATTTATAACTGTAGTGTTGCTGTAGAAGCTTCACATGTTGATTTTTTTAACTTGTATATTACTTGTGGCCTCTACTTGTGGCTCTGACTGGACTAGCCATTAGGCTATCATGAGTCTTGTAGAATTTCTTTTGGAAAATTCCCAGCAATTACTAAGTTATGTAAGGTATTAACCTAAATTTTCTTAACAACTTATACAATTATTTATTTTCTTCTTATCCTCTTTATGTGCTCTCTGCTGAGCCTTTGCAATAAGAGCAAGTTGGGGATAATTATTATGTTCTCAAAAGATGTCTTGATTATGATCTCATCTTAAATTATGTCTGGGTGAAGAACACTGGTAGGCAGTGATTTGGGCTCTTCATGTTCAAATAGCTGCACTGCTCTGCCATGTTATTGATAGCTGTGTTGCTTATCATAGGGTACATGTCTTGCTTACCCCATCACTATAATTATATACTCAGTGGCACAATTAGGCCCATCTAAATCTTACGTCATTCCGATCTTCTTAACAATATCACTTGTGTGGGATTCTTTTTTAGTAAACATTATTTTTTCAATATCTTTATTTTTATTGCTTAATGGTAAATTTCAATGTACCTATTATCAAATTCACTTTAAAATTACACAGCTGGGGTTAATTGTGTGTGTGTATGTTTTTCTTCTAAAATATTTAATTAATTAACTACATTTTAACTGAATTTTAAGTGTTAATTTGGCATTGTAGCCGTACTTATTAGATAATAAATTAAGTCAAAGATTTCTGTGCATATTTAGACATTGAATGTCTACCACCTTATTAAAATGATTATTGCATTACTATTTCCTCTCTCTCTACAGTTTCAAACAATATAAAAGAGAGCCTTTGCTAAGGCAGTAAAAGAGTAGATTCAACCTCCAATACATACACAAATAAATTAAATGTTGCTTGTGATTTTACTTAAGTATAAAATATTCCAGTAGGCAATCTGACATTTTATTTGGGTATTATTTATGACTATAAAATAGTAATTCTCAGAAAGACACATAATTTTGGTTGTATTTTCGACCTACCAGGTGATTTAAATTGAGGGATTCTTTTCGCCCCCGCTTCTCATCAGCCAAGTCTGAACCTCTGTGTTGGAATATACCAGGAGAGCTACAAAAGTTTGCTGCCAGCTCTCAGAATACTAAATCAATCAAAATTAAGTCAAATTCAAAGGTGTGTTGTCATGGGACACTAGCTAACAATGAAGTTCCATTGGATAATAGAGAAGCTACACAATTTGCAAATAAAATGGCTTAGTTTTAATATTTATGGTACGATCATCTGAAAAATAAAGTTGATAACACTGGTCACAGGCAGTTTTTACACGTCACTACTGTTACATATTTTTCTTATTGTTTTACTCACATTTATTCTTCATTCCAATAAAGTATTGTAGAATTGGTTATTTGGATGTTCTAAGAAGAAGCCTATTCATACGTCTTACCCCAAACTGCAATTGATATGTGTACTGGATAATGGGTTTGACTCGCCTTTTGTGAAACTAACTCAAAGCGAAGAGAACAATATTGAGCTTTAAATTTGTAAATTTTAGTTGCTAGGTTTTTAATGTATGAATATTCTGTAACTGGAACTAAAAACTGTAAATATTGGAACAATTAGAATTTAGAAAAATATTTTGGATTAGCTGATTCTTTTCCATTTGTTTGGACCTCCTTTTAAATGAAACAAACCGTGACTTATTTTCCTGATATGTTACTTACTCTTTAAATGGTAATGATGTCATAACTTGGATTTTGACCAGTTGGGTAAACAATGTATTGAAAATGGTGTCTGTTAATGATAAATCATTTGTTACTGTTTTACTTGACTCTTAGTAGGAGATCCTGCTATACATCGACTGTCACCGAGCTGGTTATTGGATGAAAAGTATTTTATTTCAATTTATGTCTACAAATATATTGCAAATGCGTTGTCTAAAAAATTCCAGTCCAGAATATGATTAATTAACAAATAAAAAACTATTTTGTATACTTTTACATATTAAATTGAATATAAAATACTTTTCATCCAATAACCAGCTCTGTGATAGTCGTTGTATAGCGGGATCTGAGACTATCTGCACTTATCCATCCTTATTATGTGTTCATGAATTTCATGGTTTATCCAATGTTGCTTACGGCACGCGCGGCTATCGCGCGTTCGCCGCCCGCCCGTCACCCGCCACGTACTCGGGCAAAAATCTCACCCGCGGCTGTTGCGAAACCGCGAAAATCAGCGGTCTCGTGAATTTTGAAAAAAGCCGTCGCCCGCCGCGGTTACGGAAACGTGACGCGACGGCCGGGGTGGGAATCGTTTCATGAGTTCTTAGCTGAACGACTGCTTATGCTGTTTCCTTATCGGTTTAGTTTTTGCCAGTCTGTATAGTTATGTATAATCTGGCAATATTACGTCTCTTTACTACTGGCGACAAAATAAGCACGTGATAACACTAGCAGCAGTATCTTTGATAAGAACTGGCGGTTTCCTCGTCAGCGCCACTATCGATATACCTTGACTACATTTATAACTACTGTTGTTCTTTGTTTTTACCATTTGCATAAGTTTGTTTTGCATTGTTTTATGCCGTGGTTAATGTTTCGTGCATAATAGTATTGCTTCTAAATTCTATACTATTTCTAGTCGACTAATAGAGTTATGCATGTTGATATAATTCTTACTAATTTTGTAAATGCGAAAGTAATTCTCTTTGTCTTTCTGACACGTTTTCCCGGCTAAACTACTCAACCGATTTCGATTAAATTTGGTCCAACAATAGTCTAGAGTATAATAGTCATGAGGTGAGAGGGACGAAGCCCATAAGCACCTTTGACTGTTTTATCAAATGCAGATGTATTGTTAGTCAGTACTACGTGTTTTAACGGCGAACGAAAATATCATGACTAAAACTACTTTCTTTTTAACCAACTTCAAAAACGGTGGTATTTTTTGTATCTACATATACTATTTATAATAAAAGTAGGATAACGATTTTAAACCTAAGGTGCTGTGTGAGGAATGTCCACCAATACTTATTTCTTTATCTATGGTTAATTTTTTTGTCATTGTGTAATGTTTTCTGCGAATAGAAACTGTGTATATTATATCTGTTTGTATATCAGGAAGTTGGTTAAACAGCTTTAGTAAAGTGGCTAGGCTGTTGATTGAACGGCTGAATAAGCTAGTTGGCTGCAACATATGATATAAAATGGCAATAAAAGAAAGAAGGCATGTCCGCCCAGAGAAGTACTACACCTTTGCCAGTTATTCTGCCGCCAAGCAGTAGTGTGCAAACATTACTGTGTTCCGGTTTGAAGGGCAATGTTTCCAGAGAAATTACTGGGCTAAGAGATAAAACGAGTGACGAGTGCAATGCGGTGCTAGGTAATAATGATTTGGATGCTTCATGTTGCAATTAGCTTCTGTTATTGGCAGGCATGTTGATGACGATTATAAATAAAATATTTGGTTTCCGAAAAAATTTGAACTCCAAATAAAACTGAAAAACGATATCTTATCACGTGTCAGAGACGTCTCTTCACGCAGAGTCAGTGATCAATTGCTTTGCGTGCTATCGCTGCGAGTGGGCTCCCACATCGCGTGTCGAAGCGGCATTGCCCGTGTGATGGCGCCAGATATCGCAATGACTAAATGTGGCAATGACCACCTATTTATAGTAATATTTTCCTTATTAGTCGAAAGGTTATCTGGAAGAGACCGCTAGAAGCAATAAAATTTGCCGATACCTTTGATACCTTACTTAACGTTTCCATTTTATTTGAGCTTTCTCGATTCCTAGAAGGCAACGAGAAATAATAAGTCAAAAATAATGCCGAACCAAGTAAAAGTGAAAACCTCTCGTCTACTGGTTTAGCGTGAGCTGTGTTGCAGCAAACAGTTTTCCCCAAAATAAGTACTGTATTAACCAAAGAGTTTGCTTAAACTAAGTACAGAGTTGGCACAAACGATTTACACGAAAGCACGGGTCTTTCTTGACTTGTCACTCTTGTGGAAGTGTCATACTTTTGTCGCAGCACATCACTCTGTTGCCATAGAAAGTATGCACATTATCTGCTTACGATTGACACAAAGGAACCGTGCTTGTCATGACCCCCCCTCCCCTCACAGGCAGGGTCCAGTAGTCCCAAAATCCAAATACAAAAATCTTTATTGCTGTTTGCAGGTAAGAAAAGGTGATACAAAACATTTTAATAATTGACCCATACAAACTGGCCTCTTCTTCTAGAGACATGCAATATGTCTGGCAAGACAGTTTCCATTGGTCTGAATTTATACAATGATAATAATAGTCAGCTGATAAAGTCTTCTTCTTCTTTTTTCGTTTTTAACTTTTAATCGGTTGTATCCCTAGGTGGGAACACTGTTTAAAAGGCATGCATGTACTTATCTCACAGTTTTGTGGCTTGACCACGACTATGTGACCCAATGGCGCCATGTGGACCCCCCTCAAATACCCTGGAGCCAAAGCTGCCGCCCTTGAGCGCGACAGGCGCGTCGGACCGCGTATCAGCAAACGTAATTATCTGAAAAAAGGCTTTAAAAGAATTGGCTGAATATGATTGATTGTTGTACGTGAGGATAGTCCATAAAGACTTATGACGTTGATAAGATTAATCTCATCATGGAAATAAACCAAATGGGACGTGCTTTACTTATCACATGCAAAAACAATCCACTAAATGTTCCCCCCAGAGTCAAGGCCAAATACACCACGCACCCCGTGTGTGGGTTGTGGTGGATGACCTCGGAAGAATAAAATTTAATTAATTTTAAATTTAAATTTATTCGAATTCTACAGACATGTCGGTTCCAATTTAACGGCATTACGCACGTGACTTCGAAAAGACTAGGTAATGATTTGGACTCTTCATGTTCCAATAGTTGCGTGTCACTGTGCTGTCAAAGTCAAAGTTCTTTATTGATAAATGAACAATTTACACGTCAATTTTATAAAAAAACAAAATAGGAGCATACAAAGAGTATACATTTTTAAAGTTTAAATTGAACTTTATATTGTACGATAATAGGTATCGTACAAATAAGTGTCAAAAATTAAAATATATGTACTTATTGCAATTGTGATGAACAATGTAAATTTTTTACAATTTTATTGTGATTTTGCCATCACTATATAAAAACTCGCTGTAACTATAAAAAGTTTGATCGATAAGCCAGCTTTTTAATCGGTTTTTGAAGCTACCCGAACTCGGTGCTAATTTAACTATTTTAGGAAGAGTTTTATAAACTTCCGGTCCCATAATGTGAGTCAGTTTTTCCGATCTCGCGAGAGAGTGAGGTTATGGGTTGACTGTTATATGGTAGGCATGTTGCTTACCATCAGACACATATCCTGCTCGTCTCGTCACTCTTTATTTAATAAATATAAAAATAGTAGTTGGTTCGAATCTCGCCTGTACCTCTTATTATTTGCCTAGTGCAGAAGTAAAGGTATTCATTGCCGCTGCTTTTAATGTTGTGAGTAAACCTGCTTATTTCAAAAAACTTATTTCGAGTACGACCCATCTAACCTAATCCAACTAAACTATACTTAAGCGACGTTTTTAAATCGTCGCGTCGGTTAGACGCCAAATTCTAAATTAAAATTAAATCATTACTAGACATAACAAGTCCATTTTATGTTCCCACTGCTGGGACTCGATCTCTTCTCTCACAAAGCGAGACTCGAGGCCAAAATACACCACGCTGGCCAAGTGCGGATTGGCAGAGACATGCCCTCGAAGGATGTCTTTCCTTGTAATAAAAATTCGACCGCTAGGGACGTTAAATATTGTGATTTTTTTCCAAAATTCTACCATTTTTTCTTTTGATCAAAATAACTTTAAGCGTGTATCCACAAATGGGGACCAATTCTGAACGCAATTAGAACTTAAATTGGGAATGACGTTTCTTGTCTCTGTCATTCTAAAGGGATAACACAAAGACCTAGAGGTTTGATTCCGTGTCGAGATCAATCCGATTGCGCTGTGAATCAGGCTACTGGGTTTTGTAGATAAAATAATGTGGCTTACAGTTTTTTACTCTAGTTTTAAGATTGCCGCGAACGAATCGTAGAATTCGAAGCATGTGTCACCTTAACCATCACATGACGCGTCTGTTCGAACAATCAGCTGTTTGGTGATATAACGAGAGGAGTTTCCTTTCACGCTGCCAACTGGTTCACGTGGTATTTCTCTGTATTATTAGAATCGTTACCGATATCTGTATTCACTTACTGATTTATTAATAACCGGGGGTTTCACTTCACGCCATTACCTTAATTCTAGACGAATCCCTACTGATAATATTTTAATTTATAAAAATACAGTGTCAACCTATATTCACGAAAGTTGACATTTATGTGTAGGTAATAACCAACTTTGAGATATAATAGTGTTTATTTCGAATAATGGTGTCAATAATTTATTATTAACAATTTACTAATATTGATTGTTTATTGATCGTAATATTCATAAGTGTCGAACAGAATCCGTCTCAATAGGCTTTTTAGATTATTTGTCTAACCCAAACGAAATTGGGAAATCGAATCGAAATATAATATCGGTTGTGGACATTTCACACAGTACCGTCTAAATGCTAAAGTAACTCTTACATTTTCACTCTTAATCTACTGAACCGATTTAAATGAAATGTAGATACAGAGATAGTTTAGAGCCTGAGAAAAGACATATAGGATATAGGAATTTCGCCATTTTAAAGGTAGAAGCTTGGAAACTCATTTTTAGGCTTTTGGTTACATATACATAAATATGATATACAAAGTTTTTAAAAGTTTTACCCTGAAAGGGTTACAGTCTCTATAAAAATTTTATTTAAATCGGTTCACTATTTTAAATGCATTAATGTAGGTAGGCTATTGCTTGCGATTTGAATGCGTATTTAAATAGATAAATTCAACTTGTACCTACGTGTTTAAAAGTAAAACTTTCACTTAAATAATTTACTTTTATCATCTTTGTATAAAGAAAACTTTAAATTCCACATTATGTACGTGGCTAAAACGATACCCTGCAGTAATAAAAAAAAAAGAAACCTCAATTTCTTTAATCATTTAGTCGTGATTGTTAGTTGCGCGCGCATAACCTGAAAATTAATATTTTTTTACCGCCATAATGAAAAAAAAAGACGCTTTTTCACTGTTGCAATGATTTTTTATTATTATTTTATTCACAAGTGTGTTGAAAAACGTCGTATGATACACGTGTGTATTGATGATTACCGTTCTCAGCTATCTTAAGACCCTCGCCAAGGCTCGGGTTTCAATAGCGCCACAGCGGCAATCACGAACTTACACAGTTGTATCATAATGTACTATTATAGGGATTAACAGTGAACCGATGGTTTAGTATTTCGGATAAGAAGATTAACCTAAGTAAGAAGTAGCCATTGCTTGTTGCAATGACATTCACGATCGTGCCCTCTAGTGCGCCCCCCTCTAAAGATAACCGCAGGTCAGGCCGCGGCGGGCACACGCCCAAATCAGCCGTGCATGTATCTACATTTATCTGCTATCAGCCTGAGGTCACATGGCCAGCTCGCTAATCAGTTCGCGATTTTCTGAATTTCTTGCAAACTCAAATCATTCTACTGTACCTCAGCTACTCAGCTACTGTGGTCAGTTACAGAAGGCAGTGAGCTACCGCAGTCCATATCGTCGTTGAACTGGCCACCCAACGAGGTGGGTCGTCGGCGAAACGAGACCGTTTACCGTCGACTGTGAACTAGTCTATGAAACCGTTCAATTTTCGACTAGTTTACGCCATAAACGGAATACTCTTAACTAACATAATACATAGTTGCATAGTTCATTCTTCGACTAGTTTACCGGAGAACTGTAAACTAGTCTATCCGTTCATGGTAAGTAAACAGTTGATATGAACTGTCCGTTGATTCAACGGACCTCTATCACCTAATTTTTATTTAACTTTTTATTAATTAACCTTACCACTTCTGGGCACATGTCTCCCCCAATTCCCTCCATTTTAGTTGTTTCTAAGCTTCCATCGTCCAATCTATTTTAAACACTCCGAGCTTGTCCTTCCATCCATTTATATACAAAAAATTATACACCCAAACTTAAAAACTACAAAGAAAGTGGCAATTGGCGACCTTATCGCTTTAAGTAGCATAGTAAAAGCCTTTAACATCGCGTAGCATTTTTTTTATAGTATATTATATATTTATATTATATTTTACATTATAGTAAGCGACGTGTCTGTCCATGACATCACACAGCTATTGGAACATGAAGAGTTGAAATTTAATCGCAGTTCTATTGTAGTTTTACCGACGTAAATAATAAGACATATTATCAATTGCACTGAATCATCAACCCATGCTAATAGCTATGAGATTTCACGTCCATTACATTATCAGCGTGTTTTTGCCAATAATATGTGTTTAAATATAACAAGTACTTAGTAGGCGTGTGTTCCGTGACGCACTCGGCCAAGGTCGGCGTTTACTGGTATTGGTAAACTAGTTATGGCTTCGCAGATGTGTTCGAGGTTTGAGAATTAGATGATAGACACGTCGAACAAGTTTTCCTAGATTGGAAATTCTAGAAACCGCGAATGTTTCAAATTTTAGATCAAGTATGCCAGTAAAGCCCACTATGTGTCTAAAAGGCTATCACATGGCTAAATTTAGTCGATAGTGAAGTGTAATGAACCTTTAAAATTCACATCGCAACTAATACAAGAACAAAATTAAAAAATTTGACTAACCCCCGACTACCTTAGCTTTGTTATCTGTACAACATTCTACTAGTCTAGTCCTTTCTTTTGATACCCATATTGAGGTAGGTTGTGAAGAAATATTTTATCCGCCATTTTGTGGAGGCGGACGTTTTGAATCGATATCAACCAAACATAGCTAGAACACCCGCACGGATATTAACTTTCAAATAAAAAAAACCGCATTGAAATCGGCCCATTCGTTTGAGCTCTACGGTGCCACAGACAGACACACACACAGACAAACAGACAGACAGACAGACAGACAGATAGATAGACAGACAGACAGACAGACAGACAGACAGACATCGACGTCAAACTTATAACACCCCTTTTTTTGGTCGGGGGTTAAAAAGAGCTGATGACTGAAATGGCTGAACCGATTTACATGAATAGCTAAGAACACTCCCTACTAACTATGCCAAGAACAGGGTGCTATAAGTTTGACCTATGTATCTGCGTGTGTCATCTTAAGGTTTTTGTTTGAAACTCGGAAGTGTTTTCAGTTGTTTCATCAAAATCGGTTCAACCGTTTCAAAGATTTTTTTTGCACTTTTTTGCAGTTACTTGCAAAGATACGTGCGACCTAAAATTTGAAACGATGACATCCTTCTTCCTTCAAACTGGAACACCGTAATATTTGCAGTACCTACGGCAGATATCTAATTACGATATGTCAGGACGCTCAGGACTGACCTGAGAAACAAATTAACAAATTAATCCATTATTCCGCAACGCCGTACAAAAATCTTGCGACAAGGGGAAAAGTTCGAGGGTTGCAACCCCCTCTCTTCACCTGTACTCAGTTGGTCAGCTTACAAGTAACGGCATAGTGCTGAATGTAAACATATTTTATATCATTATATTTTTCTACACAGGCCTCTCGTGGTTCAAATGACCCATCATTTCTTGACACGGGCCTGTCTAGTACTATTTACATTCATTCGTTCATTTGAGTCTTGTTTTCTTCCACACACGTCGCGTAAAGTAAAGAAAGTGTAAATTCCACGGTTGATTAGATAGCTGACCGTGGTATCTTATCTGGAAACTTCCAAACAGCAGGTAGGCCTTGACGATCAATTTACATAATATATTCTTAAAGTTTCAACAAGTGTTTCGTATTTGCTTTTGGTGAAGAAATTCACGTTTTCTGTTGCCAAAACTTCGTATATATATTTCATTTGTACGAAATTTATCGAGTAGGTTCATTGATATTTTCGATTTGCTTGTGAAAAATTAGAAATCAAGTAGGAGTATGTATACATTAGATTAAAAATTTGTAAGGACCTCAGTACGTTGCTAAGATGCGTCCATTATGCGTTTAAGATTCGTATCGCAGCTAACGAAGAAGTTAATAACTTTTAAGCGACTGAACCGATATTGATGAAACATACATAGCCAAAAACAAGCCCGACCCATTATCTTTTCAAACTTAAAAAAAAAGATATCAAAATCGGTTCATCCGTATGGAAGATACAAAGCCACAGAGACACACACACAGTCACGTCAAACTTATAAACACTGTCATTTTTGCGTCTGGGGTTAAAATTTCTAAGTTCGTTCTATACCTATTTATCTATTAATGTTTCCAGAGAACAGGGCTTAGAGATATTACCATCTTAGATCTCTGGGTGATGAGCGCAGTGCAGTACTAGATAATGATTTGGACTTTTCATGTTCCAATAGCTACGTGACACTGTACTGTTATGTGGCAGGCATGTTGCTTACCATTCTGGACCACAATGTTGAATTTGCAAAATGTTGGATTCTTATGATGTTGATTCCCAAGATGTTGAATTCGTAAAAAGTTGAATTTATTGGACCCACAATGTTGAATTCTTAAAATGTTGAATTCCTAAAATGTTGAATCCCAAAACATTGAATCCAAATAAATTGTATCCCCACAATTTCGAATAATAATATACGTAAGTACAATCTGATGTGAATGGATTAACAAGAACAAAATTAAAAATTTTGACTAACCCCCGACTACCTCGGATATCGGATTATCTATATAACGTTCTACTAGTCAAGCCCTTTCATTTGATACCCATATTAAGGGAGTTGTGAAAAAAGAAATGTATTTCGCCATTTTGTGGTAGCGGCCATCTTGGATTTAAATTTGTCATATTGCAAAGTATTCTATAAGTCAAGCCCTTTCATTTGATACTCATATTGAGGTAGTAGTGAATAAAATAATATAATTCAGCATTTTGTGGTGGCGGCGCCATCTTTTGAAATTTGTTATAGTGTATAGTATTCTACCAGTCGAGCCCTTTCATTTGATACCCATATTGAGGAAGGTTGTGAAGAAATATTTTTATCCGCCGTTTTGTGGAGGCGGCCATCTGGAATCGATATTAACCAAACATAGCTAAGAACATCCGCACGGATATTAACCTTCAAATAAAAAAAAACCGCATCGAAATCGGCTCATCCGTTTGAGCTCTGCGGTACGGACGGTACGGACACACACACAGACAGACAGACAGACATCGACGTCAAACTTATAACACCCCTTTTTTTGGTCGGGGGTTAAAAAATGATTCGTCATGCCTATTATCGAATTTCCAATTAAATACGACTTACTGCTTAACATATTTATAACTTGTTACGAGAATTGTATGTAGGTATGTCATTCATTGGCCTAAAAACGGGATGCAAAGTATAAAGTGTTGACTATCTATCATGCCCTCTACGACCTGAAAATGAAGATAGTGCTAAAATAGCTACAGTAAGTATGTCTGGATACTTAATCAACAGAATTCAGATTAATAGTGCACCTTTGAACCTTTTCAAATCAAATCAAATTAATTTATTGTGCTTGTGGTCCTGGGTTACAAGATTGGTACTTAAAATACACGACGGTTCTCCAGGTCCCGCATTTAGCATGCAAGCAGATAAACAGTGAATGTAACAAAAGATTCATACACAGAAGATAAAAAGTGGTTTTTAAATTAAATAAAATGAAGTTTTTGAGGCAACAAACTTTCAAGCCACTGCAACAAAGAATGTTTCTATAAGAAATAGTTGTTTGTTATACAAGAGTGCAAAGTTGATTTTTATCCGCGTGCTCAATTTTGATGACCGAGCAAGCGAAGGATTCTAAAATTTTGAATCACGAGCGCAGCGAGCGAAAATTAGAATCTTGAGCGTAGCAAGGGAATCAAAAGAGCACAAGGTGAAAAATCTTTGCACTCGAGTGCAACACGTAACTTTTCATTCCACCTCAGCGAGGAAATGACTAAATGCAAATTTTTAAATGTTTCCGCGCTAAGCAAATTAAAAAAAAGTAAGTACACCAAGGAGGTTCCGAGTCTGAGTTGTTAACATATTAAAAAAAAATGTATGATGCATTCGGCACCAAGGAGGTAGAAATAAATAGGTTGAATTATGTTTTGAATTCAAAACCTCAGTACACACGAAGTTCTAAATTCAAATTTACTTTAACCTCTAGAGGGTAAAAAGGACTGCGGCCTGATATCGAGGAGCAAAAGTACTCTTTCCGAGCTGGTGGGATGAAAACGTTTTTTTTTCTTCTAAGATTTGTTAAAATAATATTAAAAAATATAATTTCAGTAGGTTTTTAGGGTCGCACACACAATGAAAAAGCTGTCAATGCAAAATCTTCATCAATAAATAAGCCCCGCACATTATAATTTTTGAGGTAAAATCTGTCGCTCTGCAGATAGGTGCTAGATTCGTGTGTGTTAATTTAATGGATACAAAGAAAAAAGCGGTCGCATTCAATATTATTCTATACTAGCGGTTGGCATCCGGCTTCACACGTAGTACATAATATATTGTCTAAAGCTGGCCTCGGGGATCACGTAGTAATTATATCCAACGGTAAAAAAATGTGTTTTGTAATAGATCCAGTACTTCCTGAGATTTGCGCGTTCAAACAAAAAACCTCTTCAGCTTTATAATATTAGTACATACTCGTATCTAGCAACTAATTATTATTTTTTGATTTTATAGCGAAATGTGTCACAGGATGTATTCCATAATTCTGGATAGGTTTTCCATGTTTTAATAAATAGTGAAAAATATTGATTTTCCGCCTTTTCATTAAAAAACCATGTTGAGAGAGGTTGTCGGGGGTTAAAAAGTAACTACAAGGTGGGCCAAAAGAAGTCATCCGATGATATTTGGCTCCCTTTTAAGCTATTGCATAGCTTTTATCGCGGGCCCAGGGGACCGAATTTTAGTGATCGTGCATCTCTTTCTTATGCTCACAAGAAAGAGGGATGGAAGACCGTAACGCCGTCCTCCCCACTCGGTCATTCGACTTTGAATCTTATTTGTATGAGCTTTACAGACTAAATGCTCTTAGCAGTGTTGCCAACTTAGCGGATTTCCCGTGATATTTTTTAAGGTAAACAAATGTCACTCTTCAAAATAAAAGCAATTCCGAAAAATTGTTAACATCCCTATTGCTTATGTTGATAAAAATGCATGCATGCAATGCAATAGCTTTACCGCGGCAATCCCCGAGTGCCACACTTCTTTTTTCTTTTAAATGATGAATGTCGATTCTGTTTATTTGAACCTTTATAATTTTGTTAGTCATATCGAGAAGAGTATATCGGCGCCGTCACAATTGATTGCCATACGGGCTCGTTTTATGGCATTTTTCATCACTTCAGTGAGAACTTCGGACAGGCAGATTCTCGCAGTCGTATTGAATGTTGTCCTTGAGGGCTTCCAGAGTCTCAGAGCCCACAAAAAAAGTCTGAAACGCTTAAAACGCTGCCTTCAGGATATCGATTGTGGCTTACGCGGTGTGTGCCGTTGCTTCGTCCTGTTGGAACTCCGTGACTTTCAGTCTTAATGCATCCAATTGCGGCAGAAAAAACTCACAACACTTGTATTCTACATCTATCTAGTCCACATATGTCAAAACAAATTTGACATAGAGTGATTTTTTTGGCTCACCTTGTAGCTGCCAATCACAGCAACTTCAAGAACAAAATTAAAAATGTTGCTTAACCCCCGACTACCTCGGATTTGTTATCTGTACAACATTCTCACATACAACAATAGTCAAGCCCCTTCATTTGAGACCCATATTAAAGAAATTGTGGAAAAAGAAATGTATTTCGCAATTTTGTGGTAGTGGCCATCTTGGATTTGAAATGTGTCAAAATGCAAAGTATTCTACTAGTCAAGCCTTTTCATTTGATACTCATATTGAGGTAGGTTGTGAATAAATATTTTGTCCGCCATTTTGTGGAGGCGGCCATCTTGAATCGATATTAACCAAACATAGCTAAGAACAGTCACACGGATATTAACCTTTAAATAAAAAAAACCGCATCGAAATCGGCCCATCCGTTTGAGCTCTACGGTGCCACAGACATACAGACAGATATCGATGTCAAACTTATAACACCCCCTTTTTAGTCGGGGGTTAAAAATGAATTGAAATGAATTTTTATCTGCAATTTTTAACCGACATCCCAAAAAAAAGGAGGCTATCAATTCACCACCATGCACATGTTCCTATCGTCTATCTATGGTTCTTGTGTTTAATCAGTATATGCTTTAAAAAATACCACCAGGCACATGTCTTGTTCGTAGCGTCACTCTATGCTATAAAAAATACCACCAGGCACATGTCTTGTTCGTACCGTCACTCTATGCTATAAAAAATACCACCAGGCACATGTCTTGTTCGTACCGTCACTCTATGCTATAAAAAATACCACCAGGCACATGTCTTGTTCGTACCGTCACTCTATGCTATAAAAATACCACCAGGCACATGTCTTGTTCGTACCGTCACTCTATGCTATAAAAATACCACCAGGCACATGTCTTGTTCGTACCGTCACTCTATGCTATAAAAAATACCACCAGGCACATGTCTTGTTCGTACCGTCACTCTATGCTATAAAAAATACCACCAGGCACATGTCTTGTTCGTATCGTCACTCTATGCTATAAAAAAAAATCGTCGACCCTAAATTTGCCCAAAACGAAGAAAATCATCGATATATAAATCGATGAGGAATAATTTGGTTTATAGCGATAAGGACAATATACAAACCTTTTGAGTGAGCGTGTCGTCCGTAAGGTCGATGAACGAGGCGCAGGCGCAGCCAACGAGCTCATATGATATACTAACATACTAGTTACGCCCCGCTGTTTTGCCCGCGTGGTACCCGTTCCCGTTATTTTAGGCATAAAAAGTTGTTCTGAATTTCGATCCGATCTATTCAGCCCTTCCGATGCGAGTGATAAACAAACACCCAAACTTTGACAAATAATTTTTCCCCTGGCTGCAAATCGAACCCACGACTTACGGTTGCGTGGGCAGACTTACTCAAATCTCGTAGTCGTAGGACTCGCAGAGTCCGCCTGGGGAAGTACCGCACCGTTGCCAGTTATTCTACCGCCAAACAGTAATGTGCAAACATTCAGTTTGAAGGGCAATGTTTGCAGTGAAATTACAGGGAATAGAGATAAAACATCTTATATATCTGGGTGATGAGCGTAGTACAGTGCTAGGTATTGATTTATGGTCCAATCCTCGTGATACTGTGTTGTTATGGGCAGACGTCTTGCTGCGTATAAATCAGGCACATGCACTACCCGTAATCGTCCTACTATTAAAAAAAAGTTGTCTGTAAATAATATAATATGTATAATATAGGTAGGTAGATAGGTTGGTTTACGGACGATAGTTTAACGTGACAACGTCGTAACAAAACATTGATAGATGCGGTGCAAGCGTGCCATTAGAGTAACGGGACATAACGCGACTCTTTTTCGTCCATGCAGCCGGCGTTCATCGATTTATTAGAAATTGTCACGTCAAAAAGAGTTTGTCGAAAGTTTCTAAACCGCTTTGACCATACTCTAAGATATGACAACGTTGTCTCGATGTTTCGAATATGTCGGTTTGTGTGATATATCAACTGTGATGGTATATACCATGTAGCAACTATTGTTCACTCCCACGTATAAAATTGCAAGGATATGAGCGCGTCCGTTGCAATGAAGTCACTTGACAGCCGTCAGGACTCGACTCGGGGGCACAGGCAGCGTTCAGGGACCCCGATTGTAAACGACTTCACAAATGTAGGAGATTCTCAATTGCACATATCTTTACCCGACTGAAATAAGGGTTATGTTTTTCGCGCGTATCTTGTATATTTGTTTATTTCTTATTCCCACGTATCTTCCAATCGGCTGGATGGAGTTTGACAATTAAGATATCGTTAGCTTCGCCTCAATTAACCAAATGGCCTTAGACAGTATATTGTATTACATAATGTTTTTTTATCTGTTGATTTTTTTGGAGTCTTGTTTTTTACATGAAAGTTCTTTTGACACCTTAAAGAGATTATGAGAGTCATTGTCGTTTAACATCAGGCGAGATGGCGGTCAAGTGTAAACCTATAAAAGTTAAAAAAAAAAGTCACACTCTCCTCACCTCACCTCCTCACCTGAAGTGTGAGGGTAGAGGTCACACTTCAGTGACGTAAAATGAATCGAATACGATTATTTCATTTTCCACTGATAAATTAGCTGATTTGGTCTAACACTGATCCGGCAGCGCTATTATTTTAACATGAGGTTAATTTATATGCAAAGAAAACTCGAATGCTACCCACTTGTCCACCTGTTGGGGAATTAGATGCGATAACTATCTTAATGTGACGAAAATAAATTTAATAGGATTCACTCTTTTCAAACACAATTCGAATATCAATTTAGTATTTTTTTTTAATGAAGAGTGACAAAACGAGCATGCTGTGCCCTTGATGGCAAGAAACACTTTCTTCTTTACAAATTTCTTTACAAATCTGACTAATCGTTATTTGAAAATTGTTTATTTAATGACCTTAATAAATACCTGCGTATTCGTGTTTTAAAGATAATTACGAATGTCACCCAGTTTTATATAATTTTCCTCAATTGAGCGTCAGCTAAAGGGGTTCAAGGCAAACTGTTAGAAACTGGGTTTTTACGTAATAAGTTATTCAGCCTTAATGGCGCCACTGACCGCTTTTGCCTTGGTCCTAAGCGCTATTTATCAGGGTATTGCTCACATTTTCCTCTGCCCTGAGAAAGAGCAGTGATAATGGAGAAGTTTTTCCAAAAAAAAACAAAAAATCGTTGAAAATCAGAACCGATTTCAATTTGTGAAAATGTAGCTTCCTTCAGCAAACCGATAGTGTATAAATTTGCATATATATTTTGTTTTTCTTATTTCTCCAAAAGCGCTTAACCGATTTCGATAAAATTTATACGTAAACACAAGTGTGATCTACCGAATAAAAAAATAATATTCACAATTGGCGGAGCCATCGCATAACATACATACAAAAAAACTGAACATCCAAAAATCCAAACATCCATACATTGACATTTATAATTATTAAAATAACGCCATTAGTTGAGTCAGAACCTAAACTGATTTTATTGAATCTGAGGGTACTTATTAGTAGAGTTTTGACGTGACAACGTCTTATAAATTGGTTTGCCGGGTGACACTTCAAGAAACTGCGTTACGCTCCGCTCACGTTATGCGCTCACAACGAGAGCGAGTGAGAGGCACGCGTCCCTTCCACTCGGGCATGGTTAGCCCGCCTAAGAGCGAGAGAGACAGACATAAAAAGTGAAAGGCACGCGTCCCTTCCGTAAAATTATTTTACCACTCAAAGTCGTTGTCACGTAAAACTTTCGCCCGTATACCGACTTTACAGGCAACCAATTTTTGTTTGATAGTGTGAACAATAAAGATTTTTCATTCGTTCATTCATACTCAAATGACATGTCCCGTGTAACGTTTCTTGAGCTTAAAAATGTAATAAAATATAATCGGGACACTTCTTGCCATTGTTACAGTCGTGTATAACTAGGCTTAGTTGGTAGTAAGCCTGCCTCCAGAGTGGCAGGTCGAAGGTTCGATTCTCAGTCAAAACACAAAAGTGTGATGAATACAAAATATTTGTTCTTTGCTTGGGTGTTTCAATGTATGATAACTATGTATTTTTAAGCTATTGCATAACTTTTATCGCGGGCCTGGGGACCGAATTTTAGTGATCGTGCATCTCTTTCTTATGTTCACAAGAAAGAGGGATGGAAGACCGTAACGCCGTCCTCCCCACTCGGTTATTCGACTTTTAATCTTATTTGTATAAGCTTTACAGACTAAATGCTCTTAGCAGTGTTGCCAACTTAACGGATTTCCCGTGATAGTTTTTAGGGTAAACAAATGTCACTCTTCAAAATGAAAGCAATTCCGAAAAATGGTTAACATCCCTATTGCTTATGTTGATAAAAATGCATGCAACATGCAATAGCTTTACCGCGGCAGTCCTCGAGTGCCACACTTCTTTTTTTTATAATATAAAGTGACGTGACGAGCAGGACATGTGCCTGACGGATAGCGACATGCCTGCTCATAACAGCACAATATTACGCAGCTATTGGAACATGAACAGTCCAAATCATTAAGATATTTATCACTGAACTGTGCTCGTCACCCAGAGATATGAGATAATTTATCTCAATGCCCTGTAATTTATCTGAATACTGCTCTTCATCTGGAACACATTCATGTTTGGACACTACTGCTTGCTGGTAGAATAACTGGCAGAACGTGGTACTTCCCCAGGAGGACTGAAAAGAATCATACTACTACTAATATGTACATAAATGAATATTGGTGGACAATTCACATACAACACCATGTTTATGAATAAGACTTTGCTAAATTAAATGTCAATGAAATTAAATCCATTCATTTCATTTACAAAACATGGGTTGTACACAATTAATATTGTTACATGAGGTTAAAACCACGAGTATATAAGGGTCCACCGTGCTTATATCAATACAATTTATATACAACTAGCTGTACCCTGCCACGCTTCGCTGTGGCACATTGTGATGCAAAAATTAGATAAAAAATTGGTTGCCTGTAAAGTCGGTATACGGGCGAAAGTTTTACGTGACAACGACTTTGAGTGGTAAAATAATTTTACGGAAGGGACGCGTGCCTTTCACTTTTTATGTCTGTCTCTCTCGCTCTTAGGCGGGCTAACCATGCCCGAGTGGAAGGGGACGCGTGCCTCTCACTCGCTCTCGTTGTGAGCGCATAACGTGAGCGGAGCGTAACGCAGTTTCTTGAAGTGTTACCCGGCAAACCAATTTATAAGACGTTGTCACGTCAAAACAATCCTTGATGCTGATTATACATCATTCTAAAATTTCAGCTCGATCGGTGCAGAACTTTTTGAGTTTTTGAAGCGTACACAAACCAAAATTACGTTTTTATATGTAGAGATATTAGTAAGTACCCACACTATCACATAAAGGAAGAGGAAATCGCCGAGGATTGTTGTAAATGAATTTAATACTATTTTGTTTTACTGATGCATTAGCCGGGGAAGGCCTGCTATGACAGAGCGCGGAAATTTCCTTGTATCGAGTTGATTCACAGCATTAAGTTTTTCTGAGTATTTTTTTTCTGAGTGGACGTTGAGTGTTTAAATGTGTTGTTGTAAACAGGAACTAACAAATAATATTAGTAAATTTTATCTAGAGACATCTTAATATATTAATTAAAAATTGTTTGTTCCCACTGAACTCTTTACCAAGTGAATCGAAAGTTTGCATTTATGTGTAATTTGGTCCAAGTTGTGAACCAAATTTCATCATCATCATTCATCATTGTGTGTAATCTGGTAGACACAGAACAAATTCTTATATTCATCGCACAAATATTTCCTCTGGGTGGGAATCGAACCGACGATATACAGCTGCGTGGCCAGACTTACCGTGAACCTCACGAAACCGTTAAAATGTATTATTATAAACTACCAACTAAGGCAGTCAAGAAATAAAAAACTTAAAATTGAGTTCCGACTTGAATGATGAGGAAAACCTTCCTTCACTAACCTCAGATTTCAAGGAAACATTTTTTTTTTACCTGTAACAATCGACGATAACACAAATTTACAAATTATTGTTTTTTGTCAATACCCAATAGACAATTTATAGTACATTTTTGTCGACCCTCGCATCGTTAGGTACAAGTATTACCTAGGTAGCAAGATTTTTGGTACAAAAATAGCTGGCCGCAGCTAGTATATAGTACTCATCACTATACAACTATACATACATGCATATATTATGGCAGTACGAAGTGTGCTAAAATAATCTAGACCTACTTAATATTATACAATACAATACAAAACACGTTATTGCCACCACATTGTACATTAGGTTTTTTTGTTTGAACGCGCTAATTTCAGGTAGTTGACCGATTTCCTACCAGTCATGACCTACGGTGCTGAAACGTGGACACTAACAGTAAAAGCAGTCCGAAAATTCAAAGTCGCTCAGCGAGCTATGGAAAGAGCTATGCTTGGTGTTTCTCTGAGGGATTGTATTCGTAATGAAGTCATCCGTCAGAGAACCAAAGTCACCGACATAGCTCAGCGCATCAGCAAGCTGAAGTGGCAGTGGGCTGGTCATATCTGTCGCAGAACCGATAACCGTTGGGGTAGACGAGTTCTGGAGTGGAGACCACGAATCGGCAAACGTAGTGTAGGACGCCCTGAGACTAGGTGGAGTGACGATATACGTAAGGTAGCTGGTAGCGGTTGGAAACGTAAAGCCGAGGATCGGGCTGAGTGGCGTATTATTGGGAGAGGCCTATGTCCAGCAGTGGACGAATGTGGGCTGATTATGATGATGATGATGACCGATTTTAAAAATTCTTTAATCGTCGGATGTTTACGTGACGTTTCAGTGACGTCACTGAGTGCTATAATGTATAGTATGTACCATGGGCGAAGCCGGGGCGGACCGCTAGTGTATAATAAACTCTCACATAACTTCTCCGATTGTCAAGCGTCGATTAGTGAAACGTCGGGTAAAGTGGCAGAACAAAGTTTGCTATATCTTGTATTCAATGATTGTAATGATTATCATCATTTGCCTACCACCATTCGTCAAATGTAAACTTACTCCTTTCCCATTAATGTCCTCTTTCATACAATCCATCCACGCTTTTTTGATCGTCTTCTATCACAGCATCCATCTGTGCTCTTTGTACCTACGCATAATATGCCCAAACCACGATAACCTAGTCCTTTTCAACCATTCTGCCACTGGGGCTACTAAGTACTGCTACTTTCATACTTCCCCGAAAATACTCATTTCCAAATCTATCTATTCGCGTCTCGCCATACATCCATCTCAGCATACATGCTGAACTCTTAAATTCTCACACAATTTAACGATTGTTAGGCGTTGATTAGTTAAACGTCGTTTAACTCGTCCCTGGGTGGTGAGAAGCAGACGACAACAGTCAAATCAGTCGCCAGTGACCCTCGCACTGCTTTGATTAACCAATCACCCATTCAAGAGAAACGATTTAATTCGCTTTCAATTCGCAAGCGAATTGGAACCTCTTAACAGGCCAAAAGGAAGGCCAATTTAAACTGTAAATTGTTTCAATAATGCCACATGATATGGACTGAAAGTAATCGCTGTTCCAAATCGATACTTTTAAGCTCAATTTTGTTGGATCGAAATTCCTTACGGCAGGCTTGGATTAGATAGAGGATTTTGCTGCGCGGCCGAACTGAACAAAACTGCGAGACAAAAATCGCAAGAAAAATAAAAACTGCGGTGACCAGTGTAACCAACTTTATTTTTTACATTACCGTACCATAAATAAATCTAATAGTTTAAAAAACTAAAAAAACACGCTTTTAGCACACTAATAATTACAAAAGTATCCCATTCAACAAACCCTTTCATTTAATACCCATATGATGGGGGCATTTGAAATAGCCAATGCACCATCTTGGATGTACGCCATATTGGATTTAAGTCACGTGACTATATTTTTTCGTATTCCTGACAGCAACATGTCATGTCATCAGAACTCCAAAATTCCAAGATTTTCTCACATTCGTCGTTAGTTACAAGTGAAGGTAATAAAAGCGTGTTAATATTAAAACTAAGCAATGTTTTTTCTTGCAATTTGTGGTGCTTTTATATTATCCGAAAGAACTTCGTTACAACCTGGTGTCCCATGACCCATGACACCACATCTTTTGTTTCTTTGAGTTAGTTTGATGTCACGATTCGAATTTTCTGTATCAATTTGACTTTACTCAAAGATGTGATAGAATTTTGGCTCGCGAAAGCCTTCTCTGACAAATGGAATACAGCGGTTATAGTCAAACATTAACGATGTTTTCAGACGGCTGTTCTAGTCGGTAGAACGGCAACTGCTGCGGTTTCGAATCTCACGCACACCAGTTTTCCACGCACCATCTTGTGCGTAATGCCGCTAACTTAAATAATGGTGAAGGGAAGCATCGTGAGGAAACTTGCATGCTCCATGATTTCAGGTCATGCGTCATTGATTGATTAAGGTTATGGCCTGAACTATCTCGTGTCCCAGCTGTGGGAACATTTAGTGGGCTACTTTTGTGTTTAGGTGAAGCGCCGAGCGCGTTGCTTACAAAGTTTTAATGACTCATAATGGATTTAGAAATGTTACATGAATAATTTTGTTTGTTTATTACTGTGAAATGGTTTAGTGAAATGTATGATTTCTATTGTTTCAGAAAGCATTCCCCACAGCAACCGTACTGCTCAGGAACCTGAGCGCAGAGAACACCAACTTGAAGAGCGTGCTCCAAGAGAAGATCCCCAAGGAGCATGAGAAGATCAGGGAGTTCCGCAAGAAACATGGCTCCACCAAAGTTGGAGAGGTCACCGTTGACATGGTACGATGTTTTTTAATTCTCCAAGCCGGACTAATCGCCTATCCTTTGATCGCTTTGAAATTCGTTACAGTATTCTACTAGTCAAGCTCTTTCTTTTGTTACTTCTTTGATATTGAGTTGGGGGAAAAAAATAAATCGCCATTTTGCGGTGGCGGCCATTTTGGATTTGAAATGTATTATGGTGTATAGTATTCTACTAGTCAAGCCCTTTCATTGAGGGAGGTTGTGAAAAAATATTTAACTTTCAATTTGTGGAGGCGGCCATCTTGAATTGACATTAACCAAACTTAGCTAAGAACCACCCTACGGCAACTGGCTTTTAAATGAAAATGACCGCATTGAAATCGGTCCATCCGTTTGAGAGCTACAATGCCACAGCCAGACAGACATCGACGTCAAACTTATATAACACCCTTCTTTTTGGCCGGTGGTAATGATTGTTAAAGTAACTTAACCCTTACACCAAACCAATTACATTTCTTAGACTTGCATGGCAAACGGTTAATTAACCACAACGATACACTTCTAGTTCAAATGTTATTCTAAGTAACATTGACCGCGAAACTTTTGTGGACCTGTTTCATAAAATGATTAATTGTTCCGGTTTAAAAAGAGTGACGTAATTCGATAAGCGATACATACGTATTCGAGTCGCGGCGGTAACTCGCGAACGGTTGAAGTCAACGACCACGCGAAGCGCGACGGACCCTCGGTTCAAGATCGCTTGTATTGTCTCAATTCAAATCTCAATGTCTAGGTTACATACGCCCGCACACGCGACGAATTGACGCCGCGATTTCTACTTGGTATAACAATATGCTTAAACCCAAGTTAACCACGTTGTTAAAAAATGTTAGTTAACCCAAGTTGGCCCAAGTGGCATTACAAGATGCTTTTGCTTAGAACAATTAAGAAAAATCCTTGTTGTAAAATATTATTGCGTCTTCTATCGGATTAAATTTAGCACAAGCTATATCACTTCATATTGGTCGTTCCAAAAACTCGAATGAAGAAGTTTGAATGAAGAGATTAGGCTGTAGAATGTGTTGCCTGAGTGGGTTTTCGCAATGGTTGTCTTCGATCCTAGAGTGAATTGGTTTCTTTTAGGTAAGCGCGCTCCGTCGTAGAGGATATATCAGTTAACATCAGGCGAGAAGGCGGTCAAATGCAAACCTAAACCAAATATTATTTAAATAAAATATTAAAGAAAAAATGCACATGTAAAAATAAAACTGTTAAAACTAAATGGGTACATTTTATTAAACTACATTTTTATCGAGGATTTTTGTCTAAAAATTAGATGTGGTAAACACCTCATTTCTATCGGTTTTCCTCAATCATTTGTTGCTTCATCATGTTACGGATAGAAAATATCAGTTACACAAATATACGAGTAAGTCACAACACAACCCCGAAAGGTCTAACAATCTAAAGCGATTTGTAAAAAGATTGAAACTTGATTCTAAATCAATTTAGTAAATTGAACAGCGCGGCGGTACATTCTCCTCTGTTTTGCAGATGTACAGCGGCATGCGCGGAATCAAGGGTCTGGTGTGGGAGACCTCAGTCCTGGACCCCGATGAGGGCATCCGCTTCCGAGGCCTCTCCATCCCCGAGTGCCAGGCACAGCTGCCCAAGGCCAAAGGAGGCGAGGAGCCTCTTCCTGAGGGCCTGTTCTGGCTTCTCGCCACCGGCGATGTCCCAACCGAAGCTCAGACCACCGCTCTGTCAAAGGAATGGGCACAGAGGTACGAAAACATAAATTTATTTATTACACTGACCTCGTGGTTTCGTTGGTAGTCGGGCTGCCTGCGAAGCCGGGGGTCGTGGGTTCGATTGAATAAGTATGTATTTACAACTACATCAGTGTTATATCAGCTATCTGGCTGCCATAATACAAGCTTTGCTTAGTTTGGGGTCAGATCGTGTTGCGTGTGAAATGTTCCACAACATTTATTTATTTTGCTAAAAAACATACAATACAGAGAGATTAAATATAAATAACACCTAAGTTAAGGTAATACAAAAGATGCAACGAAAACTCTGTACAAAAAAGCTGTTTGTCCATAAACCACAAACTAAGCAAAGCCTGTATCTTGGGTGAGTTAACTAATATTTAAGTACTGTTTGATATTTGTTTATATGAAAGAGGACATGAATAGGAAAGAAGTAAACTCAGATTTGACGAATAATAGAGACGAATAGGGTGGGCATGTTGTACCGTCCCCACATAATTAAGGGTAGGCGAATCAAGACGACTGTCTGATTGATATTTCGCTTGCTTGGTGACAAATCAAGGTTAAATGTTCCTTTTAGGTGTGTTACTCACTTCGACAGTAAATAAATTGATTGATTGAGCGATGATGTATGCGAACAATTGACGGAGACAACGGGTCGCCCGGGCATAACCCTTTCTTTGACGAAATAAAAAACATGCAAAATTACAAACTACAATTACCAATTTAGTACAAACACTGGAACTAATGTTACAAAAAATATCTGTTGAAACCAAAGTCTTCTCGAAACGGTGCTCAGAGTACGGTAGGCTCAACAAAATAACAATAAAAACGCATACATTTTTAAACTAGTAGATAAATAGAAAACTCTTTATTGACACGAACAAATTAAAATATAACAGTGACAGTATGTTTTATACTAGACGTTATTACGCAGCTACGTGTATGTAAATAAACATCCTACTAAATATTCGCACTGGTGGGACTCGGGCCCTTCTCTTGCAAGGAGATGTCAAGGGCATCATCCATCAGCAGCTTGGCGGATAACGGATAACCTCGAAAGATTCTTGGACTAAGCCGGTTTCGTCGCGATGTTTTTATTCATATACGTTAAAGCCAGTAGTACGTACGTCTAGCCTATTTCTACGAAAAACGTAATTTCGATATAAACTCGCGACTTTCCCCACTCCGGTTCTACTTCGAACCGTCGTATCGTCCAGCCGGAGTAGGAAAGAGTTATTTCGAAATTATGTTTTTCGTGGAAAGAGAGTAAATTGGCGATGACAAACTGGTAGGTACATATGCACTTGGGAAAATAATCAGCGGTGCACACGGACATTGATCCTATCGTAGGTGCTCATCTACTATTGTGAATCTCGCTTTAACCACTTGGCCATGATTTCTTCTACATACACGTAGTGTAATTGTAATAACTTTAAAAAATTAAAGTATTTAATCTAAATACCTACCTACTATTTTTTTTTACTTTTATAGGTTTACATTTGACCGCCATCGCGCCTGATGCTAAGTGACGATGCCGTCCACGATGGAGTGTGTTTACATAGAAGAAACAGATTCTCGATTTCAAAATACTAAGATTGTACCCATCGGGTAAAACCCACTTAGGCAACGCATACCAAATATTTACGTACATAAATGTATAATATAATGTATACTAGTATGAATAAGCTAAAAAAAGTTCTTTGTTTCAACGCGCTGATTTCAGGAACTACTTTTCATAAATTCTTTCGCCGTTGAAAATAAACGTAAACCCCGAGTGCTATAGGATATATACTATGTAACACGGGCGGATCGCTAGCGATAGATCCGTATCAAATTAACATTCGAATAAGCATAAACAGCCCATCAAAATGTTCCCACCTGTGGGACTCCGGGCCTTATCTTGCAAAGAGAGCGTCAATGCCATAATCCACCACGCTGGCCCAGTGCGGGTTGGTGGATCATTCGAATACGTTGTTTTATTGGGAATCGAAAGAAGTAACAGATTCTATGAAGTCATATATGATTCCTAGCTAGCAGACGTAGTGGAAGTTTTATCTTATTGATTTCAATCGAGCCAGAAACCGTATCTAAGCTATGTAATTTGGTCTGACACAGTCATGACGTCAACTGATTTGTTACGGCCACTGATTTATATTCCAGTAGAAAACATAAATGTGTAACGATCGCGTTAATGTATACTAATATTATAAAGCTGAAGAGGTTTTTTGTTTGAACACGCTAACATCAGGGACTATCGAAACGAGTTCAATTTTTTTACACCATTAGATATTTACGTCATCCCTGAGTGCTATAGGCTATATATTATGTACCATGGGCGAAGCCGGGGCGGTCTGCTAGTCTATACCTACTAATATTATAAAGTAGAAAAGTTTGTTTGTTTGTGAAAAAGAAGAATAGACAATGCGATCATTCTAAATTCAAAAGTCTAAATATAGGACACGTAGATTTTGTTTCATCAAAATTATTAGGTAATAAGTTGTATGTAGATCATCTAATTTCCAGAGTAGTGACGTCAAGTCTTTGTAAAAATCGTACAATGAAGTGACGTCACTAGAAACTCGCTAAGTACTGTATCTTCGTATTTTTTGTTAACGGAACAAAAGAAAAAATACTTGTACAATATTTTAAACAATGGAACTGATGGACTGACTACCTAGTTGTTTTTAGCCATAATGCCTATTCTAGAAACAAAACAATT